>JAOWBW010000501.1:478885-721432 GCA_026119855.1 Campanula takesimana
GGAATGTCAAAAGACAAAAATTCCTATAATAAATGAGTAGCATTTACATACCTGGTACTTGTGAAAATTGAATGCGTTCATCATTGAAATAATGAATTTTGAGCATTGATTGAGCCGGAAACATTTATTAGGCGCATGGAAGGCGCATAGCTCATCGAGCGCGCAGATGATAATGGGCGCATAATGAACTTGGCGCGCAAAGAGTGAGGGCGCGCATTACAGGGCGCATGAAGTTTCCTTGAAACTTTGAAATGATCTAACATATAAACCTAGTATACTCATAACTCACTAAAACAAAATCATTAGTATTGACAAAAACTGTATTGATTTTAGTTGAGTTCAAGCATACCCATTTCACCTCTCAAAAGATGAACCGTTTCGCGTCAAGTGCTTTCGTTAGAATGTCGGCGATTTGATAGTCGGTTCCCACGTGTTCCAAATGAATATTGCCTTTCTCCACGTGGTCTTTGAGGAAGTGATATTTGATGTCGATGTGTTTGGTCTTTGAGTGCATGACAGGATTTTCAGAAACGCAATTGTTGAAGTGTTGTCGCAGTAGATGGGACAATTTTCTTCATGATATCATAGTCCACCAATTGCTGCTTCATCCATAGTATTTGACAAAACAACTTCCCGCAGCGATATATTCAGCTTCGGTTGTTGAGACAGATACTGAAGCTTGTTTCTTACTTGCCCATGACACAAGTCGATATCCGAGGAAATGACAAGTGCCACTTGTGCTTTTCCTATCAATTGTGCACGCTGCATAATCCGCATCTGAATAACCTACAAGTTTAAAGTTCGAATCTTTGGTGTACCAAAGTCCAAGGTTAACAGTACCGGAAAAGATATCTTATAATACGTTTCACAGCAATTAAGTGCGTTTCTCTAGGGTCAGATTGATAACGAGCGCAAACACAAACACTAACATAATATCGGGCCTACTAGCAGTAAGATAAAGGAGCGATCCAATCATACCTCGATAGAGCATTTGATCAACACGTTTACCTTTTAAATCTTTGTCGAGTTTGTTGCCGGTGGCCATTGGAGTATCATATGCTTTGGCGTTCTCAAGTCCAAATTTCTTGATTAAGTCTTTTGTATATTTGGCTTGATTGATAAATATGCCTTCATTCATTTGCTTGATTTGAAGCCCGAGGAAGAATGTGAGTTCTCCCATCATGCTCATTTCAAACTTTCTCTTTATTAGTTTCTCAAAGCGCTTGCACAACAATTCATTAGTAGAACCAAATATAATATCATCAACATAAATTTGAACAAGTAATTTATGACCATTATTGTTTGGCAATGAAAAGAGTTGTATCGATTTTACCGCGAGTGAAGCCTTTTTCAATGAGAAACTTGGATAGTGTATCGTACCATGCTCTTGGTGCTTGCTTGAGTCCATACAAAGCTTTCTGGAGTTTGTACACATGATTTGGAAATTGAGAATCTTCAAACCCAGGTGGTTGAGAAACGTAGACTTGTTCTTGAAGTTTCACCATTTAGAAACGCGTTCTTCTTCATCCATTTGATATAGCTTGAAGTCCTTGTGAGCAGCGTAAGCTAGAAATAATCTGATAGCTTCAAGTCTTGCTATGGGCGCAAAAGTTTCATCATAATCAATTCCTTCTTCTTGCCTATAGCCTTGTGCAACCAATCTTGCTTTGTTTCTTGTGATGGTTCCATTCTCATCCATCTTGTTTCTGAACACCCATTTCGTACCAATCACTCCTTGATCATTTGGTCTTGGAACAAGAGTCCAAACCTTACATCGTTCAAATTGATTGAGTTCTTATTGCATAGCAACAACCCAATTAGGATCTTGGAGCGCTTCATCAGCCTTCTTCGTTTCAATTTAGAGATAAAGCAGTGTAAGCATCAAAGTTTGTAGCTCTCCTTGTATGAACACCAACGTTTAGATCACCGATGATATTGTTGATTGGGTGACCTCTAACTTCACGAATTTCAGGAGGTAAGTTAGGTTGAGTCGTAGTAACTTGAAGGTCTTCAATTGGTACATCTTCACCAGATTCTAAATCATCAAAATTTGGGGTTGAATTGGTGTAGAGTTGAAACTTGGGTTTACACCAGATGCAGCTGTAGATATAGGTGCATGAGAGGAATCAAGAGGCGCAACATGTAAGTGAGACGCATCTGATGATCCATTCGGCGCGCCATATGAGGAGTTAGGCGCAACTGATGTGGATGGATTTCCTTGAGTTGATAGATTCTGATTTTGAGTAGGCGCAACATAAATAGGAGCACCTGTATCATTAAGCTCAACAGAATCATCAGCAACATTTGGAGCCAAATGTGGCTCAAGGAGAGAATGTTCATCAAATGTAACATGTACAGAATTCAACTATCACTAATGTAGTTCTATTAAAAACGCGAAAAGCTTTAGAATGTTTGGCATACCCAACAAAAATACCTTCGTCGGCTTTGGCATCGAATTTACCTCTATGTTCGTTTCCGTTGTAGAGGATATAACATTTGCAACCAAAGATCTTGACGAATGCAATGTTGGGAGTTCTACCACGCCAAAGTTTATACGGAGTCTTGTTGTGAAGTTTGTTGATGAGGGAACGATTTTGAGTAAAACATGCTGTGTTGATAGCTTCTTCCCAAAAGTACTTAGGCAATTTTGCTTCAGCTATCATCGTCTTTCCCGCTTCAATCAACGTTCTATTCTTTCTTTCCACAACCCCATTTTGTTGAGGAACTCCAGCGGTTGAGAAGTTGTGATCTATCCCATGATCGTCGCAATATCGAGCAACACCGTTGTTCTTGAATTCTGTTCCATTGTCGGATCGAACACTAACGATGTCATCTTCTTTTTGGGTTTGAAGCAGTCTGAATAAGGTGGTCAAAATGTCGTAACAATCGTCTTTTGAGATCATCATTTCCACCCATGTGTATCTTGAATAATCATCCACCACAACTAGAGTATACTTGTTCTTTTGAATACTTGCAGTGGTGACTGGTCCAAATAGATCAATGTGAAGCAGTTGCAAACATCTAGAAGTTGAAGGATTGGTCTTGCTGGAGAAAGATTTTCTTCGTTGTTTGCCAAGTTGACATGCGGCGCACTTCTTGTCATGATGATCAGCAACCTTGGGAAGTCCTTTAACAAGGTTATTCCTGCTGAGTTTGGATAGATATTGAAGTTCAAGTGACTTAAGCGCTTGTGCCACAGCCAACTATTTTCGCTCACACTTTTAGCTACAAAACAAAGATTAGTACTAGAGTTCATACTATGGAAATCAATAATGTAAATATTTGTCTTACGATATCCCGTGAGTAATGTAGCTCCAGTTTTGCCATTCTTGATAAGACATTGAGTTGAGGTGAAATGGCATTCTAATCCTTTGTCGCAGAATTGAGATATGGATAATAAATTGTGCTTGAGCCCTTCGACGAGAGAGACTCTTTCAATGCACACTTTGTCTTTCTTGAGCTTTCTATATGCAACAACTTGACCTTTGTTATTATCACCAAATGTTACTGAGGGACCTCTTTCTTCATGGACATCTTCTAATAAGGATTCATCTCCAGTCATGTGTCTTGAACACCCACTATCGAGAATCCATTCATAATTTCTAGCTTTTGAAGATCCAGCCATGAAACAAAGAACCTGAAATATAGACATTTAAGCAGGTCCCCTTTATTCCTTTTGGGTCCTAGGGTTAGCAACTTTTGACAACCCACTCTTGCTTGACCTTAGGGTTTTTACGTCCTTTGGCATTGGGAATGAATCGCAAAAGGCATTCCACGCCTTGTGTCCAGAACAATCACAAATGGAACAATGATGAAAGCCACCAATCACATGAGTTTTCACAAACTCTTTACTTTTCTTTGGGATAGCATTCTTCTTTGGGTCAGATGGACTAGCCTTAACAAAATCCTTCTTTTGAAATTTTGGAGCGCTTGATCTAGGAGGGCGCATAGGGATAGGAGGCGCACGGCGATGAGGCGAGTGGCTCCTAGGCGCATAATGAGCACTCGGAGAAGGAGCGCGCTTTGTTTCAAGCGGGATTTTGCTAGAGGATGATTCATCTGTAGCTATATCTTTCTCAAATTGCTTCGTTGGGTAGACATAATGGAATGTTTGTCTCTTGACTTTTTCCTGTCCTTTACCCATTGAATTAGAATGTTTTTCCTTGGGAATTTCAAAAGTTTGTTGGTTTGTAAATTCACTATCTCTTTCAGTACAGATATCACATTTAAAGTTGTCACTAGTTGATGAGAATCCCAAGCCACTTTTATCACCACTGACTTTTTGGGACTCAAATATATTCTCTATAGTGACACGAGAATTGGACCACTCATTTGTAATCTTTTTAAGATCAGTAATTTGAGCAACCAATTCATCGTTTTGAACTTTAAGAAGTGAGTTCTGTTCTGTTAGAAAAGTGTTTTTGACAGTAAGAGGAGTCATGCTCTTTATCTGCTCCTTAAGGAGGGTGAGTTCAGACTTAAGTAGAGATTTCTCGGTCTTAAGCTGGGAAATTTCATCACATGATAGTGCTAAAGCTTCCTTCATATTATCAAATCTAGTGATTACCTTTTCAGCCTTTTTCAGCATTTTTTCTTGTTCAGCAATCACTTCATCATCATTGATTTTGGAGATTGGAGCAGTTGGTTCAACTTGAGGTCTGATGTAAGCTCCTTTTCTCAACTTGTTCCTTGCACTTAGATCACATCGTGAGAATAACAATCCACCATCGCTTTGAGCCGGAGTGGGAAATCCTTGTTCAACGAGCTCGCTGATGGTTGGTCCTTTCTTCCTTTTCACTTCTTGAAAACCTGCAGATTTCTTGATAGGTTTATTCAAGACATTCATATCAGGAACATCCTTGGAGAAGTCATCATCAGAATATAAGTATCAACTTCATCATCATTTGCCACCAAACAAACGAGTCCATCATCAGAATCTTCATCGCTCTCATCTGAGTCTGTTTCAATCCAAGTGTTCCGCTCATTTGCTGGTGATTCTTCTTCAGCAACCATTCCCTTGTGACGAGTGAATTTAGGAGTGAACTTGGGAGTATGGCTGCTCTTCTTCTGCATATATTCAAATTTTGGAGTTGGGCAGCTTGAAGCAAAATGTCCTGGTTTCCTGCAATTAAAACAAACAAGGTCTTCTTTTCTTTTTGAATCACTGCTCCTCGTGAACTTTGGAGGAGCTCTGCTGGTAGATCCTTGAAATTTGCTGGTTGAGCCGGTCTTGAAAATTTTCTGAACTTTTGAAATTTCTTCACAAATAAAGCGAAGTCTTCATCATCCATGTCTAGTAGCTCAGAGGTAGAAATTTTGGGATCGGAACTTTTCTCTTCTTGAACTGGCGCAGGCTCATGGGCTTCTTCTCTATGTGCCACCATTGCTATGGATTTAGACTTTCCTTCAGTTTCACTGATTCGTTGGAGTTTGAGCTCATAAACTTTGAGATTTGCATAAAGGTTCCTTAAAGTCCATACATCTAAAGTTTCGGCGTCTTCAAGAGCGCTGGATTTATGTAGGTATCTTGATCCAAAAGCTTGGAGAAAATTGACATTCAAATCCTTGTTAGAAAACTTCATGCCAAGTGAAATACATAGATTTATAATTTCACAGTAGCGTTCATAAGTTTGTCTTAAGGTTTCACCGAGGAGTTGAGAGAAATTGTTGAATCTCTTTTACACTTCATATTTCTTGTTCTCCTTACAAACAGTATCTCCTTCTATATGCTCTTCAATAGCATCCCATAGCTCATTAGCAGTAGCACAATGCATGACTTGTTGTTTCATAGCCATGCTTAGGAGAATATTTCTTGCTTTGCCATCATTTGCAACTCTTCTTGTTTCTTCCTCAGTCCATTCTTCCTTTGGTTTCTTGACGGTTGGTTGAACATCATTGGTGCGCGGATTTGGATTCGCTTTCATAGGGATGTAAGGTCCATAAACCACGGTGTCATGAAGTCTTTCATCGATTGAGTTGAGATGAGTTAAGATGCTGAATTTCCAAACGTCAAAATGATCTTCATCAAAGACCGGAACGTGAGTGTAGTTTGCAGTTGCCATAGGTTTTGAGTTTGCCATTTAGAATCGGCACCCAAGCTGTTAAGCTTGAAAAACAAAAGTGTTTTATAAAGGTGTTTGCTCTGATACCACTTGTTGGTCCCAAAGGGCAACAAGGGTATGAAAAATAGCTAGAGGGAGGGGTGAATAGCTGTTTTAAAATTCTTTTCGTACCCTTGATAAACTCAATTGCAAATGCGCACTTTATCAAATAAGCGTTATGATATGCGCCTATGTGAGTGAGTGAAATGCACAGCGGAATTTAGTAATGTAAATAGGCGCAAAGTATGATAAAGGGGGCGCACACACACTCTAAGTATTTTGGCTCAAAGTGGGTGAAATAAGAAACTAAGGCAAATGATATAACAAACACAACACAGTTCAATCAATCAATCTACAATGAATAAACAATCAAATAGTTAGATATGATATGACTTGAAAGGAAATAGCAAGATAACAAGTACGCGCTATATGGAGAGGTTCGATCGGGAAAATGATCTACGTCCTCTACCAAGATGGTTAGTCTTGGATTTCTAATGGAGATCTTATATAATGAGAGAGTGTTACAAATTACAATCGTTTGAGCTTATACACTAACTCAAGATCTAATATTCTATGAAAGAACAAATCCTAGACAATAACCGGTGTATCTCTAAAAGAAAGATCTAAGTGATCAAACTTAAAGAGGTGCGTGTGTGATTTTAGATTCAAGGCTCTTTAGATCTTTGAGATTGAGAGCACAAGAAAACTAAAGTGTTATCGCTTGAGGATCTGGGCTAAGGATGAAGTTATGAAGATGTTCTTGAGAATTCTGGAAATAACAAAGGCAATCTTCAAATCTTCAATAAATGCTTGAGAGAGAAATTCTTGAAATTCTTAGCAACTTCAAATGGTTGAAGTTATGGGGTATTTATAGTAGAGCCCAAAAACTAGCCGTTGGAAATCCTTGGTGAGTCAGAGAAAGGACGGATGTGCTGTCGCTCATTGAGTGGAGCATGCGTCCTTTATAGCCGTTAGACACATAACACAAATGTGACCGTTTTGGACACGTGTCATTAGATGCAGGCGCATACGTATTATTTAACCACCGTTGGATCATTGGCGTAGTTTGTATCTTCTTCAAGTCTTCGAGTCTTCGTTAAATCACTGAGTGTTAAAAACACTCCTTTGAGGCACGTTTGAGCTAAGAGGCGCGCATGAGCCAATGGGGCGCGTAGCATAGCTAGGCGCATCACCTTATGCGCGCGCGCTGGATAGGCGCACGGCGCAAAAATGAAGAGGGCACATGGCGCGTTGAATGGAGCGCATAGGTGCGTAGCTCAAACTCAAAGTGTGATTTTCTTGAATCTTGATCTTCTTGCCCTATTCCTAAGCCTATTCTATTACAATGGACAACCTAAAAAATGAAGTATAAATACTTCTTACTTGTGGGTCTAAAGTCCATGATATAAAACTTAGGTGATGGATCAATCAAATCTAATTAATCCTATTACATTGAAACTGAGATATAAGTGGGCATACCCAATATTAGGAAATATGATAGTAATTTCCTTAAACTGAATAAGAGCGGTTTCATCACTCAATACTTCCTTGGTTGCCTCAGCCGCTGTGGATTTCTCTTTCCACTTTGAATCTCTCTCAGTCTGGTTTTAGGATACTCAAAGAAATAATTTTGCTTTTTAATTTCTTGTTTTGAGCCCTTTCTACCAGCATGATTAACCTTAGGAATTTCTTTGGTTTGTTCAGTTGGTTTCACACCACCTTCGGCACAAATACAAGGACACTTACACCCATCATCTGTTTTAAACCCCAATCCACTTTTATCCGAAGTAGGAATTTGTGATTTTAGGATTTGTTCCACGGTGACACCAGACTTAGTCCATACATCGGTCACTTTTTTAAGGTCGTCCCTTTGTACTGTAAGCTCATGGATTTGGGTGAGAAGTACCTCGGTTCTATCCTTCAGATAGCGGTTTTCATCCACAATAGTAGATATCCCAGTAATTTGGAGCTTGAGGTTTTCAATTTCCTCCTTGTGGGATTTACATTCACGTTGGGATTCTTCAAGTTCTGCAACCATTAGTTTATATGCCTTTTTAAGCACAGTGTGTTGTTGACATATAATATTAGCACGTTCTAATACCTGGTCATCATGGCGCTGGTCTGCTTGAACCTCAGGAGTGTAGTTTGGTGTTGTAGGAGCTTTGCTTAATCTAGCCTCATGAGTCTTAGGTGAAACTAACTTCATTTGTTGATTTGGCAGTGGAAGGCTTTCATCAATTTCAATTCTTTCTTCAAATCCCATGAGGCAGAGATTAGCAGTTTCTTCATCATCACTTTCATCTGAGTCTGAACCCATCCATGTCAGCGGTTGATCTCCTTGGTCAGCTACCATTCCTCTTATTTTCACGAACTTCTTGTTGAATGGTTTCTTTGCTGGCGCGGCTTCATAACGCAGTTTGGGGAAAACTTGAAGCAAAGTGACCTGGCTGTCTGCAGTTATAACAGACCAAGTCATCCCTTGTCTTGGGATCTGCAGTTTTGTTGAATCTGGTTGGAGGGACAAGCTTTGCTGGGCCTTTGGATGGAAATTGAGATCTATTGTTTTTCCTGAACTTGGTGTATTTTTTCACATACAAAGCAAATTATTCATAATCCATTTCATAAAAATCAACTTGAGTAGAACTTGAGGATTGTGATACTACACTTTGAGCATAAGAACTTTGAGGAGGAGTGTAGGATTGATGAGACTGCTGATAACATTGATAAGGTTGAGGATATGGTTGATGTGATTGAGGATAGGATTGGTGAGACTGCTGGTAATACTCAGGAGGTGCAGTTTGAGGATTGTATCTAGGAACATTTTGATCAGGAGGAGCGGTTTGCAAGTGGAGGTGAGGAGTGGTTTGATGATGGTCTGGATTGTAGACAGGATATGAGGTATTATTGAATGCAGCTAGAGAGAGTGTCTTAAATCTGCTTTCGGTTTCATGGACCTCTTCAAGCTTGAATTCAAAAACCTTCAGCATGGCATATAAGTGTCGAAGATCAAGAGCTTCCAACTCCTTGTTGTCTTCAATGTTAGTAGTTTTGATCAGCCATTTGCTACCAAGTGCTTGCATGAATCTCATGTTCAAATCTGTATTAGAATAGACATGTCCAAGAGAAAAACACACATTAACAATATCAATAAACCTCTCATAGCATTGTCTAAGAGACTCCTTAGGATCTTTAACAAATTAGTTAAAGAGTCTTCTTTGTTGATAGAGGTGGTTCTTCTTGGTATCTGAATCTCCTTCCAGAAAGTCAACTATAGCATCCCAGGTAGCCTTTACGGTTATGCAGTGAAGCACCTTAGAATGAGTCCTCAAGTCAATAGCTTACACTAGCATGGACATAGCTCTTCCATCAAAATCCATATTGATGCGGTCTGCATCAGTCCACTCACTTTCTAACTTCTTAACTTCAGCTTCTTCTCCTGCGGTTCCTGCACGTGGATTAGCTTTTATAGGAACATATGGTCCATCAATAACCGCGGTCCACAGTCTACGATCACATGAAATCATGTGTTTCATCATCCTATCTTTCCAAAAGATAAAACAATCTTCATCCAAAATCGGTAAGTGATTTGAGTTGGATGTCTGCATCATATGGGTGTTTGTGTTTGCCATTGGATCAGCACCCAAGCGGTTAAGCTTGTAAAAACAAGTTTGGTGGATATGCTCTAATACCACTTGTTGGTCCCAGAGGGCAACAAGGGTATAGAACCCCTACAGGGGGTGAATAGCGGTCCAAAACTTTTTCCAAAATACCCTTAAAATCAACCGAGTACTTATCAGTTTGGCCAACTGCGGTTCAAAGCACAAGAACCGAACTGATAAAATGCACAGCGGAGTTTGCGGTTTGGCCAAATAAGATAGTTAAAGAGTTGGGCGGTTTGACTCGGGTTGAATAAACACTATGATGCAACTGAATAGTTCAACTTAAAGTTCAAAGGAAAACACAATTCATCTTTCAAGTCATTTCGTATATGGAGACAAGTTAAAGACCACAAACAAGAAAGATAAATACCAAGACAGAAAATAAAGATCAAACACATAAATTGAAGAGGTTCGTTCTTAAATGAACTACGTCCTCTACCTAGATGGTTAGTCTACGATTTTCTAATAGCTATGAGACTTGTATTAATTTAGAGGAGGTTTTACAAGATGAATCTAAACTCTAAACAATAAGTCTACCTAAGCTATAATAACAACCGGTGTTTTCGAAGTATATAATCTATGTGATCATATAAATCGGGTGTGTGTGTGTGGAAAGAAATCAAATGCTCTAAGTATCTAAGTGATGGTTGAGCAAATGGAAATCTTTCAGTGTAAAGGCTGAGTATGAAAGGTTGTTAGGCTTGAAGCTTTGATGAAGAAATCTGGGTTTGCTAAGGAGATGGTTTGAAGATATGAATATCTGGGTTTGAATCTTCAAAGCAAACTTGAACACTTGGGAATAAATCTCTTGAAGCTCAGCAACCTTCATTGTTGAGAAATGAAGGCTATTTATAGGCAATGCACCCTTTTGACCGTTGGCTAAAGATTTGAATCAAATCTGAAGGGTACAGTGCTGTTGAATTCCCATTGGTTGAGCTGTCATTGTCGTCCTTTATTTTGTCTTGTAGTCCTAGGTAGTTGTAGCACCACTACCTGACATCCGTCCTTTGTTGAAGAAAGGACTAACGGTAAACAATTCAAATTGCTTGGACAAGACCGACATTCCTTGTAGTAACTCCTAGTTAACTTAGAATTATTTTGACATGACATAAAATATTCCTTTACGGTTGAAAAGATAATATTTGTCTAAGGAATAAATGACATCTCTTTAATTCTTCAATAACTGCACTGCGGTTCCACCAGGCATAGGAGCGGTTTGAAGGATGAACTTGATGTGCGGTTTCATCAAAGCCACATACTGCGGTTTGATGAGGGGCTTAGGGTTCCATGCTGGCGGCTCAAAGATGATGGCTTGAGACACCAAACCGTAAGGAGTAAAACCGAACTATACTCATCCTAGACAAACAAAAATCTAGAAATGGACTTATCTAAAAATTGAAGTAAAACTTCATTACATGCGGTCCTAAAGTCCATAAAAAGACACGTGGCATGGATCAATCAAATCAAGGTGGGTGTACTAACAATGAATCTTAACATTGTCAATTGTTGATTGAGCGTACTGGACATTATCCTCTTCCAATGCTCTACACTGAAAGTCCTGGATGTAGAAACTCTGAATTTGATGTTGATCTGTAGACTTCTGAATGTCCTCGTCAATGGTTGATTGAATGTACTGGACATTATCCTCTTCCATTGCTCTACATTGAAAGTCCTAGATGCAGAAATTCTGAATTTGATGTTGATTTGTAGACTTCTGAATGTCCTCGTAATGGTTGATTGAACGTACTGGACATTATCCTCTTCCAATGCTCCTACATTGAATGTCCTGGATGCAGAGGTGTCTGAATGCTCTGGGGATTGTCTGATCGCTGTTGAATTTTCTTTTAGCACGGATTGGTTCTTATACCTGTTAATACAACAAGTAGAACCTATTCTAGCAAGCAATTTAGCTTCGATTTTATCTTTGGATTGGACTCATGCGGCGGTGACAAATTTATGTGCATGCCCGGTCGGTCAACCTTGGTGTAAGTAGTGTGAATGACATGGATTCATGATGGGATGTTTATTGGTGATGAATTGTATGTGTTGATTTATGTGTGTGTGTGGGGACAAGTGTTTGACAAGTTGGGACCTAATCAGGTTCTCTGCAGAGGTGATGCTACGGAGTTTCCTTGATGGTTGCCTCGAGATGATCCGTCCAGATCGTTCCTTTAGTCATGTTGTGTCAAGGGAGACAACTATTTGTCTGACAACCAATGATGTGCAAGCTCTAAGTAGGCTAGGCGTACTTTGTTGATAACTCTAGAGTTCCATGTCTGAAAGTCTCCGGTGAAGGTGACGAGAGACGTTATCTATTCCCCCAAGTTTATCTCATGATTTGGTCTTTGTAGATGACTTCGTGAACAACCTTCACTGAAGTCCGCACTCGAACGTAATATTCCCCCAAGTTTATCTCATGCTTTGGTCTAAGTCAAGGATAAGTGTATGAGAGAGGAATCCCCTAGACTCAACAATGAACGCTACTTGGCTCAAAGTACTAGAAAGATAGTTCTACCTTTAATGGACCCTAGTATTTATTTTTGATGTTTTAAAGTGTTTGTTCAATTCATTTTTGCAAGTGAATCATCTAGAAATGTTTTGAAAAGTTTTGAGGAGAAGGCCTAATCATTAGTGCGCCCTTCGGATTTCTTCTTGAGTGATATCTACGGATGATGGAGATGGTCTTCAATTTAGGAGTCTCACTTTTTCTTCATTTGGATTTGATCTTCATTGTAGGAGGAGATGAGAGGCCTCCTTTTTTACTTCATTGTGTGTGGTTGAAACTCCTTCTTTATGGGGTTATGAAAGCTTGAGATTTTTTTTTTATTTTTTTTTTGACTCTCAAAGCTTAAATTGAGTAGCCCCACTTTTCCTTGGGAATGATAACGCCTTTGACTTTCTTCCATTGTGGTCCTTCGACTTTGACATGAGCGTGGTGATAGTAATGTGTAGCCCCCAGACCTTCTTCTCAAAACATGTTTAGACATTTCTATTATCAATTGCAAGGTTTTAGATTAATGACATTTATTGTTTGCGGATCCATTTCATGAATTAGAGAGAAATTCAGAAGGTAAAACAATGACTTTTATTAATAACTTGAATTCAAAACAGACTCGATGGTTTAGTTGGCACAAACTAGAGAATGAGGGAAAGATGGACTAGAATGACAGAACGACTCTTCGAGTTCATACTAGGAATTTAAAACCTATTCTATTTCTAGGGAGAGAGGTAGAGGATGGTTGTAGCCCCAAAGTGGTTGACCTTGATTTCTTCTTGAGGCTTCATTCTTCTTCACTTCTCTAGGGGAGTGGATTATTGAGGACATTTGGGCGCTTCAAGTTCTTGTCAATGAGATCTTGGATCACATCCTTCAAGTGGTGACAAGAGTTGGTGTCGTGGCCGGTAGCTCTATGGAACTTGCAGAAGAGGTGATTAGCATGTTGAGGAGGGAGTTGTCTTGGTGTAGTAGGAGGATCTCTCGGTGTGATTTTTCCGGCTTCCACTAGTATGTCAAAGAGTTCTCCTTGGGTGATCCCTTCTAACTTGTTGTAGACCCTTTCTTTCTTCTCTCTTTTGGGAGGGGGAACAACGGAGTAGTTGCCTTTTCCTTGGTTGTTGAAAGCTTTCTTTAAGAGGATGTCAAGGAGACCCTCTTGAGTAACCCCTTCAAGATTATCATATTGCCTTATCATTCCCATCTCAGTAAATTTGGATACATTAGGGTCACAGAGCCGCCTCTTCTTCTTAGGCATGGTTGCTTCACAAAGGGGTTCGACTTCTTTTCTATAGCATTCATTTTGAGCTTGCAGACATGCTTGAAGAGTACAAATCTTATTTTCGTAGTTATCCCTTTGGGATTGGTACTCCCTTTGTGTTTGTAAGCAAGTCATGAATTCTCCCTCCATTTTCTGCTTAAAGTTGGTGTATAGGGCAGTGGCGCCTACTTCGACCATTTGACTTACTCCCCTTTCTAGTCGAGTCTTGAGATCATGGGCCTCTTGCATAGACTTGGTGTCGGACATGGTGTCGGAAGGTTGGAACGATCTTAGTTGTGATTCGGACGGACCTAATGGTAGTAGATTACGTTAGACCCAGATTAAGGTCCCAAAAAGTCGGCTTTATGAGGTGTATAGGCTTAGGAGTGAGTGTAGGTTGACCAAACAAGCACGGCACAGAAACTGGCACGGACAGAATGAGATGTCTCGTACGAGACAAGGATGTCTCGTACAAGACATCCAGCACAAACCACAGAATTCAGCTTTTAAATCCTAATTTTGGTCGGACGGAACTTATCCGTTTTGGGGGGGTTTCTATCTAATATCCTGGAATAGTGGATTCTGTCACCCTAGAATATGAGCTCCTTGTTTTTCACCTGTATTGCACTCTCCCAAACGGACAATTTGGGCAAAGGCCCCATATTCTCATCGGAATCCACCATTCAATTTAGCCAAACCTAAGCGATTCCGTAATTGTTTTGCACTTTGTTAAACAACGACGTTTATGCAATCAAACCTTATGAATTCTTGTTAAGGGACAACCGAAAGGGACTTTGTCAAACGTAGAATCTTGACGGTGAGAGAGACTAGACTCGAATCCTCGTAGAAAAATTCTCATCTCACCATCACAACCCTTTGTTCAACAATTTTCTGAGGGGACATTGTCAAGAATTCATGAAGAGAGGATTATAGATTGTATGAAAAGCGTTATCTTGGGCAAAGATTAAAACAACCCTAAGAATCAAACCGACCGGTCACAAGGAGTGTCTTATTGACTATTATGTATGCATGAGGCTGATGCAGGGCTTACGGCTAAGGCTCCCCATGAACACAGTCTAGGAGCGTGTCACGGAGTGGGTACACCATCTTTGGAGAGACCGGCGAGGGCCACCGTTAGAGTGGGGGTGCTGACCGACATCCGTCCTCCGATTGGGACCAGGGTTTATAGGGTATGTAGTGAAATTATTCTACATGCGTGCACGTGTGTGAGAGTCAAGCTCTAGATGTCAAAGGAAAAATAGAGAATTTTTTTCGAAGCAAGTAAAAGATTTTGACCGGACCAAAGTGGTTGCCTACGTTTCTCTCAATCTTCAGAAAAAAGAAAGAGAGACTCAGGTCAACGTAGTTCGAGTTTGCAAAGATTTTTGAGAAGAGAAGAAGCACATAAGCACGTAGGAGCACATAGAAAAGAGGGATAGAAGTACTCACAGTGCTTGCATTACCCATTAATGGGTGCAAAATAAACTAGGAGATGAGTAAAATAGTCACCCCTAATTTATGCATATATTTTTTTTTATACTCTGCTGCAAAAGATGTTAGTGCAAAAACAATACATGTATTGATATAAATCATTTTTTGCACATATAGGGACGGAGTAAAACAAGCAAAGAAAAGTTTTTTTTTTTTTAAGTCTAGGGACTGATCTGGAATTTTTGAAAATCTGGGGTTGTTTTGAAATTTTCTGGAACACAGTGACCAGAATGTATTTTTGGAGTTTTAGTGACCAATCTGTAATTTTTGAAAAACATATTTTTTTTTCTTTTAAATAAGTCCCAGTTTTTTTTTTTTTTTGAATTAACACGATACCTCGTACGAGAGATTAGATGTCTCGTACGAGATATCCCTTCTGGAATCCGGATTCAGAACAGAACAGATTCAAAACAGAGCAGATTTTTACAGAGAAATTAAAAGATCAAAACATCTAATTGCACGCAAGTCTAACCCACTTAAATTGTCCCCAGCGGAGTCGTCACTCTTTGCACCCGAGAAGATACCCGCTCGCCTTTTTGATTTGAAAGTCGCCACCATGTTGTTGAACGGAACACGGACCGTGAGATTCTTGAGTTCGGGGGTTAAGTTATGGATTGGGAAGGTCAAGGAGCACCCAATCCACTCAATCTAGGATTGGTCTTGCTTAGGTGTTTTTAATCAAATAAAGAACAAGTAATTAAAACAAATAAAGCCAATAATTAATTTCTTAATTATTGGAATGTCGGATCATGTGCTTCGAGACCATCTCCATGGATTGGAGAGGCTCTAGGATGATCCTTTTGATGGGATTACACTACTCTAAAACAAAGAAGGAGATGAGAAGTAGAGATTAAAAGTGTAAGAGTTTACCTAAAGCGTTCTTGAGATTCCAATTGATGGCCTTGACTAAGTCCTTGATGATCCAAGAGTTTTGTGATGATTTTGGCTTGAAAAGATGAGTTTTTTATGGTGTTTGGGTGTGAGGGAGGAATAAAAAGGGGATTCTTGGGAGAAGGACTGACTAGAGAGTTGTTAACCTCTTTTTTGTGGTCAATGGATCATTAACTAGAATTAGGAGTGAAAGACTCTTTATTTATAGGCTTAGATTGCTTAGGGACCAAGTAGAGAGGTTTAATAAGGTAAGGAATCAATTGGAAACCTCCAGGAAGTCTCCTACTGATATGCTTCCCGGATTAGGAGAGTGTTGGCCAAGAAAGAGATCGGGATGGAGAAGGAAAGTGAATCAGACTCGCAGACAAAGGAGATGTCTCGTACGAGACATTGATGTCTCGTACGAGACATCCAGTACAAAAGTTCTGTTTTGCCCTTATCTAGAGTTCTGTTGTTCAATTTAGCCCCTAACTAACGGAATCAGTCAGAAACTTAACGAAACATGCCAAAACTAACGAGTTTTCATCAAAACACGAAGGCGAGACACAAGAGTAGTGTAATCATAAATGAACGTTCAAAATGGGGTGTCTACAGGCGGCAAAATATTGTTATGCAACTCTCCCGCTCACAGTCCGTCTTGATTGGGATGCCGCCATGCTTGCCTTCAAGAGTCAATACCAAGGCAACACCACTCATCGCCCGACCAAGAAAGAGCTCGAGAACACCACCCAAAGGGACAATGAGTCCTTTATTGACTTCACAAGAAGGTGGAATGACAAGCTTGCCGAGATAGTCGAGAGGCCTAACACCCAAGAGCAAATGGACATCTTCCTAAAGTGTCTAAAGATTGATCTCCGCACCCACCTAAGTAGGGCTTGCTATGCAGATTTCTCTCAAATGTATGAGGCGGGGGTTCGAATGGATGATTTGCTCAAGGAGATCAAGAAAAATGCTCCTAGCTTCCGATACAAGGCCGCCTCTAACTCCACAAAAGAGGCCTCGGTCAACGCCGTCACTACCGACAAGGGGAATTACAAAAAGGTTCCTCCACCTCAAGGAAAGAGACCTCAAAATGATCGTGTCTACACTCCTCTCCAAGGCATGACTCAATCCGAGGCCTTCGAAGTTCTTAAAGCAAAGGGGAAATCACACCTATACAAGGGTACCAACCCAAGGCAATCAACGCCAACCATGCCCATCACAAGTATTGTGGCTACCACCAACATAGTGGCCATCTCACCGAGGAATGCTTTGTTCTCCGCAATGTCATCCAAGACCTCATCGATAAAAAGGAATTCATAGTTCCCAATGAGGGTGATGTCAATGTAATAGAGATAGGAGAGCTTGTGGAGACCACTCATTCAATTCCAATTGTGAATGAGGGCTCCAATGTTATGAATAAGATTGATAATCTTGTTACGTTGTGACTTATGATGAGGTAATGAGGGAAGTATTAGAGAATAGGAAAAAGAGTCAAGATGGGAACGTCAACATGCTAACTCGATCTGGACGAGTCATAGCAAGCAACCCAACTACTTCTGCACCAAGCACCTCTTCTCAAAGATCGCAAGCTCGCGACACTCCCGAAGATCCTTTATTAACACAACTCAAGAAGACTCAAGCAAATATCTCCATTTGGGACCTTATTGCATCTTCAAAGAAGCACCGAGATCTTGTCATCAGCAATCTTGACGACACATCCGTCTCTCCTGATACAACTCCTGAGGACCTTACCGCAATGATAGGCCACATACATTTTGTCAATGTCACCACTTTTGCCGATATGGACCTCCCACCATTTGGGTCCGATCACAATGAGGCCATCTATCTCAAAGTAAGAGCAAGGGGGAGACCTATTTCAAGAGTCTTGGTTGATGGTGGTTCCGTACTCAACCTAATGCCCGGCCGAATCATGGGCATACTGGGGCTTAAGAATTCAGATTTAAATCCTTCTACTCAAGTAATCTGAGGTTACGATAGCACTGCCCGCACAGTCATGGGTATGGTGGAAATAGACATTGAGTTTGGGAGCATGGTTATGTCCGTCCCATTTTAAGTGCTCGATGTCCCGTCTTCGTTCAACTTACTCTTGGGCCGACCATGGATACACAGTTCTAATGTCGTCCCTTCGACTCTCCATCAGTGTGTCAAGTTCAGAAATGGGGATGAAATAGTGACAGTCATGGCAGAAAACGTTACTATCTACAGAAATGGGGAACCCGTTCACCAAGTTCAACATGGATTAGAAGACTCCACCCTCTCCCGCGTTTCAATCAACGCCATCGACGAACAAGGGGGAAACGGATCATGGACCCTCGGCAACCACAAAGTCCTCCGCATGATGAGGAATATGAACTACTTCCCCGGTTTAGGCCTAGGGAGACACCAACAAGGGAGAATGCAACCCGTGGAGGTCCCATTTGTCAAGAACAAGTTCGGATTGGGGTACGAACCGTCAGAAGACGACTTGAAATATGAGCAAGCCGTCAAGAATGAAAAGGCCCGAGCTCGCAGAGAAGGTCGTTCTTATGAAATTCCCAACTTGAGGCCTTATCGCAAGACATTAAATGGCTACTTTGTTCTCCAGGGGGAAGATGTTCCATACATAATCTTTCCCGAACCATGGGTTAACAGCAAGGGCATCAGAAAGCCCGATCTTGAAGTCTTTACCGATTGTGAGATTCAGAAATCCAAAGAGGAACCAACTCCTATGTCACCCCGAGAATGGTGGAGGAAGAAAGTGACCATAGAGTCCGAGACAGAGATTACCGTGGGGGAGGAATTAACTGATCTAGCCTCCATGTTCGAAGAATTTGCCGTCATGGACGAATGCCAAGTATATGCCATCTCCGAAGACACCGACAAGGGAAGTGAGCCTCTCACCTAGATCAAGCCAAGCTCCGAGCCGATCAACAATTGGTATTCTACAAAGGGGCCCGTGGTATCCGAAGAATTCCTGATCAAGCAAATGAGTTGCATACCGCGCAAGGTTACAAAGGAAGACATGTTAACATTCACCTTCGAGTCCGAGTGTGTTTCCGATACCCTCACCCAAGAGGATATGGAGGCAATAGCCGAGCGTGTGTTCCCTTTCTTTGCTAATGAAAAATTTGATCTTTTTGAGTACCCCAAGATTGCAAACATCATGAATGATGAATTAACTACTAATGAATTTAATGAACTAGTTAATAACGATTCAAACAATGATGAAATAGACCACGAAAACACAACATACTTAAATAAACTTGCTCAACAGGTCCGTACTCGTGGTGAAAATGGTACAGGGGCTGACGAAGAATTGAATGTTGTTAATCTGGGTATCGATGAGGAGCCGAAAGAGACCAAGATCGGAAGCTTCTTCAAGGGGGAAGAGAAAGACAGATTGACTGCACTGCTCGAAGAGTTTGTGGATGTATTTGCATGGTCATACAAAGACATGCCGGGTTTAGACAGAAAGGTCGCCGACCACAGGATTCCGATAAGAGACGACGCTAAGCCAACAAAGCATAAACTCAGAAAGATCAAGCCAGAATGGTGTTTACAAGTCAAGGAAGAGATAGAGAAGCTTCTCAGTGTAGGATTCATCAAAGTTATTGAATATCCAACATGGCTTGCAAATGTCGTGATGGTCAGAAAGGCTAACGGCAAGGTCCGTGTTTGTGTGGATTTCCGAGATTTGAACAAAGCTTCTCCAAGGATGAGTTTCCACTACCCAACATCGACATGCTAGTCGATTCTACTGCTTCCTATGAGGCCCGCTCATTTGTGGATGGTTTTGTTGGGCATAATCAGATTCTCATGTCCGAGGAGGATCAACACAAGACTGCTTTCACAACACCATGGGCACCTTTTGCTACACAGTCATGCCATTTGGATTGAAGAATGCTAGGGCTACTTATCAAAGGGCCGTGACAGACTTGTTCCATGACATGATTCACAAAGAAATAGAGGTCTATGTGGACGACATGATCATCCATTCAAAGGGGACCGACGGTCAACATTTGATCGATCTTCGGAAATTCTTTGAAAGGCTTCGACAGCACAAGATGAGGCTCAATCCCGCAAAGTGAACTTTTAGGGTTATCCGAGGCAAAGTTCTTGGCTACATGGTCACAGAAAGGGGAATTGAAGCAGATCCCTCAAAAATCAAGGCAATAATTGACATGCCTCCTCCAAAGACACAGAAAGAAATCAAAGGTTTCATGGGCAGACTTCAGTACATCAGTCGGTTTGTGCACCAACTCACTTCCATGTGTGACCCAATCTTCAAGCTACTCAAGAAGAATGTGGCTCTAGAGTGGACCGACGCCTTCCAAGAAGCTTTCGACCAAGTGAAACATTACTTGACATGCCCTCCGGTCTTGGTTCCACCGCACAAGGAGAATCCTCTCTTGCTCTACCTCACAGTGAATGATGAAGCCCTAGGGGCTATGCTAGTACAAGAGCAACGAGACTCCATAAAGGAGAATGCCATTTATTTTGTCAGTCACTGATTTCAAGGAGGCGAAAAGAACTACTCTGTCTTAGAGAAGTCATGTGCAGCACTGGTTTGGGTCACTCAAAAGCTCAAACACTACATGGAAGCCTTTCCGATCAAGATAGTAGCAAAAGTGGACCCGCTCCGCTGTATCTTCGAGAAGCCTTTCATGTCAACAAGGATAGCCAAGTGGTACTTCATGCTCGCCGGCTACGATATCACTTGCGTCACACTCAAATCCATCAGGGGGAAAGTGTTCAGTGATCAGCTTGCTGAATTTTTGTATGACGAAGTGAAGGGGGAAGACTTACAGTTTCCCGATGAGCACTTGATTTGCACTACAACCGAGGAAAATAAGTGGGAACTTTTTTTCGATGGCGCAGCCAATAAGCACGGTTATGGGATAGGAATGTTGCTTGTCGATCCAAAGGACATCTACACTCCAATTGCAATCCGGCTTGAATTTGAAGCTACCAACAACATTGCTGAGT
Organism: Campanula takesimana; assembly: GCA_026119855.1. Classification (NCBI taxonomy): domain Eukaryota; kingdom Viridiplantae; phylum Streptophyta; class Magnoliopsida; order Asterales; family Campanulaceae; genus Campanula; species Campanula takesimana. The sequence continues at coordinate 499,751 of JAOWBW010000501.1, forward strand.
AAGAGGCATGTATAGCAGGGCTAGAAGCAGCACTAGAAAGGAATGTCACAGATCTAGAAGTATTCGGTGATTCCCTGCTCCTTATCAATCAGACATCGGGTAAATGGTGAATCCAAGACCCGACCCTCCAACAGTATGGTCAATACCTCGAGGAATTAGTTGAACAGTTCCAAGACATCACGTTCAATTACTTTTCGAGGGACAAGAACCGCTTTTCCGATGCTTTAGCCACCATAGCCTCACTAGTCGAGATGCCCAGAGGAAAAAATGGTGAAGCCCTTCAAAATTTCAAGAAGGACTAGTCCGGCATACTGTATGAGTATTGAGATCAATGAAGTCCAAGATAACCCCCCGTGGTACACAGACATCATGAACTTTCTCAACAACGGCACTTTCCCCGAGAACAGCAATGGAAAATCTCGAGTGGCATTACAGAAGCTAGCCGCCAGATATGTGTTGATTGGGAACCGAGTCTACAAGAGACATCATCAAGGGATCAATCTCTTATGTGCAAATGAGGCCGAAGCTCGAGAGATAATGCACGAAGTCCACGAAGGAGAATGTGGACCCCACATGAATGGGATTATGTTAGCCAAGAAGATACTCCGTATTGGCTATTATTAGACTACAATGGAAAGAGACTGCATCGAGAAAGTCAAAAAGTGCGCCAAGTGCCAGTTCCATGCTAATTTGAAACATGCTCCACCCTCACAATTGTACAACATGACCACACCTTGGCCATTCTCTTATTGGGGCATAGATATCATCGGCAAGGTCCATCCTACGGGAAGCAACGGACAGTCATTTATTCTAGTGGTCATGGATTATTTCACAAAGTGGGTCGAAGCACAAGCTTACCGAGTAGTAGCCGAGTTCATGAAGAATAACATCATGTGCCGATACGGTATTCCTCATGAGATCATCTCCGACAATGGTTCTCACTTTGAGAAGGAAATGGATGAGCTTTTGGTTGACTATAAAATTACCAAGCACAAGTCATCCCCATACCGTCCCCAAGCTAATGGAGCGGTCGAAGCAGCAAACAAGACGATTGAGGTCATCATACGGAAAATGGCTTCAACAGGAAGGGATTGGCCCAAAAAGTTACCACTAGCATTGTGGGGCTACCGCACATCGATCCAGTCAGTAACGGGAGAAACCCCATACTCATTGGTTTATGGTTCCGAAGCCGTACTCCCAGTCGAACTCGAAATTCCCTCTCTACGGGTCCTACTCGAGAACCAAGTCAACGAGTTTGATTGGATGCAAAGTCGATACGAGCAACTAGCCCTACTCGACGAAAAGAGGTTAAGAGCATTCGAACGCACAAGGCCTTATCAACAGAGAATGGCAAGGGCTTTCAACAAAAAGGTGAAGCCCCGAAACATCAAAATGGGAGATTTGGTCCTAAGACAACATCCTCCCAATGCCATGAATCCCCTTGGAAAAATGAGGACCCCGATGGATCGGTCCTTACGTGGTCAAGAAGGTACTAAGCGGCGATGAAGTCCGACTCGTAGACTTGGACGGTGATCAATTGCCAAAGCTCAAGAAGTTCTACGCTTAACAAATGAAGACCATTAAAAAAAAAAAAAAAAACGCTCGCTAGGTTGAAAACCCGCAAGGGCGGCCTAGGCAAAAATTAGAGCACGTGCAAAAAAGAATCCCACTAGATTGAAAACCCGAAAGGGCGGTCTAGGTAAAAACAGGGTGCACACACAAAAAAAAATGGTCTTCATTTGTTTGAACTACGGAGACCTGAGCCTCTCTACGAGAGGAACTTAGGCAACCTTCGGGTGCGGTCTAAAACAATAATTTTTACCCAATCATGTCATAACAAAATGCAATTTTTATTCATCTCTCAAATCATTTTGACCATTACAATGGATATTGTTGAGCAATAAAAGACATTAAAACATTAAATCCTAAACAAGTGGTCTACTTTAATTGCAATCTTGGGGTACTAAGAAAAGTTTAATTTCTTCTTGGCCTTCGAAGGGCCACCCGAACGGCTCTCAATCCTACTCTTCTTGGGAGGCCTGGGAACACTGAGACGGACCGAAACCTTCTGCGCAGCAAAACGCCTCCGAGCATAGAAATTATCCAAAGGAGTACCGAAAGGGTCATCCAGAATATTGTGCGAATCAGCAGCAACTTCTTTATACCTCAAAGCACTGCTAGGCTCAAAGTCCTTTCCTAGCAACTCAACGCGAAGCACGTCAACCCAAGTGATACCGCGGTAAAGGGTACCGAACAAATAGTCCAAGTAACTCTCGGGAAGAAAGATACTACCCCGATGAATAGGGACGGAGGCCCACCGATGGAGGTCATCTCCCTAAGCTGACTGAAGCTCCTCCGAAAAGTCCGGACCCATGTACGAGACTGGACGGAGCACCCCGCTCCTCGAAAAAGGGATAATCTGCTGGCGACCGAACTGTCTCAGAACCCGCTTAGGCTAATAAAATGAGGAATCTCTAAGACCGAGGAGGACCACGTGCTCAAAACCCGAAGTCCATTCCACAAAAGGACGGAGACCCTAAGAGGGAGGACACCACTCAATGTCAGCCGATCCGCGAGATGCAAATAATTTCTTCCAACCATCTTCAGATTAATCGCGAATCATCAGCTTCGTCCTATGAACAGCAAAAGGAGAAAGGTCACCCTCCGGAGAATAAATCTTGAAATGCTCCCGAAGCCATATGGTCAGCAACAAGGGGCTTCCCCGGCGCATCTCGCCTGTCCGATACAACCCATCCAAACCATGCAAGGTCTCACCCACTATGAGAGGGATTATGCTGAACTGTTGCTCCTTTGCCTGCAAGATGATCTCAGCCAACTGCGCATCCGCAGTCCCGAGGGGTGTCACGAACAGAACCTCGCTGAAAAGACAAACTGCCATGGCAGTCCACTTAAAATACTAAACCGCCGGGTCCTCTGAATGCAAACTGAAAAACATTGGCAACTCAGTTATGTCAACCACGGTGCCGTGCAAAATCTTCCTCACATCTCCAACAGGGAGGTTCAACAAATCGGACCAAGAGTCAATCACACCTCGATGGTATTTGGGGACAGCAATCTGACCCGCTAATGGCATGCCAAGAATGGAACCAAAGTCATCAACAGTCGGCACCATTTCATTCGCCGAGAAGTTGAAGGTGTTACTGTCACAATTCCAAAAGGCTGCAACGGCTTTCAACAAATCCCAATCCTGCTTCAATATTCGTAGCATGAAGAGAATTCGGAACCCGAAGTCTTTGACAAAAGCTTTCTTAGGGTGGGTCTTGAAAGAGTACACGAAGGTCGACAAGTCCTTCTCATAGTCACCAACAACCTTGGCATCAAGAACAAAAGAATTGGAGGCCATGGAAAATGTGGATTACAAGCAAAATTGAGCAAAGAAAAGATGTGCAAAGATGGCAGAAAAGAGCTGTTGGAAGATTGGTCTCGAACAGAGGCTGATATTATAGCTGTTGGGGATCTTTTGGTCAGCAAATGTCAAGCCCCAGAATTCGCTCCCCAGAAGCGCGCGCCTCCCGCCACCCACTTGGAAAGCGCGCGCGTCCCACAGCCACTAGCCGGGGCGCCCGCCTCCCGTTTCAGAAATGCCTCAACCGGCCCTTGTCAAAAGAAGAAATCATACAGGAACAAAGTCCGGGCACTCCCAGAATCATCAGGATCAACATTCTTCATCAAAGCCACAACAGCTCCGCCCTTGGAAATACAGTTGGGCACACATTAATTTGATCCGCCCCTAAGGCATGTCAAAATCAGAATTAGATAGAAACTCCCACTAAACTTAAAGTAGGGCGTGTCTTTTCTTTTCGGTCAAAGTCAATTTCGACACTTTCCTCTCTAAAGGGAAAACATTTTTTCGGTCCGTAGTCAACTGTGCCCGCACCCCACAAAAGTCATAAAGTCAACAGAAAAGTGCGGCTCTGAACAGCATACATCAGATACGGCTACAAACAACAATCACCACTTCTTAAAGCAACGTAACAGATTCACTAACGGATTCGTCAACAGGGTTCACTAACGGACTCATTCAATGGATTCATCAAACGGATTCACTAACGAATTCGTCAACAGGGTTCACAAATGGACTCATTCAATGGATTCACTAACGGATTCATCAAGCGGATTCACTAACGGATTCGTCAACAGGGTTCACCAACGGACCCATTCAATGGATTCACCAACGGATTCATCAAGCGGATTCACTAACGGATTCGTCAACAGGGTTCACCAACGGACTCATTCAATGGATTCACCAACGGATTCATCAAGCGGATTTACTAACGGATTCGTCAACGGGGTTCACAAACGGACTCATTCAATGGATTCACCAACGGATTCATCAAACGGATTCACTAACGGATTCGTTAACAGAGTTCACCAACGGACTCATCAAACGGATTCACTAACGGATTCGTCAACAGGGTTCACCAACGGACTCATTCAATGGATTCACCAACGGATTCATCAAGCGGATTCACTAACGAATTCGTCAACAGGGTTCACCAACGGACTCATTCAATGGATTCACTAACGGATTCATCAAGCGGATTCACTAACAGATTCGTCAACAGGGTTCACCAATGGACTCATTCAATGGATTCACCAATGGATTCATCAAGCGGATTCGTCAACATGGTTCACCAACGGACTCATTCAATGGATTCATCAAGTGGATTCACTAACGGATTCGTCAACAAGGGTTCACCAACAGACTCATTCAATGGATTCACCAACGGATTCACTAACGGATTCGTCAAGAGAGTTCACCAACGGACTCATTCAATGGATTCACCAATGGATTCATCAAGCGGATTCATTAACGGATTCGTCAACAGGGTTCACCAACGGATTCATCAAGCGGATTCACTAACGGATTCATCAAGCGGATTCACTAACGGATTCATCAACGGGGTTCACAAACGGACTCATTCAATGGATTCACTAACGGATTCATCAAGCGGATTCACTAACGAATTCAGTCGGCAGATTTACAAATAGATCATGCCACCTCCTCTATCAACAAAAGCCGCTCACACAGGGGCTTAACCCCTATCTCTCGCAATTTCAAATTCCTGCTTACATCGAGTCTTTGCTTTTTTTTTGTGATGTCCTCGGTGGGTGTACTTTATTTCGTCGACGCATTTTGCTTTGCAATCCACGTCGCCGAGGGGCTCTGTAGACACCCCGCCTTGGACCGCTCACCCCGATTGCACGGTTGATCTTGTGTTTCTCCCTATTTTAAGTGTTTCTCGTTAGTTTCTGTTACTTTCGTTAAGTTCCTGACTGACTTCGTTAAGTCCAGAGGCTAAACTGAATAACAGGGCTGACTTTCTAGTCCATTCTGTCAAAAAAGCCATCTCGAAGTCGCGCGCCTCCGCCCGTAGGGGTCAGAAGCGCGCGCGTCCCGCCACCAAGGCAGGGGGCGCGCGCCTCTGGGCGTCAATTACAGACTCTGTCCAAGAATCCCTCCCTTGCTCATTTTACATGATTTTGCTCGAGAAGGATTTCTTTGTGACCTCGTTTTGGCACCAAAAACACCAGTTTTACACCTATAAACCCCCATTTTCCACCATTTCAAAGGCTCTCTTTTGGAAGCAAGAAAACTCTACTAAAAGAAAAGACCTTTTTTTACACAAAGAAGCTCTACCAAAAAGAGGACTCTTGTCATTTTCAAGGCATTCTCCAAGAAGTGTTTAAAGATCATTTGAAGTATAGGTAAAACTCGACTTTTCTCCCTTCTCTCTACTTCATCCTTTCTCTTCTTCTTTTACTTTTGTCAAACATGCAATCACCCAAAACCATTTTGGGATATGACACCAAAGGCCACTTCATTCCATTGAAGTTGGCCAAGGAGTTATCTCCCTACATTCCAAATCCCCCCTTTTTAACCCCCTTTATCATCATTAAGAATAGGAAGAACATTTTATTTATGTAGACTTTGAACAAGCAATACCAACATTAGTTGGGCGAGATGGGTGTTTAAGTACTTCCCATCTCGTAACCTAACCCCCGAACCTCATAACAAGAATCTTTGTTTTCATAATCAAACTTAGGCTATATATTAGGTTTTTCTTATGTTCGTCTAAAACATAGGTGGCGACTCTACAATTAAAACACAAATAGACATCCTAGGATAATTCACCTCTCTATCCAAGCCGTGCTCCTCCCGGGGTATCTACAGTGATAAAAAAATTACTTGGTGATTCACACACAATTCGAGTTTTGGGTGTGGGTGAAGTAGGCCTTAAATTTACTTTCGATCATGTTTTGACTCTAAGGGATGAGCTTCATACTCTAGAAACTAGAAAGAATTTGGTATCTGACTATCTTCTCAATAAAGCGAACTTTAAGCAAACTATTGAGTCAGATCAATATGTCATCACAAAAAATAATGTTGTTGTTGGAAATAGTTATGCATGTGATGGTATGTTTAACCTGCATATTGAAATGAATAAAATGCATGATAATTCTATTTATATCATGAGTTGTTCTAATGCGTGGCATGCACGTCTTTGTCATGTTAATACTAAATACATAAAATAAATGTGTCTTGTGCGTCTAATACCTATACTAGGAATTGATTTTGACAAATGTGAGTTTTGTAACATGACAAAGTTACTAATAAACCTCTTATAAAAGTATTCATAGTGATACATATATTAAAACTTGTACAAAATGATATATGTGAGTTTGAAGGCAAATTAACTAGAGGACGTAAAAGATACTCCTTCTGTTCCATAACTATGTGGACAAAATGGGTTATACACGGGAATTAAGGTATGAATAGTAGTGGGTAGTTACTAATAGAAGCTGAGCTCATAGCTTTATTATCCGCTAGTGAAGAAACGTGCAGAATGGGTGATATATTGAATGAATCCCAATGTGGGAAGGTCACACTGCCACCTGTTTAGATACGTTGTTGTTGGAGATTATGCCATAGGCCCTTGACAAATAACTTATGTTATGTCATGTTCTCATTTGTTATATATATATAACAACTTTGATTATTATATGTTTTGCATGTTTATTATAATAATCTCTGTCCCTAGTACTTATGAAGAACTAGTATAAGTGTTGGTCCCAAAGACATAACAAGGGTAAGAAAAGGAGGCTAGAGGGGGCGGTGAATAGCCTACTTAAAATTTCAACATTTTTCAAAATTCAACCTTATGCTTACAACTTGAATTTTGCGGTAAATGAAAACCACGCGGTCAAGTGTGATATGCACAGCGGAAGTTTACGGTAGAAATGAGGTAGAGTTGGTTTTGAATAAAAACTAAGTATTGAGATGACTTGAGTGCGGTCGACCGTGAGTGATGTGCAGTCGACACAAAATGCGGTCAAGTCAAGGTAGGTTGAGAGATTGAAACTTGTTGTCTTGAAAGTTTGGCAAAATTATAAGTAGTCAGAGTTATAACTTAGGCAATATGGAAAACATACAAACACAATTCACTGTATGTTTGGATATCTGGAAAGATCAAACACTAAATGACAAACAAGATTAATATGAACAATGAAGAACAATAAGAACAAGATTTAAAATAAATTTGCAAAATGTAAAGAGCAGTAAGTAAATTGGAAATGTTCGATCTGTTAAAAGATCTACGTCATTTACCAAGATGGTCAGTCTTGGATTTTAAATGAGGTTTATATTGATTCTTCCTTGAGTACAGATTACAGAGATGAAGTATTGAATCAACGCCTATTACTATGAAGTTCAAATCCTAGACTTAGACCAGTGTATCCCTAATGATTCAATCATTAGGGATACCCCGGGGTGAGTGTGTGTGTAAGAATTAAAAGCTCTTTATAATCTAAGTGATTAGATCCTAATGAGTATTTAGTGTTGAGGCTTGAGATGATTTTGAATGTTGTTGGAGATTCGTTGAAGACTTGAAGGTTGAGTGCTTGAAGATTCGAAGGATTCTGGAAATCTTTGAATGTGATCTTCAATCACCAAGTGTAGATACCCCGGGGGCAGGCAACCCACGCGCCTTAGGCTCGAGCGGGTGGATTATCCTAGGGTGTCTATTTGGTTTTAGAGTTTAGAGTCGCCACCTATGTTTTAGAGGAACATAAGAAAAACCTAATAATTAGCCTAAGTTTTGTTACGAAAACCAGAGATTCGTGTATTGAGGTTCGGGGGTTAGGTTACGAAATGGGAAGTGCTTAAACACCCATTTCGCCCAACTAACGTTGGTCTTGCTTGTTCATAATCTACATAATAAAAAATGTGTTATTCCTATACTTTGAAAATGAGATTTAAGGGGTTAAAAAGTGGTTGAATATGGGGAGATAACTCCTTGGCCAGCATCAATGTAGTGAAGTGGCCTTTGGTGTCATGTCCCAAAATGGTTTGGGTTGATTGCACACTTTGATAAAATAAAAGAAGAGAAATAGAGATGAGATAGTGGGAAGGGATAAAGGTAAGAGTACCTAAACTTCAAGTAGCTTCAAGGATGTCTTTGAAGAATGCCTTGAGAATACTTTAAGAGTGTTTGTGTATAGTTTTCTTAAGCCAAAAAGTGTGTCAAAAGAGTTCTAAAACTTCCTCCTCTGAAATGGTGGAGAAGAGGGGTTTTTATAGGTGAAAAGAGAATGTTTTTGGTGCCAAAACAGAGTCACAAAGAGGGAATTCCCGGGAAAAATCCTGTAAATTGAGCTAGGGAGGGATTCTTGGAGAGAATCTGTAACTGACGCCCAGAAGCGCGTGCCTCCGGCCTTTGGGGCGGAAGGCGCACGCGTCTCACCTATGGAGGCAGAGGCGCGCGACTTTGAGAAGGCAATTTTGACAGAATGGACTGGAAAGTTAGAACTGTTATTCAGTTTAGTCCCTGGACTTAACGGAGTCAGTCAGGAACTTAACGGAAGTAACAAAAACTAACGAAAAACACTTAAAACAAGAAGAAACACAAACTCAAATGTGCAATCGGGGTGAGCGGTCCAAGGCGGGGTGTCTACAGAGCCCCTCGGCGGCGTGGATTGGAAAGCAAAACGCGTCGACGAAAGAAAGACAACCGCCGAGGACATCACAAAGAAAAAGAAAGAAAAGAAAGCAAAGACTCGATAAAAGCAGGAATTTGAAATTACAAATGATAGAAGTGTGCTCCCTGTGTGAGCGGCTTTTGTTGATGGAAAAGGTACGATGGTATGAGACGGCTCACCGTGGCCAAGGTTTAGAGTCTGGTTAGCAGACTGAGGCTGGAGCCGTTTAGCAGAACCGTTATGCCTGTTTAAAGTCCGGTGAGCGGACTAGAGCTGAATCCGTTTAGCGAAGTCCGTTTGCTGATTTAGAGTCTGGTTGCCGTTTTGCTAGAGCCGTCAATACGGGCTGGCAGGGCGGGTTGGGCCCAACCCACCACCAGCCCACCTTCAAACGGGGCGGGGCGGGCTGGCCTAAATTATCGGCGGGCTGAGAAAATGCCATCCCAACCCAACCCACCTTGGGTTAGTGGGCCAGGCGGGCCAAGAGCCCAAAAGTACAATAAAGTATTATTTTTATATTTTTTCACCAGCAAAAAAAAAAAAAGGAAGGCCATGAACCGCATCCAGGTTCCAGTTCCAGGCCCAGCAAAGTCCCAAGGCAGCAACATAACATTTTACACAACAAAACATTTTACACAAATTGAGAGTATGATACCGCACACGTTCGGTTCACGGAAGGAAGGGGACTTACCAGAAAAAAGGCGGCGCCCGCGACGGATCTCGTTGGGTTCACGGAAGGGGAGAGAAGAGGATGATGGCGGATTGGCGGGCGATGGTGGTGGTGGCGAGTGGCGACTGGTAGTGGTAGTAGCGGCGGGCGGCGCCGGTCGTCAAACGGTCGAAGAGACGAAGAGAGATCAGAGAAGGCGAGGATAGAAATATCAATTGTTTGAAAGTGAAAAAACCCTAAATGGCATCGGTGTCGTGTACTCGTGTGTAAGAAAAAAAAACAGTGGGTTGGCCCGCCCCGGCCCGAACCCGCCTTGGCCCATGACCCAAATGGGCTAGCCCAAATAGGCCCACTTCTATTTGGGTTGGTATATTTAGAGCCGTTAATACGTGCTGGAGGGGCGGGTTGGGCCCAACCCACCACAGCCCACCTTCAAACACAGTTTTTTAACAAAATCTGTGTTTTTCATCATTTTCAGTCAGTTTTTTAGCGAGTTTCAGTCAGTTTTAAACAGTTTCAGTTAGTTTGTTAACAAAATGGCCTCATCTCGAAGGAGCGGCAAGGAACATGTTGATTCTTCCTCACTTAACCCGGAAATTGAGTCACATTTTGAGGAAAGTGAGCAAAATGTTGAAGAAAATGTTCCTCAAAGTGGTAGGGCCGGGGCCGGCCGAGCTCGGGGCGTGGGAAGAGGTGGTCGGGGGCAACGTCAAGCACGAGAATCCAAATCCGACACTTTCACGATCCATTTCCGAAAAGTACAAATTGACCCCAACGACTTTGTACATTTTCGAGCGTGTTGCAACTATTGCACCAAATCTTACCCGTTCGCAAAAGGTAATGGGCATGGAACATTGAACCATCACTTGAAATCAACACATCCTGAAAAACTTGGGATTGATAATGATCAAGCTCAATTAAAATTTGCTCAACCTAACACCCAAGGTACGCCTTCGGTCTTATTTAAGTTTAATAATGTCGTTTATAGGAAAGAATTGTGCAAATTTGTGTGTGTTAAAGGGCTTGCTTTTAACTTTGCGGATGATGAATTTTATGAACGGTTTATTAGACTTTCTTTAAATCCGGCCGCCTCCAAAGTACCACGTACGACTCTCGTACGCGATATTAAAAAAGTGGTTTTGGAATATAAACATTTTTTAATTGATGTTTTATCAAAATTAGATCAAAGAGTTTCAATTTGTGCCGATGGTTGGAGTGATCATTGGCAAAGAAATAGTTATTTGGGTGTTACATGCCATTGGATCGATAATTCGTGGACTTTACAAAAAAGATTACTTGCATATGATAGTTTTGAACCACCTCATTCCGCGGAAAATATTTGTAGAAAGTTGCACGCCATTTTGGCAAAATATGGTCTTTTGCAAAAAATATTTTCTATTTCATTCGACAATGCTAGTGCTAATACCGCTAGTATACCGGAATTGATGCTCATTTGTCAACCGTCACTTGGGGGTAAGTATTTTCATATTAGATGTTTATGTCATATCATAAATTTATGTGTTAAAGATGGTTTGGATGCTTTAGATCAATATGTTAAACCCATTAGAGAGGCTCTTTATTTTATTGCAAAAAAAAAATAAAATTACAAGAAAATGGATAAAATATTTACTAAATAAGGGTCTTCCCGAAAAATATTTTTCTATGGATGTTCCGACTAGGTGGAATTCTACTTACAAAATGTTAATTGATGGTTTTGAGTATAAAGAGCATATCATGGATTTTTTTATTAGTATGGGCTATGAAATTCCTTTATTTGCGTATCAATGGAACGCTTGCATTAATTTATGTCAATTATTAAAGATTTTCAATACCGCTACTTTGGCTTTGTCGGGAGTTTATTATCCAACTTCCGTTTTGGCACTTGATCAATGTATTGCAATAGTTCTAAGTTTTAAAATTTTGCAAAATTGCAACATTTTAAACGAAAGCATTGCTTCCATGAGGCAAAAGTGGGTCAAATATTTTATAACATTCCGTCTCTATTTTTGCTTGCAAAGATGTTGGATCCCCGTATTAAATTGAAAGATCTAGTCCGCATAATAACTTTTTATTATGCAAATTTATACCCCAATGGGGACGGATTACACGAAAACCCGGCGATTATTGTTGAAAATACAAAAAAAGATTTGGTGACTCTTTATAATGAGTATAGTGCAATTCATGGAAATGTTTCTCAATATGGCTCAAGTCCTAATGAAAAAGATATTGGTATTGATACACAATATGAGGTGAATAACGATCCATATAGTTTTGTTAATGATATTTATTTTTCAAAACGTCCTAGAACGTCTCTTTCTTCTTCTTCTACCTCTAGCATTCCGTACGAGTTGGAAGCATATTTCTCTACTAGACATGAAGTTGTACAAAACACTTCAAATCCAACTTCTTTTGATATTTTGAGGTGGTGATCACAAAGGCAAGAAACTTATCACATACTCTCTTTAATTGCAAAAGAAGTCTTAGCTTCTCCCGCTTCAACCGTGGCCGTCGAATCGGCATTTAGTGTGGGAGGAAATGTTTTGGATGCAAGACGTTCCCAACTAACTTGTGAAAATTTGGAAAATCAACTCTTGCTTGGTGATTGGGTTAGAGCGGAAAAGAGAGAGCAAGATATGCCTTATGAAGAGGATTTAGTAAATGTAGATCCACAATATCAATACGACTTGGAAGATTCTACGGGAAGTTCGGAAGGGGACGGAATGTAGATAGTTTTTGTTTTAATTTTTAGAATAGGTTTATTTTTATTTCATTGTAATAGTTTAGTTGAGGTAATAAGGCTCCATTTTTTCCTCCCTTAATTATAAAAGGCCAAGGATTGGTTGTCCCCCTCTTTGTAATTTTAATTTTAATTAATAAAATTTAAGGGTACCGTCCCTTTTTTTACTTAAAAAATTTGTGTTATACTTTATAGTTATACACTTATACATTTTAAGTTTTTAACTTAAAAACAAAAAAAACAAAAGAAAACTGTTTAAAAAAAGGGGGTCATACATATACTCCCGTTTTTTTTTTATAAAAACTGTTTAAAAAAAAAAAAAAAAAAAAAGTTAAAAAAATCTGTTAATAAAACTGTTAAAAAAATCTGTTAAGAAAACTGTTTAAAAAACAGTTTAAAATTTTTTTTTACTTGAAAAAAAAAAACTTTACTTGAAAAAAAAAACCCTTTAAAAAAATGAAGTGTTTTTTTTTTTTTTATTTTTTTTTTAACAAAAAACTGTTAATAAAACTGTTTTGAAAAAAAAAAAAAATGGTAACCGGACATCACGGTTAGCCGGTTAGGTTACGGTTAGCATTTAACGAAAATCATAACCGGCGGTTATAACCGTCAACCGCCGGTTTTAACCGGATGGACACGTCTACCTCCACCACGCTGCCGCCACCATCTCCACCATGCTGCCGCCACCGCCATCATCATCATCACCGCCACCATTGCTACAGTCCAGACCACCTTAACACTCATCATCAAGACATCAACACTAGCATCCAAACACACACATAGATGCACTAGATGTCTAGATCTGCACACATACAAACATACACACACACGAACACACACAAAACGGAAAACACCAGATGTACTTTGATTTGTTGTTGAAAACACCAGATTTTACACACACAAGAAAGCGAGAGGGAGAAAGAGAGAGAGAGAGAGAGAGAGAGAGATGGATACGTGAATCTACGGGCGGCGACGGCGACAATGGGTAGTGGTGAGCTTGGAAAGGTCGCAGGGGGCAATGAGATCGGCGGGGGCGATGGAGGGCTGCGGTGTGGTGGGAGCCTGGGAGGTGAGAGAACACGAGAGAGAGTTGCAGTTTGTGAATGAAAAGAGGGGAGGGGTTTTTTTGTTTGAGGGAAAAAAAAAAAAAAAAAAAAAAAAGAAAAAAAAACAAACAAACAGTAGGTTGGCCCGCCCCGGCCCAGCCCAAACCCGCTTGGCCCGCGACCCAAATAGGCCCACTTGTATTTGGGTTGGTATATTTAGGGTCAAACCCACCCTTTTTCAATGGCGGGCCGGGCCAACCCAACGGGCTCAGCCCATTTTGACGGCTCTAGGTATATTTAGGGCCCAACCCACCCTTATTCAATGGCGGGCCGGGCCAGCCCAACGGGCTCAGTCCAAATTGACGGCTCTACGTTTTGCGGAACCGTTGTTTGCTCGTTTAAAGTCCGATGAGTGGACCTAGGCGGAGTTCAGTGTGTCGTACCCGTTATGCCCGTTTTATAGTCCGATGAGCGGACTGGCTGAATCCGTTTGTCGGTTTAAAGTCCGTTGAGCGGACTGGCTGAATCCGTTTGGCGCATTCATCCTGTTGCTAAAGATGGCGGTGATTTCAGTGGTTCACAATGGACCAAATTACTATTCGGAGCCGCATTTACTGTTTTACTGTTCGGAGCCGCATTTGTTGTTTGCTGTTCGGAGCCGCATTTGTTGTATGCTGTTCGGGGCCGCATTTGCTGTATGCTGTTCGGGGCCGCATTTGCTGTATGCTGTTCGGAGCCGCATTTGCTGTTTTGCTGTTTGGAGCCGCATTTGCTCTAAAATTAACCTACTAAAATTAATGACGAAAATAATAATAAAAATACTAATTAATCCTAATTAATAATAAAATACCAACATAATTATAATATTTGATATAATCATATATTCGTCCTGCATCATATATATATATACTCCCTCCGTCTCACTACAAGTGAGACTAGAGGAGTATGCACAATATTTAAGATAAAGTGATATATATGTGGTAGAAAATGAACTGAGAGAATGAGTAGTGTTGGTTGAATAAATTGAGTGGTGGAAAATGAAGAGAGAGAATGAGTGGGGTTAAATGGTGGGGAATGATGAATATAAGCATATTAAAACATTTTCATTTTGGGCAGCCTCACTTGAGTTGAGGTGGGACGGATCAAAAGGGAAAGAAGTCTCACTTTTGCTGGGATGGAGGGAGTATATATATATATTTAAAATTATGAATGGAGTAATGATTTTTTTTTTTTTTTGAATAAGTTCATTGAGAACAATAAAAAAAAAAACTAAAAATACAATGACAATATTAAAAATCGAGCCATAGCTCAGTGAACCAACATATTGACATATTCTACCTTGAAAAAAAAAAAAGTATTTCGAATAGATTTGGGTCCAGAATACGGTGGGTCAGTTAAAGAAACAAGGTGAGATCGTCCTCGCTCCAACTCCAAGTTTATATAAACGCAACACAAAAAAAATACTCTTCTCTCCTACACCATTGTCTACGCAGTCGCAGGCTAGAAGTTTCATAATAGACCTATATCGATCGAAAGCGATAGCGAAAGCGAAAACAAAAAACAAGCGAAACCTTAAAAAAATAAGGAAAATGGAAGGAGAAGCTCCAAGATCTAATGGCGACGTACCCACCGCTGATTCTTACATCGGGAGTTTGATCAGCTTGATTTCAAAGTCGGAAATTCGATACGAGGGTCTTCTTTTCGACATCAACACTGCCGAGTCCAGCATTGGCTTGCGAAACGGTACCCATTTCCTCATTTTATTTTATTTTTCTCGTGGGTAATTTCGCTTTTGATTTATTGATTTTTTAATTAATTACAATATGCATGTGGGTTCGCGGGTTTTGTTGATTTTAAGTGCATTTTCATTAGATTCGTATGAAATCTCTGCACGTGTGTGTATATATATATATATATATATATATATAATATAGATGTGATTTCAGGGGTTATAAAAGCAGTCTTGAATTATGCTACAATGACTATGTTCTTGTCTGCGCCTGTGTGTTTCTGGCTATTGGGTTAGGGCTTGAATGCTTGATTATCTATGACGTTTTGTGTTCTGTATGACACAACTATGATTTATGTTCAACTGAATTTTGTATTACTCCCTCCGTCCCAAAATGAGTGTCCAAAAACTTTTCAAATATGCTCTTGATCTTCACTTTGGTGTAAAGCTCTTAGTATTGCTGCTTTGAAATGAAATTCTATGATACATGAACCATATATATAGCCTTTAACTGATTAGAAACAGTTATTAACCCCTCCATGCCAAAGTGAGTGCCCATTTTTGACTTTGACGGCCATATTGAAAATAGTGACTTTTTAAGTTACTCCCTCCGTCCCAGAGTAAGAGTCTTATTTTTCATTTTGATACGTCCCAGAGCAAGAGTCCTATTCCTAAAATGGCAAATAATCTTTACTATTCACCCCACTCATTCTCTCTCCTATTTTATTTTTATACTCACAACACCAATCAATTCACTATTCTCTCCCACTCATTCTCTCTCCTACTTTACTTTTACACTCACAACATTTACATCACTTCCAATAAATATTTATTAATAAGCGTGCAAATGAGGGGTAGGACTCTTACTCCGGGACGGAGGGAGTATTATAATTGCAAATAGATGTTCATGAACATTCATTTTTGGATGGAGGCAGAACATGGATTCTATTTTTGTTTGACCTTGACACGTGTGAGACTCATGGAAGAGCAGTAGGGCAAGAAACCGGAAAAGGATTAATAAATTTTAGATGTTTCAGAAAATTCAGAGAGACCTGTATTTGTATAATGTATCTTTCATTTGGTTTTGCCTGCACTTCTGCATGGTCCTTTTAAATGTTGACTTGATAAATAAAATATTTGCTTCATATAAGAGCCCATTCGTTTACATTTATCACCGAGCTCGAAACTTGATTACACTGCATATTTGAAGAACTGTCATACGCCAATACCTTATTATTGTTACTTCATGTCGAGATTATAATTTCAAAAAACAAAAAGTGCCCTGAATTGATGTTTACCTAATCATAGTGATCCTCTTCCGTCTGAGTCATCTGTGGAAAACCTCCATGGCATCCTAATTTCATCTTTGGCTTCACAGTAAAATCATTTGGAACTGAAGGGCGTAAAAAGGATGGCCCACAAGTCCCTCCAAGTGACAAAGTTTATGAATACATCTTATTTCGTGGAAATGACATCAAGGTACGTCAAAATTTACTCGTATATGTGTAACTTCTGTTTGAAGGTGTGCGCCGAACAGATATACAATACAAGCATGCATGCCCTTGTTTGGCATTAAAGCAAATTCTCTTATAATCTGTTTAAGTTTCTTTTCTGTATACCTTCTTTAATACGTCAGTAGAATAATGAATCGGCATCTGATAGGGTAACAGTGCAGATGGAATCTATCATGTCCTAATAATGGGTTCTTATTCCAAAATTGGTGCGACTCAATCGTAAGATGCACCCCTAAAACCTTTCATGTGATTGTGTTTTGACAGGATTTGCAGGTCAAATCTTCAGAACCTGTTGAGCCAGAGCCAACATCTGCTTTATTCAATGATCCTGCAATTATACAGGTACTTGACATTGAAATGGATATTTAAATCTCCTAAACCACCCCTCCGTCCCAAACTGAATGCCTTCTTTTTTTTCAAATTTCTCTTGATCGAGAGAAAAATTGATTTTTTTTTCCGGACATTGATTTTGGGAAGGAGGTAGTAACTCTCAAGGACCACCCACTATTGCTAAAAAGTTGACTTATTATATCTTCAGTCTCACTATTCCCAAGGAGCAGCAACTTCTACAAGTTCCCAGACTCTACCAAAGTTGACGCCCCAAGGCAGTCTACCCTTATATCAGCCCAGTCCCATATCAGGCTCATGGGCTTTAACTCCCGTCCCTCCAATCACAAACAGTAGTAGCTTTCCCATGCCTACATACATGCAAGGATTCTATGGTGCCTCTGAAGGGATACAAACCTCACAGCAGTCGATTCTTCAATCACCCTCCGGATTGTCCGTTCCACCTTCCATGCAGCAATATCCATTCAATAATGCACCTATATCTTCTAAAACTTCTAACTTTTCTGCTTTACCTTTCTCAGTATCCGCACCACCTTTGCTTTCACCCATTGGTTCAGGCACCCTGAACACTAATCTAATGTCACCCACACAGACTTCTGCTCTATTTTCAGACTCGACAACAACCTTGATGTCTAATAAGTCCGTCCCTCAATCTATTCCTACTACTTCTTCATATTCTAGCCTGTCATTGTCATTGCCATATGATACTGGCTTTAAGCCAATGTCTTCTGCACCCCTGTTAGTCACACCAAATCAACTTCTGCAGCCTGGGCCTACAACAAATGGACTGTTGCCACCTGGGCCCACAGCAAATCACGTCTTGGAGCCTTCACCTATGCCGAATCAAGATCCGCAGCTTGGGAATACAGCGAGTCAATTATTGCAATCTGGGCCTACATCGGGCCACGTTTTTCAGCCTGGGTCCAACTCGAATCAACTTTTGCAGACTAGGAATACTACATCATCTTTGAACTACTCTTTAGATTTGGCTCAGAAGGATGTTGAAGTGGTTCAAGTACCATCAACTGAACGGTCACTGACAACACAAAATGAAATTCAGCCACCTTTACTGCCTCTACCTTCTCATCACGGTTACAAGGTATTGTTTTCACGAGTTGTTTCAATTTGAAAGGTTTCACATTTTGTTACATCACAGTTATGAACAAGTTTCTTGTTTGGTTACTCTCATTTTTCAGTAGGATTTGTTCAATGCTCGGTAAATGAAATTCCTGGCTAACCTTTTCTTTGAGCATGTTGTGGTCTCATGTATACTTCCTCAAAGTTACCATTTCTTTTTGGGAACAGGAATAAAAGAACAGTGTTCTTGAGTAGGTGTTGTGAGTATGAAGGAGAGAGAAAGTGGGGTAGGGAATACTAAGTGGATAATTGTTGTGAGTATGGTTAGCGGGTCTCACTAATAAAGAAGTATTACATTTTTATTTTTATTTTTTAGTAAAGTGAGACTTTCCAATGAGACATCCAAAATGGGAACTTTCCGATGGGACAAAGGGAGTATGCATCTCCAACTATGAACTGTTTGAAGTTTGCAATTATGATTAGCTAATGCAAATTGTTTTAATTTGGTTAGATATTTGATAACAATCAATTTCCTATTATCAATGTTGAAAAATCTGGATGCTTCCATACAGATATACAAATCTTACACATATCTACAAAATTGGGGATCCTAGTGGTCATGATTCAACTAATCAGTTATACTCCCTCCGTCCCAAAATGATCTTCTCATTTGCCATTTCTCATTGTCCCAAAAAGTTCTTCACATTTCTACATTTTAGGCTTAAACAAAGCATGGCTAGGGAAGTAAGTGTTCATATCCTTAAAAAGTTTGAATAGTCAAACGCGAAGATCATTTTGGGACGGAGGGAGTATGATATTAGATAAGCTTCACCTGTCTTGTAGATTGTTCATCTTTTCGTCTTGACACATCATATTATGAGTCAAGGCCAATACATGTTTACACCCTCAAAGTATCCACCAAATCCCACTTTGCACCGTAGTTTGAAAAGTGGGTCTGTTTGGTCAGGGGGTAAAGTGGGATGATTTGGAAAGTGCCAGAGGGTAAAGTGGGACGATTTGGAAATTAAAGTACCAAACAAACCCACTTATTCAAACTGAGGTGCAAAGTGCGATTTAGTGAAAAAAAAATGTGGGGGGAGGGGAACTGTAATTTGGCCTATGACTAATGTTGTAGTGGAAAATTCCTAGAATTCTTTGAATCTAGTCTGCTCTAGTGACATCTTTGTTTGAGATTAATTTGAAATTAGCTCGCGAATATCATTGATGCTGTAGTAACTCTCTGTGACAAAATGGAACATGTAAATTATACTCCCTCCGTCCCAAAATGATAGCCCCATTTCGCCTTTTTGTTTGTCCCAGAAAATTAGTCTCATTTCCAAAATTAAGGCTTCAAAATCACTGAATATCTAAAACTTATAATGCAACCTTAAAATGCATGAAAAGTCAAACAAGACTATCAATTTGGGACGGAGAGAGCATACATTAGATTTCTGTGGTTGCTTGCAATTAAGTTTGCAACTCTAAGAAGCTCTTTTCATCTTCATCTTTTTTCTTTAATCTTCTTTTATGCTTCTAGGTAAATGGGTATCACTCTTATGCTCGTTCTAACAGTCAAGGAGCACGCGATAGACTCAGAGGACATGGGGTAATAGTCCTACTTTTTTCAAGCATTGTCTGATTAACTCTATGCAGTAGTAGTAACCATTCCAATGGCGTTTATATTAGTTAGTGGCAATGACTTTTAATAGCTTGAATATTTGAAGTTGTTTAGTTAATTCATACCAATGTAAACTTTTCAGAGCACATCAATTATGTTTCAAACTTTATTATTGTGAAGGGATGATGGGTTAGGTCGTCCAGTAGTATCACTGTTTTCTTTTTCAAGTTGGCCATTGACTTGAACTTATATTCAATCGAGTCATTATTTGGTTCAGTTGATGATATTGGTACTAAGGGATGTTAATTTATTTATATTGGAGGGTGATAATGTGGCACGACAACGTCATGAACCTCATGGTTTTTGTTGAGAATGCTCTGACGTGTCACACAATCTCGAATATAAGGGTTTAAATGTTAACCTTAAAAATATAAAATTCATAACATAATTCTTTAACATGGTGCATTAGATTATTATTATTATAAGTTAGTTAAATGTAATGCTCTGATGTGTCACGCAATCCCGAATATAAGGGTATGTTAACCTTAAAAATATAAAATTAAATAAATGAATACTATATGTTGGCTAACACTCACCTTAACAACAATCTAAATAAAATATAGAGCTATTTTAAAAAGATGATATGGCATAACACATCAGAGCCCTCCATTAAAAAAAAGAAGACATCCTTTAGGATCAGTAATATACATCAGACCAAATTCAACACTACAGTGACTCGGTCGACCATATGTCCAAACCAGTGACAAACTAGAACAAACAATAATATACTCCCTCTGTCCCAAAATGATCATACTATTTTTTCATTGTCCCAAAAACATGAGATGAACTGACCTATTATCACTTCTTATGAATAGAGTTCTGATGAGTCGTACCCCTCCAGCTTAGCAGAAAGTCATTGCTAATAGTCCACCTAACTTAATAAGCTGACATTTATATTTATTAAACAGGCACCAGAAAAGGAATATGTAGAGGAATGAACTCAGTTAAGAGGCAATTGTCACTCGAGTAATATGACCAGACGCAGTTGCTATTAATTGCGTAATCTACTTCGCTTTTTTGCAAGCTATCTCTTGGTCTTGTAGTCTGATGATGCCAATCTTTGTAGGGTTCACGTCATGTCACCAGATTCACAGAGGAATTTGATTTTACTGCAATGAATGAAAAGTTCAACAAGGATGAAATTTGGGGTGATCTTGGTAAAGGCAACACAACAGGAGAGGAGCAAGACTCACCAGATAAAGACCATGCTGGAAAGTCAATTATGGAACTCAAGGTATTGGTCACAGATTTTATAATGTGTACTCCGTCAGTCCCATTTCAAATTAAACTCCCTCCGACCAATAATAAGGGGCACAATTTTTAATTTTTTTGGTGTCCCATTGATAAGTCACATTACCAAAATTGAAACTTATAGTAATACTTCTTTATTCAATGGGACTCACTTGTCATACTTACAACAACTATCCACTTACTATCTCAACCCCACTCTCTCTCTCCCACCCCACTTTTCATATTCGCTACACCTACTCTACTACTTATATTTTTGAATATATATACTCTCTCCTTAATTCCCGTGCACATCCATTTTTGTTCCCCTTATTATGGGACGGAGGGAGTATAATATTAAGGTGTTGTGAGTACAAATAGTGGGTTAGGGATTATTAGTGGGGTAGAGAATAGTACTAGTAGGTGGGTTAGTTGGTGTGTGTATGACAAGTGGGTCTTACTAACTAAAACAATATTAAAAAAAATTCATTTTGGGTTTTTGCAAATTTAAGTGGGACATCTAAAATCGCAATTTTCACAATTTGAAACGTGACGGAGGGAGTATATATTCAACATAACTTGGTAAAGAGATGCTGCAACTGTGCAGAAAGTCAACTTTCAATAGGCCCAATAAGTTCCTAGTTTGTATGTAATCTTTTAACATAATCTACTTCAACACTCCCTCTGTCCCGGAAAATAGTCCAATTTGATTTTTGTTGGTCAACACAAATGAACTTTGACCAAACACTAATATCAATCTAATCATCCCAACGAAATTCTAAAAATTATTATTGATAAAGAATTTAACAATTTTTAGAATTTCATTGGGATGATTAGATTAACTTAAATATTTGGTCAAACTTCAATTGTGTTGACCAGCAAAAACTAAATGAGACTATCTTTTTGCGAGAGAGGGAGTATTACGTCAAGACATGTGATAACGTATTTTCGAAGTTACACGCCCTCGTTATTTGTTTCTCACATTTGTAATATTCTGTCAGAAATATTTCCATAGCTTGCTTCTATGTATGGTAAACCTTTGGTACAGGTTGTAACAGATATGGTTTTGGTACAGCCTGTTTATGTGAAGGATGATTTTTTCGATTCAATTTCTTGCAATGTTTCTGATCGTGGGTCGAAGAATGGGAGGACTAACTTCTCTGAACAAAGGAAACAAGATATGGAGGTTATTTTCTAAAGTTCTTGCTAAACTTGTTTTTCTTTCTTCATGTTTTTCTAATATTTTGACACTCATAGTTTTAAATAATCTGTTCTAACTGTGGTTGGTTATGTTATGGAAATACTTCCATTTTCCACTTCCTAAGTGAATGCCCAAACCTTCTTCGATATTGAAAATCCTTTGCTGCAGATCGTTAAACCCCCCCCCCCCAACACACACACACACACACACCCTTGTTCTATACTTCCTCCGTCCCAAAATGATTTTTACTTTTTCTTTTTTGCCGTTACTCCGAATGAACTTTGAGCAATAATTTTTTAATTGATTTAATTATTTTAATGAAAATCCAAAACTTGTTATTTAATTACCAATAATAAATAATTATTGCTCAAAGTTCATTCGGAGTAAATTCAAAAAAAGTGAAGATCATTTCGGGACGGAGTGAGTATATTTTGCTGTCAGCAAACTTAAAAGAACTTTTAAGGTTGAGGAAATTGATTTTTGCAGACATTTGGGAATTATGCAAGACACCGAGGTGGGTATGGTCACAGTCGTGGAGGTCGTGGATATGCTATCAGCAACGGCAACCATTCCCGTGGATACGTTGGGGGCAATGCTGGTGGATATGGTGGGCGTGGATACAATGGACATAACAGGAGAGTATATGGGCATCAAGCCACTTAATTAGCTGCTTCTTCTTTTTGGTCTTTTATTAACATGTAGCACCCTTTTTCCTTTTTGGGTTAGATCACCTGAGAAATGAGTCATAAGTTACTGCCCTTCCTGCCAGTTTACTGCCACTTAGAACTGTTTGTTGGTTGAAATCTAAAGCGGGCAGTTTTGAACGAGGCGTACATTTTCTTCTTCTTCTTCTCCTCCTCCTCCTCCTCATCCTCTACCAACCAACAACCCCCCTCCTCCCTCCGGGCGGTTCTCCTTGTCTCGGTTCTTTGGATGCTATAAAGTTCAGAAGAATAAGAATGCTTTTTGGACGAGAGGGCATCTCTGCATGTAATTACAGTACTTTTCTTTGTTTTGTTTTTTTGGTTATTGAAAAATTTGAGATGTATGTAGCTTTGCTTTAGCTGTTTTTTTTTTTTTTTTTTTTTTTTTTTTTAAGCAACTTTGGCTGGATAGTTAGAAACATAGAATGCATACTATTGTTACTCCCTTCTCCTATAATAAATGGATGCAATTCGTTTTTTTGTCCATCCCAAATTATATTTCGTCCTAAATAAACTAAATAATCAAATAAATGTATGGATGGATGTCCTCACTCAGCTGCGTTTGATCAAGAGCATGTAGATAATAAATGTCAACATTTCCTCCTTCGAAATTTTTAAATGAATTCAATTTACTTGTTTGTATATTTTTTGTCTCACTAAAATTACACTATTTTAATTTCTTTATTTAAAAACACGATATTTATTTAAAAAAAAAACTGAAAAAAGTTTGATATTTATTATATTCATTATAAACAATAAACAGGGAGTGAAAAGATATTACTCACTCCGTACCTAAATGAAAGTATTCACTTCTTAAAAAACTTTCTCTCTCTATTTATGTCCTTTTTATCAAATGTTCTTACAATCTTCTTTTAATACTTGCAGAATTAAATGTTTATAAAGTGGATAATAAAATAATTTATATGTCTTTATCTTTGAATTGTATAAAAATTGTAAATTTATTAAATTGTATAATATATATATATATATATATATATATATATATATATGTTGAATATTTTCCCTTCGTATCATAAAAAAAGGGCAGCCCGGTGCACAAGGCATCCCCGCATAGCGAGGGTCCGAGGAAGGGTCCCCACCATTTTCCCTTCGTATCATAATAAATATTATTAAATAGAAAACATAAATTAAAGAAAAGCAATCTGCAGTTATAATTTTTGTTTAAAGGGTTAAAGCTTATTTCAAAATACTTGTTTTTTTTGCTACTTACTTATACATTTTTAATATTATTTATCAAATGTACTCTATATAATTAGTCATTGTAAAATTATTAAATAATTGAATTGCTTAAAAGTAATTTTAATTTATTTTATATGTATTAACTATACTCCTTCCGTCCAACCCGAATTAGGATTTTTGGGTTGGGAACGAGGATTAAGAAAAAAAGTGTTAGTGGAGTAGGTGTGGTGAGTATGAAAAGTAAAGTAGGATAAAGAAAGTGGGGTAGAGAATAATGAGTGGAAAGTTGTTATGAGTGTGAATGTGTGCCCCATTAAATAAAACACTTCTACTTTTGGGGTGTCCTAATTCGAATGAGACATCCAAAATAGAATTTTGTCCTAATTCGAGTGGGGCGGAGGGAGTACTTATTAATATGTATTTACAAATTTATATCAATAATGTAGTAAAGTTGTGAATGTAAAATTCAATACTCCCTCCGTCCATACTTATCGCTATTTATTTTTATTTTGGGCGTCTCATACTTATTGCTACTTACCTAAAATGTTCACTTTTCTTTCTTCTACCCACTCACAACAACTATCCACTAACTTATTTTCCCTCTCATACCCACTCACAATACTTACTTTTTCAACATATTTTCTTAATCCTCGTGCACTCTTATTTGGTAGCAATAAGTATGGGACGGAGAGAGTATATTGTAAAAATTATGAGTGAAGTAATTATTGTGTATTACAATAAATAAACAAATAAACAAGTACCCATTTTTTCCGAAAGTAAAACAAGTAGAGTAGTAATCATTAGGTATCATTTGAAGAGAAAACCTAGGAAAATGGTTTTCCTTAAGGATGCGTAAAACGTGTTTTTAAGTTGGCGCGGTGACATTTTGGTAATTAACGGAAAGTTGTTTTAGCGCTGATCAAAAGTGTCAGTCGTAGTGTAAAAAAGTGCCAGCACATGTACACTGGCACTTATTGACACTACCACTGACAGTTTTTAATAAGTGCCAGTATCAATG
This sequence comes from Campanula takesimana, assembly GCA_026119855.1. Taxonomy (NCBI): domain Eukaryota; kingdom Viridiplantae; phylum Streptophyta; class Magnoliopsida; order Asterales; family Campanulaceae; genus Campanula; species Campanula takesimana. Next base: position 524,900 of record JAOWBW010000501.1, read on the forward strand.
TTAAAAAGTGCCAGTGTAATGGCTGGCACTTATTGACACTACCACTGACACTTTTAATAAGTGCCAGTATCAATGTAAAAAAGTGTGTGTACTTACTGGCAATTTTTAACATTACCACTGACACTTAAGAAAAGTACCAGTTTCATGTTTATAAAACGCCAGTATGAAATCACTGGCTTTTTGTAATATTAACACAGGGCATTTACTATGGTTGCCAGTATTTATGAAAATGCCACCCATTGTTTCGAATAATAATGCCCAGCGTCTTTGAAAAACACGTTTTTCCTTTGCTTGAAGAAAAATACGTTTTTCACAAGACTCACTCTCATTTGAATATGAAAAATGCATTTTCGTTTCCTAGAAAATAAATTAAAAATAAAAATTGTGACCACAATTTTTTGCAATTGATTTGTTACTACATTTTGCGAGTACTCCCTCTGTCATACTCCCTCCGTCCCACCCGAATTAGGATTTTTGGTTTGAGCACGGGGATTAAGGAAAAAGTGTTAGTGGAGTAGGTGTTGTGAGTATGAAAAGTAAAGTAGGAGAGAGAAAGTGGGGTAGAGAGTAACGAGTGAAAAGTTGTGAGTATGAATGTGGGTCTCATAAAATAAAACATTTCCATTTTTGGGTTGTCCTAATTCGAATGGGACACCAAAAATGGAAATTTGTCCTAATTCGAGTGGGACGGAGGGAGTATATTTTAAGAGTCAATTTTTTTTTTTAAGTCGGCGTCCCATTTTAAGAGTCAAAATCTTAAAATAGAAAGTGAGTCCTAAATGTCATACTCACAACAATTATCCACTAACTCTTCTCGACCCACACTTTATCTCTCCAATTCAACTATCAACACTCACAACACTATCACATTTTCCTTAATTCTTGAACTCACCCATTTTTGTACTCTTAAAATGGGACGGAGGGAGTAGTCCCTCCGTCCCATTTTAAGAGTCAAAAATTTCCTAAAAGGTCGTCCCATTTTAAGAGTCAAAATCCTAAAATGGAAAGTGGGTCCTACATGTCATACTCATAACAATTATCCACTAACTCTTCTATACCCCAATTTCTCTCTCCTACTCAACTATCAACACATCACCTTTTCCTTAATTCTTGAACTCACCCAATTTTTGACTCTTAAAATGAGACGGATGGAGTACTCCCCCTGTCCTTCTTAACTTACAATTTTTGGGTTTGACACATTATTTAAGAAAGAAAGTGAAAAAATTGATGTGTTGTGAGGTTAAATAGTTGAGTGAGAGAGAGAAAGTGGGGTAGGGAATAGTAAGCGGATATTTGTTGTGTGTTGGATAAGTGGGTCCCATTATTTTAAAAGTATTAAAACATTTCCCTTTTGAGACTTTGTAAATTAAAATGGGACAAAAAAAAATGACAAATTTTCTAGATTAAAGAGGGACGGAAGGAGTATAGTATAGTGATTCCTTTATGATAGAAAAAGTGGACGTGGATCGTTTTGATTGGGACGGGGAGTGACTTTAATGGCTGACCTGGCAATCCCAAACCCGCAAGCATAAACCCTACTTTACGAATTTCTGCACAATCATACAATTCATTTCATATCGATTGCGGAATTTTCCGTTTAAAGATTTACCGTTTCTCTCTCTATATAGTCGTCGGACTTTCTCCCTCTCTCTAGACTCGGACAATGACGGTTCCGGTGGTCAGATTCCCAATCTACTTGTTCGTGAGGGTCATCGGAATTGCAGTGACGGCTCTGGTTCTCACCTGGAATATTCATTACAGAGGTGGATTAGCTCTCATCTCCGATAACAAGGATCTCATCTTCAATGTAATTCCTTTTCCTCTCCTTCTCATGTATTTCGTCTTTTGCTTTCCTCCAGAAAAAAGTCAACGTTTAATCTCTCTGTTTGTATTACATTTGAAAATGAGATTCTGTTTGTGAGTATATTCGATGAGCTTTGCAATCAAAATTGGATATTTCTCTTATGCAGTTCGAACAATGGTGCAATTTTGCTCCAATTCCAATTGTATGCTTGTATAAAAATGGACATTCATTTTGGACGGATGGAATTGTGTAGTATCTATTACATGCTCCCAGACATAGCTTTAGATCAAATTACCTTTACATGCTCCTAAACGTAGCTGTAGATCATACTCCGTAAGTCCGTATAAACAGTAATCTAAAATTTGATTGTGGCTGGATATGAGGTGAGGTGAAGACAAATAGTACATTTATTAGGGAGTAAATCTTTTTCCAAATACATTTTACTTCTTTAATAAGAATCCAATGATGGAAGTATCGAAACAACTAGTTGGCTTATTTTGCAGTGAATGTCTTCCCTAGATAATTTTCCTTAATTTAAAAGAATCTAGAAACCAAATTATACTAATCATGTGGCTTACTCCATCTTTACATAAAAATTGCCACCTGTTACATTTTACTGTTTCAGCTGAGTCTAATCCCTTTGTCATTTTGCAAAAGATATAATTTGGAAACCAAGGGTAGTTTATGCGTATGGGCTAGTAGAATTGCTTGAAGTCTACTTCTTTGATTTTCATAAAACAAAAACTCTACTAGAGAATTTGATGACCATGAGAGAAAGTGACAAGACAAGTCATTCTGTTGTATGCACGAAAGAGGAAACAAATATCCTATCACTGTACTGTGTTACTTTTATATTGTTGAAAATGTTTTATTTTCAAAATATGGGGCTGAGAAGAAGTATTTTCCTACTACAATTCTGCTTCTCCAATGCTAAAACTTTAGCTGATCCATCAAAAGGCTCCTGAACAGTTTCCGGCATGTTTGGTTTTCGTGTGGTATTCGATGGTCAAAACGCCTCATGTTTATGTTGATGCAGATTATGAATCTTGGTTGTTAAGTTACTGAATCTGTTCTTTCTTTTGGTTCCTGGTGTGGGGAAAATTGAGGATGTTTTAATTCTAAAGCTATGTACAATTGGTGTATGTAATCTGTTAAGGATATCATAAAACTGAATGAAATCAATATATCATTGCATTTGCAAGACCTGTAATTTTGATGTGTACTAAAAGAAATTGGTTTGTCACTGGGAAATGCAATGGAATTTTAGTATGCTCTTACATGAGAAGGCAGAGATTATATGGTCATTAAACTCTGAAGCATTAGCTGTTTGTAGCCTTTTAACATTTTTCAGACAGAATAATGCAGTTACTTTTGTCATAGTAATGCATTCATTCTTCCTTCTAGTTTATTATGACGGCTGTAATTAAGGATGATTAATCTTGTTCATTTTACTGTTAATCTCAATTTTGTTTTTACATCTGCAGGTCCATCCTGTTTTGATGGTGATCGGTCTTGTTCTTATTAATGGGGAAGGTAACGTCCTTTTAGAACATAACTAGATTCTAGTTAATCTCACTTGGATAGTAAGTTCTACAGAATAGTTCAAAACAAACATATTCAGGATGTAAACTTGTCGGGATGCTGAATAAAGCTTGAAGACGGCTACATAACCTAGAGAATGCCAGACTAGTTTCTTTGATAACCCATAAGACGATCGCCTGAATGATTTATAAAATCTAGATTAGAGTGTCGCATGTAGCTTGCGATGTGTCTTGCTCCTAATACTGTATTAAACAATCATATAGATGCATGCATTACTTAGGCAATGGGTCAGCAAGTTGCTTGGGTGTTGCACCATGCTACTTGCACTTGAAATTAGCCTTTTAGTTGGACAATACACATGAAAGCCGAAGAAAAATCCCTTGAATAGTAACCATGTAACTAATCCATGCCTTATTGATCCATTTTTCAGGCTTACTTAATTAATAGGAAGAATTGCATTTATGGTCACCCAACTATACGCGATGAGTGAATTTGATCATTCATCTCATTTTCTTTGCATTCAATAGCTTGAACTCACTATGACGTTAGACATCCATTTTTTTCCTGTTAAGTGGCCATGTGCATCACACATGATAAAATGTTGAAGGGTAAGATAGGAAACTAAGGGTATAGGGGTTAAAATGCTAAAACTAAAACTAATGGCTCTAAATTATAAAACAACCCTAAATCCACTCATCTTCTCTCTCTACCCGCCCCACACACTCCCCTTTTCTGTTTCATGACTTCCCCGCTCCCCCATTCCCAACCCAGGCCTTCATCTCCGTCGGCCAAGCTCCAATACCGTCACCAGCCTCTTCCTTCCGCAAGATCCAAGCATCCCTCAGCATATCTCAATCCAACCGACCTCCAGCCTCAAACCCCCATCTCAGCTAACAAATATGGCAACATTATCCAGCTTCGATTTGATTTTTTCCTCACGATCTACAACGATGATCTAGATCGGAAATCGAAATCCCCTAGCTCAAATCTGGTGTCTCATCCTACATTCAAATTCCGGCCATCCTATCCAACACCCAATTGCGTTTTCCTGTGTCTTCATCCCTCCCATGAAATCCGCCATTCTAGTCACCATCTTCAAAACAGATTTGGGTTTGATTTTAAAATCAGATGTGTGTCTGATTTTAAAATCATATCTATCCTTTCTTCCCATCTTCAGTTTCCTGTTTGAATTAAAAAAAAAAAATGAATTTTTAAACCTAGATGCTAAGGCTTGTAATTATGCGTGAGGTAAATAAGGATGAGCTGGTGATAATTGTATGTAGTGATAACTGTAGAGATAGTGATAATTGCACTGTTAGTTTTGTTAATTGGCTAAAAAAAAATCATTTTCTTTTGGTTCAAAATGTATAGTATTGGATGGATGGTAGCAGTGGTGTTGGTGATGGTTGTTGCAGTGGTGGAGGTGGCGTTGATGATGGTAAATTTGGTACTTGCACTGGTGGTGAAGATGGTGATTCAACAAAAATGAGTTTTTTTTAACGATTGTAACGAAAAAAATTATCAATTTTAAATTGAAGGATGACATGACACATGTAAGCAATATAAACTAATAGCAAAAATATAGTGACCAAAATGAAAAAAATCCTACAAGTCAGTGACCAAATGAGCATTTAGTTCTGTTAAAGTCTCATTCATTTCCTATTTTACCCGTCAAAATCTAGTCATTTGTATTGCACATGACCACTTAACCAAAAAAATTGGATGTCGTAAGCACTAGTGATCACGGATGTACGAAAAAAATTAATTCAGGCTACCAAATGCAATAAAAATGAGTTGAATGATCAAAACCACACATCCTCAATAGTTGGGTGACCTTGGATGCAATTTTTCCTAATTAATAAAATAAGAAGAGCAATATTTGAGCTCGTTATGAGAGCCACTAAGCACCATCCTTAATCAAAGCTGCTCTTCTGTGTAATCTACAAAGAACTTCAAGGATGAAGCATGGAGAAGTTTTATATACTCCCTATGTCTCAGAAAGTTTGTCTCATTTTGACTTTTTATGGTCACCAGAAATGAACTTTGACCAAACATTGATGTCGATCTAATTATTCTAGTGAAGTTCTGAAAATTGTAATTGATAAATCATTAAGTGATTTACCAATAACAATTTTTATAATTTCATTGTGATAACTAGATTGACACCATGTATGGTCAAAGTTAACATGTGTTGACCAAAAAAGTCAAAATGGGACAAACTTTCCGGGATAGGGAGTATTTTACAGCAAGCAAAAATGATGTAATCTGGCTCTAGGCATGAAAATCAGCTATTCTGCTCATTTTTCTTTTCAAGCTCAATATGTATGCATCTCCATTTTGGTTACTGATATCATGTGGTGTCACACTTGTATGACACTGCTCTACAGTCTTTTGATACTGCTCGTAGTTACTCAACACTCTGACATTCTGCTCGAATTCAGCTCACTTTTGTTTTACATTTTCGGACTCCTACCTCTGTTTGATGCAGCCATGCTGGCCTACAAGACCGTTTCAGGAACAAAAAACAATAAAAAACTAGTTCATCTTACTCTGCAGTTCTTGGCTTTCTTAATGGGTATCATTGGTGTATGGGCTGCTTGGAAGTTCCATAATGATCGGGGCATTGACAATTTTTACAGCTTGCACTCATGGTTAGGCCTTTCTTGCCTATTCTTGTTTGGCATCCAGGTATGTTCTTGAATTCTCACCCTTTCTCTTTTCTTTTGTACACATGCGTGTTCTTTTTACTTCCTGTTAGCTGTTTGGGGTGTCCAACTAAATCATACTCCCTCCGTCCCAATTTTTTTTGGACATTCATCAAGAGCAAAACTGAAAATTATTTGGACATTCATTTTTGGGATGGAGGGAGTAGGATAATTTCGTTTATTTATTATAAGCTTTCATTTTGTGTGCGCAGTTGGCAGCTGGATTTGCGACCTTTTGGTATCCAGGGGGTTCCAGGAATAGTAGAGCCACATTGCTACCATGGCATGTGTTCTTGGGGGTTTACATTTATGCCCTGGCCATTGCCACTTGCACAACTGGTATTCTAGAAAAAGCAACCTTTCTTCAGACAAACAAGGTAATATCGCGATATTCTGCAGAGGCGTTGCTGGTGAATTCTTTGGGTGTCTTGATCGTTGCCTTGGGTGGGCTTGTTGTTCTAGCGCTCGTTTCTCCTGCAAATGGGAAAGGAGATGTTGTCAAAGGTTTGACAGAATAAATGTGAATTACATGAGATGATGTTTTTGATTCTGATTGAGAGGCGACTTTAATTTTTACTTGCCATTTTACTTGTGTAGAGGTTTATGTAACAGAAGGAAAAAACAATACGTAGATTTTAGTAAGGCTGCTTTTGTCACTTGACGATTTGATCGTATCTACTTCTACTCCCTATTCTCGTATGATTTGGGTTGATGGTATTGTGGCTCCAGCCATTATTCAGTACAACATCTGAATTAGAACTCAGTTCTGTCAAATATTTTAAGAAATCCTCCGTCTCATAAGAAATGTCACAATTGATTTATAAAGGTTTTTTAAGGAACGTGCTTTATTTATTTGATACAATATTTAAATTACAATAAAACACTTTCATTTTAGAGTGAAATATATATTTTGAGACGGATGGAAAAAATTGCTAACATATTTATTATGGATGCAGAGTGTATATCACAACCAACCATTTTGGCTCTTGGCAGGCAGAAAAACATCAACATTATTTGTTAAAGATTCAGACTGAACACAGATAATTCTTACTCAAAAATCCTTGCACCAGTTTGATTGTCATAAAAGTCCACCATCCACATGGGGAGAAAAGTAAAGAAAAGAGCACCTCAATACATGGGGGAGCTATGTCTCCCAAAACTGACCGGAGAGGCGGAAATCTCGCACTCTTCACAAAGTCGTGCCAAAAATCAAAATCAAGGATTGCCTACTCACTAGCTTATTCTGAAACAAATCAAGTAATGGAGAGCAGCTACAATTACAACAATTCCCGAAGAACTCGACTCACAGCAATCTCATTAGCTAGTTGGATCGCATTCAGTACAAAAAATACAAAAGCGGAAGGGCATCCATTCTACCACCTCTATATCCATTTGTGTTCCTTCCGGAATTCTCGAACAATAACAGGAACACTTGTTGGGGGGATCTGTAATATAAACACCATAAATTAATGAAACGAATTGTAAGAACAAGACATGAACATACTCCCTCCGTCCCGGAAAAATAGTCCCCTTTGACTTTTAGTGGTCAATGCATGTGAACTTTTGCCAAATATTTGATGGCAGTCTAATCATCCTAGCCAAATTCTAAAAAGTTATTGATAAATCAGAGTAAACGGTTTATCAATGAATTCTGAAATTTGTTACTGATAAATAACTACATAGTTGGAATATTAACTTAAGTGTCTCCAACTCTTAAGAGACCATGATCAAGACAGCAAATCACAAAATAACTTACCATGCCATAATCTGTAATGATCATTGAAACATAATCTGATGGCGTTGCATCATAGCTGTTAAAATGGACATGAAAGTATTGAGTCTTTATTCATCAGCAGAGATGAACTTAAATCCATGGTCTAACAATACAGTATAATCAAACTTACACCAGATTTAAAAGTTGCAGATTTTCAGCACCAGCACAATCCTTCAGATAGGTGATTTCATTTCTCCCCAGAACATTTGAAATGGCATCGGGATCTCCTGCAATTTATTCACACACACAAAAAAAAAACCTGAAAAAGACAAACAAGCAGAAACGCAATCCAATACAAAAACAAGAATCAAACATCAAACGTGTAAAAGTTAGAAAGGCAAACCAAGTTCATTGGAGCAAATCGAGTCGAGCTGCACTCTTTCATGAAATTTGTATGCCTCACAACATATTAAGACGGGAACACGGAATGCATGAGCAACCATAGCAACACATGCAGTTCCGACCCTTGAATAGACTGTCCCGTTAGCCAACACTGATGCAGCTCCTAGAAATACTCGAGTAACTTCATGCATGATATATGAAACAGCATTTATATGGATGTACGTACAACTAATTCCCATTCCCACCAACCTACGAAGCAATAATCGCCCTTCAAGCTTTGGTCGTGAGTCCACTATTACAACACGGAACTGTTTGCCAAGCTCATGGGCATGCAAGAATAACATTTCAACAGCAGAGGATGACCCATATGTGAGAAGAACATCTCCATCCCTCACTTTTGTCACAGCATGGCTGACTATCACCTTGTCTGCTAGGATGATTTTCTCACTAATAAAATGATTGATTCCAGACAAAAGATTAGCTTTTGCTTCAGATTCCGACAGGGTTAAAGGTAAGTTGGCAATCCGTGTTTTAACAAACTTAATCGCGTTTCCCATACTGACTGAAAGGGGCCTGCATTCAATCAGAAATGAGACATAGGAGTTTATTTTTGCAGTTAAGTCCCTATTAAGGGCCTTCTCAGAAGGAGTCGAGTAGTCTTTAATTGACTGTTGGAATGCTTGAAGCATTGCAATGCAACGGGCATTGCCACCAGATATATCTCCAGCCAAATACCTTAATCCAACCTGATCAAAAAGGAAAGAGGGTCATAAGAATGATGGAAGTGCGACAGCCACACATTACAAAAGCATGAGTTGGATCTAAGATCTTAAATATGCCCATAGCCATTTTAGACTTTCCAGAAGAGGCTTCAGCCAAAATGGTTCCCAGAGAGAAATACTCCCTCTGCCCCTCCCAGAAAGTTTGTCCCGTTTGACTTTTTATTGTCAACACCAATAAACTTAGACCAACATTGATGTCGATTTAATCATCATTGTGAAATTGTAAAAATTGTAGTTGATAAATCAAGTTGAGCAAGAGACCTTGTACACAGCTGGGTGAACTGGATCAAGATGGAAGAGCTTTGACTCAAGATCAGGAAGCCTTGTTCCATGTTCATATTGTGGTAAATGCCTGAACAGTTCAACTCTGTTCCTAGCTTCAACTTGTTTCACTACAGCACGCTTTTTAGCCTTCTCCACTCGAGTTGTATCATCAAACTGCATCCTTGGATGAGGCACATCTTTCTTCCTATCTTTATCAAGTGAACGATCACCTCCTTTTTTCTCAGTAACTGCAATCGAAGAGCTATCTTTCTTCTGTGAAGCAGGAGTCTTTGCAGCTTTGGCTGGTTTTGAGGTTACTGAAGTTGTTGACCCAGAAACAGCACCAGATGTCTTAATTCCTTCACCTGGATACATATCAAGCATCCTAAGCATACACAACTATTATGTATACACATGCAGTACATGATGAAACAGGGGAAAATCAAACAAAGTAAATAGGACGCCCTCGCCTAAAAAGAAAGAAAGAAAAGAAACACACACACGCGCACAATTTCAAGAGAAATAAGAATACCAACGGTGAGATTTATAGTTCTTCAAATGAAATGCAACGTGAGATCCAGAAACATCGCACATTGGTATACTCAAAGAATTTAGAAAAGAAAACAACATTCCAGACTAAGGCTCAAGAACATAGAATCATTTGAAGTGCTCGGGCCTTCATAAAAGATAAAAGAAACCTACTTCTCAGTTCCCAAGTTCACAATTTTAAAGTACAATCGAAAATGCAAACGAAAATTGATAATTTATTTGTCAGAATATTATATATGTTCACGATTTAACATTTGTCACTAAAATTATTTTCAGGAAAGACATTTGAACAGAATGAAAAACTGCTACGCAACATACTGTTACCAAAGTAACGCAGCAGGTAGGGATGGCAATTTAACCAAACCCGGTCCGTACCCAAAACAATCCGCCCCAAGGTGGGGCGGGTTTGGTAAGCAACATCTAAAACCAGCCAGGTCCGGGTTCGGCAAGCTGCATGAACCCGGCCCGGCATATGTTATGTTTAGTGTAACTTTTGTATTTACTCTGCTGCCCTTTTATTTCTTTGTAGTTACATATCCTACCCCTCACCCCTTTATACACCCTCAGACTGCTACAATACATCCGCCTCATCCACGATTATCCTAGAGTCTCTCTCTCACTAAGTTACCATCTTTCTCTAAATCCCCCTTTTCTCCACCCCAACAAAAGTTGTCACTCTCTCTCTCTCTCACTATCGATGGGAAAACGCCCCATCTTCCCCTACTATTCCACTCCTCTTTCTCTCTCTATATCCCTGCATTTTTTTGAGGGCAAATAGCAAATTTGTACCATTAAGTTTACATGTAGTTGCAATGTGGTACATAATGTACCAAAAGTTGCAATTTAGGCCATTATGTTCAACACTCGTTGCAATCCGGCGCAAAATTGGACGTCCGTTAAAGATAATGGACGGAAGTTAAAAAACGTTATCAATATTGACAAAAATGTTAACAAACTTTTTCAAAAATTGCACTAACCACCCTAAACTCAACAATTTTATTCATTTGAAATTTTGATATGCTGGTGTGAAAATGTAGGGATTAATATAAAATTTCTAACCCTTACAGTTTCAACTATCATTCATTAATAAACAACCCCACCATCTTCTCCACCAAAACAGCCATTTCCGCCACCATCATCACTTGCACTGTGGATGCCACCAACAGGACCACCAACATCATCACCACCCAAAATCCAGATAAAAAAAACTCACATCCAACACACCACAACACTTTCATAACATGTAAATTTTGTCTCTGAGTTACAAATAAATCCCAGATCTCCGAATTCAAAGAAAAAATCCCCTATTTTTTTTTGCTCAGAATTTCCCAACTGGAATGTCAGGGAGGGTGGAGAAGATTGCAGCCAAATTCTTCAATCAATAACATCAAAAAAAAAAAAAAAAAAAAAAAAAAAAACACTCAATTTCAAAATCCCTAGCATTCTTCATACAAATTTTGCACCGGGGAGACGACAGCCGCAACTGGACTCTCGCCTCTCCTGCGTTTGTGACTTTGTGTGGCGACTATCATCTCTGATCTCCTCTCTGCAAACTCCCTTAGGACAGTTCAATATTAAAACGGGGGGGGGGGGGGGGGATGACGAAGATGGAGGAGGGGAGAAAAGGGACGACGGAGTGAGGGGGGCGTTTTGAGAGGAAACGGAGGATGATAGTTGGGTAGGGTGGGGTGGGCCTGGAATGGTGGATGGGTAGGCTGATAGTCGCCGGAACAGAGCAGTTGGACGGAGAAAAGAGGAGAAGAGAGAAGGTGGGAGACGGCACTGATTATATGGGTAGGGTACTAATTTTTTTAATTAAAGCCCTTAATTTTGATATTTTAGCAATTAAAACCCTTTGAAGGTAAAAACAATTACAACTAAAAGGCTCATTAATCTCCTCGTCAATATTGTTGATGTTTTTTAACTTCCGTCCATTATCTTTGACAGACATCCAATTTTGCGCCAGATTGCAACAAGCTGTGAACATAAAGGCCCAAATTACAACTTTTGGTACATTATGTACCACATTGCAACTACATGTAAACTTAATGGTACAAAATTGCTATTTACCCTTTTTTTGACAATTGTTTCAAAAAGTTTCCAAATTTTGCTTATTATACCCTTTAATCAATGATATGAATTTGAGATTTATAGTTATTTTTATTTGATTGCTAAATCTTGAATAGTTAGAGTTGTTTATATTGGTCACATATCTTCCACAATTGGTTTATTGCTTACTAAATTAGTTTATTTTGTGTTGAATGAAAAATAGTGGGTTTTCCAGAAAATTTCTGTTTTACCTTGGTATGGTCGCCTTCAACGGCGGAGAAGGAAGTCGGACTGGACCGCCTTTTTACCTTGAAAATTTTGGGCATCAAATTTTAGGGTTTTAGTGATTCTCGGGCAGGGCAGGCCGGATATGGGTCCTCTGACATCGGGGGTGGGACGGGTTTGGTAAGAGGAGATGTTAGTGTGGGTCGGGTTTGGTTAAGGAGAAACCCGCTCGTACCCGACCCATTACCATCCCTAGCAGCAGGGATAGCACGTGAGCAATACTTGGACCAAATAACAAATTTCTAAAGCTTGATAGAGTAAGGTATTTGTTTGTGCTAGTCTCCGAACAATAAATAAAACTGACCACATACAGAACTGAAGTTCCTAAGTAACTGTAACTATAGAGAAATATACTAGGTAACTTCAATTTGTCAGATGAAAAATAAATGTAGAGTTTTTAATTAAAATGCCCAACCTTTTGCGGCAGCTTTTGCCGCTCTTTGAGCTTCCTGAAGAGCACGCCTTTCAGCTTTGGAAGTTTTCTCTTTTGATGGCTTTGAATTTGTTGAGCGTTCATTTTGACCAACACCAGATTGTCCACCTATTTTCTCTGTGGATGAGTAAATGATCTGCTTAGCAAATGAGGTTGCATTTACCAAGAGAGATCAAATGCAAAATAGATAAGGACAACTTAGGCACAAATCTTTCATTCATATGTAAGAAGTTATACTTCAGATTGAAAAAAATCCTATGTATGCAGTAGGTCAAAATCCATACAGGATATACATTACCCAAGACAGCAAATTTTCTGGTTGAATCATGTATTCCCTTTGTCCCATAATAAGTGTCATGATTTCCGTTTTGGTTCACCCATAGTTATTAAAGGCCCAAGGCGCACCAAGGCGCAAAAGGTGAGCCCGGAGCCTAGGCGCAAGGCGCAAGGCGGGCGCGCGCCCGAGAGACGAAGCACAAAAAAATGCCTTAAAATATTCAAAATATAGAAGCATAAAAGAAACAAGCATAAATAGATGTTCTAACAAGCATAAAGAGAAGTTCCAACACAAGGAGTCTTAAGTTAAGTCTAATTATTGTTGGGGAAACTGATCATAGTTATTTCATGGAAAATGCAACACACAATGACACAAGCTGATAGTACTTTCATTAAAATGAAAATTTATTTTTTTTATCATTCATTTAGGTAAAGAAAAGTAAAATGTCCAGTATCATATTGTTCATTTCGTAATGCAGCATAGAGAAAATGAAAAATGAGATTAAATTTAAATCAATGGAGACTAAAAAATGAGACTAAGATTAGTTACACAACACTGAAATTAGTAGGAAAAAAAAAACTAAGATAAAAAAAGATAACAGGAAATAGGAAAATGATAACTGGAAAAAGAAAAAAGATAACTGGAAATAAGAAAAAAGATAACTGGAAGTCTGGAAAAAGAAAAGGTTGTTGCCGGAAGGTCGCCTGAGGTAGCAGGAGGTCGCCGGAGGGCCGCAGGAGGTCGCCGGAGGTTCGCCGGAGGTCGCCGGAGGTCGATTGAAGGTGTCGCCTACTCTTATATAGAGTAATCGTGCGTGTAAGGAGAGGGTCGTGGGAGAGGAAGAGGGTATTAGGTTTAATTAGGATGTAGATGACGGTCAATTGCCGTGTCCGGAGATCAGCGCCTCGCCTAGCGGGAAAAAGCCCCGAGATCGCGCCTCGCCTCGCCTCGCGCCTAGGCGCGCCTTTAATAACTATGGGTTCACCCCAAAATAAGTGCCACGTTTCTAAATAAGAAAATAGCCTTAGCGTGTTTTACCATGGTACAAACAATGTACACACAAGTGAAACACATTTTAAAACAGGGTCGGAGCCACAAAGGGGTCAATTGACACCCCCAAACTTTGTAGAATTACCTTGTAACCCCCTTTATGTTTATGAAAATGAAATATACATGCATTTTCACCCCCAAGGTTTTTAAGAATTGCCCCGTCCCCCTTTAAGTTCATAATAAGAACACATATACATGCAAATTTAACATCCTTAAACTTTAGTTGACTTGTTAGGAAATGGGATATACTGTTAATTTGAAAAGTAAATTTAGTATAATCTTAAGTTTATATTCACCCTATTTAAGGATAATGTGAGTACAAAGTTTCGTTTTTATATTTCAATATAGCTTTTGACTTAATATAATACTTCCTCTATTTTGAAAAAAAATATTTCTTAAAAAGATAAAAATGGTTACTTATAATGTAATTTTAATAAGGTTCAAGCAAATATAACATGGTTCATAAAAGTTGACTAGTCAGATAGAGTAAATTTAATGGAGCGGGGGAGAAAAATAAGATTTTCTTATGCTAACTTGAATATATAAACTTGATTAATGCTAGATTCATTTCAAAAAATAGTCTCACTTTTCTTTTTGTTTTCTCTTAATCACTTGATTACTGTCCTAGTAATTATTTTGACTCCCCCCAGACTTGATTCCTGGCTACGTCTCTATTTTAAAACGTTTGACAAGTCAATTGTGACACCTATTATGAGATACAGGAAGTAATTAATATACGACTAACATATATCAGACCACGTACTACTATGTTTGGATTTACTATTTTATCCTTCACTTTTAATTTGTGTGGATACACGAAATGCTGATGTCCAACAGAAAGCCAAAGAGGTTTAGCTCAAACGGAAGGGTCACGGGTTCAATCCCCACCAATGCACTTTCAAGTGCACTATTGTAATAGTGAAAAGCATTCATTAATATTAATAATAACACCCAATTAAAAAATATATATATATATATATCTCCAACACAAAACCATAGAGAGGAATCAAATATCCACGTGCTACAGTTAAGATGACAATGTCTATGCCTGCTATGCCACATCAAATAGACTGGATAACAAAATCCAGGCTCTTCTTCATCATCTCCGTCTAGCATATTTCATACATTTTGTCATCCTAGTTTTAACTAATCCAAAGAGTAACAATTTGTGTAACCACAACTGCATAGGATTGAATATATTATATATCTGTGTATAATCCCAAGTCTAGATTTCCTAATCGCAGGAAGAAGGTTTTCCTTCCAAGTCTGAGAGCTGTATCAAGTCCAACAGGCTTGACCCAAATATCCCTTTTTTTATTCAATATGGGAACCTACATCTTAAAACAGATACATTTCCATACATATGGTTTTACTAACTTCCCTTTTATAATCATTCAATTTCAATTGGTATTAAAAACAAATCCCTGAATCTCCAATTATAGAATTAGTTTCCATAACTTTGAGCTGGCAATCAATATTTACAGTAAATGTATAATCAATTGCTCACCAGCTAGAATAGGAGGCATGCTGACCACTGACACAGTAGTCAAACTACTCAATGGAACATTCTTCGGCTTCACCCCAGACAAATCAAATCCACCAGCGGGTAAGGAAGTAGCAAACTTTCCGGAATTAACCCTGTGAGCCCAACCCGGCGACGGAACACCATCCGAGAAATCAGCTGCGGGGGACGCAAACTCGGATGGATTGTAGCTGCCGACAGGAATGGACTCACCGGAGGGGCGACGAAGGGGGGAGAGGGGCAGCTGAGGAAAGATAACGGGAGGTTGCTGGAGGTCGGAGAGGTGACGCGGAGGAGGGATCATGACCGGAGAAAGAGAGTTTCCGGAGGGGGAGAAGTCGGAGATTGGTGGGGAGGAGGAAGCCGGTGGCGGGGGAACAGATTGGGAACGGTCAGGTGGGGCGAAGAAACCGACTTGACGGACTTTGGGGTCGATAACGGAGCGGTTGGGACGGCGGGGCTCCATGGGAATGGATGGTGGATTGTGAGAAATGGGGGGTTTCTAGGGTTTTTGAGAGGGGTTAGAGATGGAGGGGAGTGAGTGAGGTGTGATTGGGTGGGGGAAGAAGTTAAGGGCGTGTTTGGATGGAGAGAAATGTAGTTCATTTTTTGAGTGAGAGATGAGATTAGATAGGATTTGAATGTGATTAATTAATTTTAATCTGGTAAAGTTTGGGATCAAATTGGCCCAAAACAAAAAGTGGTGGCGCCACTTTGTCGGAACCAAAAGGGTTTTTGTTTGAGTCGCCATAATGTCTCCAAATCTTGTGACTACTAGTTTGGTAACGGGCGATTCGGTTAGGGCTGTTTCTGCCGAGGGCGGTTCGGTTGGTATATTGATTGCATTTGATTCATACTATGCACTAATTAAGTATGAGTTGGTTAGGGGTGGTAAAATGGGTTCCCGGTTAGCTTTCTTTAGGTAAAACCCGTATTTGTCCATTAAGTTAATGGGTATATTTGGATATTATCCATTTGTATCCATTAATTTAATGGGTACAAATGGATAATACCCATATTTATCCATTAAATGATGGATTATACCCGAGTATACCCATTATTTCATATAATCACCACAACCAATCACCACTCCGACTTATCCCCCACCCCATCCCCACCCCTCCATTACCACATTACCCCCACCCACGCCTACCCCTACCCCTACCCCACCCACCCACCCACGCACGCTTACCCCTACCCCTAGCATACCATGGCTGCTGTTTCTAAATTTTTACACCTGATTGTCATTTAAGTTTTTTATCTTGTCATCACAAAATTCAAATCAACATACTTCAACTAAAAAAACAAAGAGAAAAAATCTACTCTGTATGATCTTTAATGACTGCAATCACGATTTAGAATGCAATCACGAAATTCAAATCAATTTTTTTTTAAAGAAACCTATAATCACAAAACTAGATACTCTCCGTCAATAATAAATGTTTCACTTTCCTTTTTATTACGTCTCAAAAAATAGTCATGTTGTGCAATTTGACAAACACTTTCATGCGAACATGGTAGGCCCGTCTCATCCATGAGACGGGTTTTTTTTACCCGCCCGACCCGGCCCATTGAACCAGCCCCTGACCCAAGGGTCGACCCTGCCACGTGGCAGCCTATTATAGGCCCAAATTTTTTATTTTTTATTATTATTTTTTTGCTTTTTTTAAATTTTTATATTATTTTTTTGGTTTTTTTTTTGGTTTGTCAAAAGTAATAGTTACTATAACTTAATGTAATGATTGTATACATATAAAATAACATTTTGTATAAACAAAAGTAATACATATATACAGAAAAGTAACAGTGTTTTTTTCTATGTTTTCTTCGTTTGCCAAAAGTAATACTTATTACAACTAAAATGTAACGAATGTGTTACTTATATATAATAATGTTTATACATAATTGTAACACATATGTATAGAAAAAGTAATAATTCAACCATTTACATTTTTAGAGCTAAAAACACTTGATTAGTGTTACATGTAATAGTATTACATTATCTATAGAAATATGTTATAATTTCTTTTATTAAAGTGTTATATTTACTTGTACAAACAATTACATTCGTATATATGAGTTGTTACTTTTCAAATGTTACTTTTTTTCAAAAAATTAAATCAAAATACACAATATTTTACATTTTTGCAAAAGCATTATTACATTTCAGTATAAATAATAATTACATTTAGATATTGTTTGGGTTACATGTAATTATGTTTATACATAATTGTAACACATACGTGGCGGGTCATGCCCCATGGGTCGACCCGTCTCATACATGAGACGGATCCCCTTGTTCTCATGGGAGACCACCTCGTGCAATTTTACCTTTGTACAAATAATACACAAATAAATAAAACTCATTCTTAATTTTTTTATAAGCATTGACAGTCAAAAACGAACTTAATTATTAATTATGTGATAGATGGAGTAATATGGAGTACATTACTTTTTTGTTTAAGGTAATTTGTGTTGAGTGTGGTGGTGATGGGATGGTGGCAGCCATGGCAAGGATGGTGGTGGTGAGTGTGGTTGTGTAATTGCTTGTAATTGTAGAGGTAGACTATCGGGTAACTCATTGGTTATCCGGATAAAAATCCATCTTATCCATTAATGTTATGGATCTTTATGGGTATTATCCATTTGAACTCAATAGTTTTATTGGGTATCTAATGGATATAACCCAATAAGTCATTTTATATTGGGTTGATGGATGGACAAATGGATTGGGTAAAAATTTGCCACCCTTAGAGTTGGTATACAAAAATATGTATCATTATCAACCATAAAAATTGGTATACTAAATTTGTTGGTACGTGGTTGGTACGGTTGATATTCAACATATACCAAATGAAAACGGGGACAAAAAATGCATTTATAAAGAGCAACACATTATAAGATAAAAAGAGATCTCAAAACACATTATAAATTCTTGAAACTAAAAAAAAATTGTACAACAAAAGTCTTGAAAATTAAACAATACGGTGAATAAACATAGTATAATAATAAATACCATGGCTCCAAAGCTCTAAAACCAAAACATCACAATTGTCTAGTTGATGTTTGAGTGTTTTGGTCCCTTCCGCCCTTCAAAACCTGAATGAATAAGAGGGAAAAGGTGAGTGTGTGTTCTTAGTTTCAAGTATGATCAACTCAAGATCTATTATCTATGAAAGAACAAATACTAGACTAAAACCATCATATCTCTTCAAGAAGGATCTAAGTTATCAAACTTGAAAAGGTAAGTGTGTGTTCTTAGTTTCAAGGCTCTTTAGATCTATGATATTGAGAGAACAATAAAACTAAAGTGTTACAAGGCTTTAAGGATCTGGGCTAGTGATGAATGTATGAAGGTGATCTTGAAAATCTGGGAAATATAAGAACAATCTTCAAATCTTCAAACTTCTCTCTCAAAGTGTGAATTCTAGCAACTTCAAATGTTTGAAATTATAAAGTATTTATAGTAGTCTTGAGAAATGTAGCCGTTGAGAATCCATGTGTTGTAGCTCGTTGATTGGAGCACGTGTCAAATTATAGCCGTTAGACACAAAGTATTTGAGTGTTGTTGAGGACAGATGTCTTCATCTAGAGTGCTCCCAAAACGTTGATTCACCGTTGGATTCTGGCTTTGAGTTTGAATGCTGAAGTCTTCATATCTTCATAGGTCTTCAAAATATGTCTAGAACATGTGTGTAGTTTGTTGTTGCCATAGTTTTTAAGTTTGCCATTTCGAATCGGCACACAAGCTGTTAAGCTTGAAAAACAAAAAAGAAGTTTTATAAAGGTGTTTGCTCTGATACCACTTGTTGGTCCCAAAGGGCAACAAGGGTATGAAAAATAGCTAGAGAGGGGGGGTGAATAGCTGTTTTGAAATTCTTTTCTAACCCTTGAAAATTGAATTGCAAATGCACACTAAGTCCTTAAGCGTTATGAAAGGCGCTCCAAAGATAGAGTGAAATGCACAACAGAAATTAGTTAAGTAAAAGGAGCACAAACAATGAAAAGGAGCGCACACACACACTAAGTAATTTGGCTTAAAGAGTGTGTAAAAAGGAACTAAGGCAATGACTCACAAACACAAAAATATTCAAAATCTGCAAATAACAAACAAGCAAGTCGTAAGATGAAATTGAAAACTTGAAAGTAAATTGCAAGTAATAAAGGAGTGCTATTTGGAGAGGTTCGATCATGAAAAGATCTATGTCCTCTACCAAGATGGTTAGTCTTGGATTTCTAACCGACGATGTCACAAGGGGATTGGGAGACGTTAGATCGTAAGGCGTTAGGAGCGTTAAGGAGTGCTCTAACCGACGATGTTGCACGGAACGCGATAGAGGCCAAGAAAATGGTGGGCTTGCTACAGATGTTGTCAGACATGTATGAGAAGCCGTCTAATATCAATAAGGTGCACTTGATAAAGAGGTTTGCGAATACAAAAATGTCGGAGGGGCAGACATCAACGAGTCATATCGGCAGTTTCAAAGGTATGGTGGACCAATTGAAAAAGTGTTGATATTACTTTCTCAGATGAAGTGCTAGCATGTTTTCTACTAAAATCGTTGTCTAATAGTTGGGAGGTAACTGTTACGATGATTAGTACATCGAAGGCACCGTTAGTATATACGGAAGTTAGAGATCTTATCCTTCAAGAGGAGTAGAGAAAGAAAGAGAAAGGGGGAGAAACTTCCATAGATGGGGCTGCACTTAAGGTTGAGAAAGCTAGGGGAAGGGTAAGATCGAAAAAGGGGAAAAATAAATCGGTCAAGTGCTATAATTGTGGTGCGAAGGGCCATATTAGTTATGACTGTCCGGATAAGGAAGGAGATGGCATGCACACATAGTGGATGATGAGGATGTATTGGGTGTTGGATTCTGGAGCTTTTTGTCATGCTAGTGGGGATGTAGAGTCAATTGAGCAATATACACCGGGTGATTTTGAGGTTGTTTATCTTGGAGATGGTCAACCATTGAAGATCGAAGGTAAGGGGGATGTGATGATGAAAACACCTAATGAGGTTGTTTTACAATTACATGATGTAATGCATGTTTCGGAATTGAGGGTAATTTTTGTAGGAAAACTTGATGATGAAGGGTATGAGGAAACCTTAATGGGTGGGTCTTGGGAAGTCACAAAAGGAGCTAAGGTTTGTATTCTACCTACAATAACGATGTTCGCTCTGGTGGGAGCAAGAGGCTAAAGGACCGGACTATTGGTATAGAAAGGAGAGACATCAAGAAACGGTGTGTTGGGGGGGGGAGAGTGACACAAAGTTGATCAATACGGTGTGGAAGTCAAAATGCCCTAACAAAGAGTGTGTTCAGACCAAGAGAAGACGATGCAAGAAACAAGGTATGTCCGAGTTTCAAGGGGGAGCATTGCAAGGAAGGTGGGTCTGGAGGGAGAAGGCGAAGTTAGACTTGCGGAGATAATTCAAGGTAGAAGCTGATTTGGGGAAGCAAGAAGAATCTAACACGGAGGGGTTCAAACGTCGCTTGGTTTCAACTCACTTTAGCACTTAAACGGGGAGGCTCAGCAATGTCAAGTCAATATGGGAGTAAAAATGTGTTCGAAGGAGGTTCATTCCGTGGTGGGAGTGATGGTTGTTCTATGATTATGGTTTTAGTCTCTAGGTGGGAAATTGTTAGGATTAGAGTCCTAAAATCATAAAGAAACAAGGGGAGAAAAGGAGTCTAAATCATTGGGGGGGGGGAGATCAAGGAGAGGTAAAAAAGGAGAAGGAAATCGAGAAGGTGCAGAACAGGGTTGCACGACCGTGCATGGGGAGGCACACGGCCGTGCAATACGGGGAAGGGGCTAAAAGAGGCTACTGTTTTGTGGAAAAAATAGAGCACGGCTGCTCCAACTATAATGCATGGCCGAGTAGCAAAATCTGCACGGTCGTGCACGTCGGCAAACAACCAAGTTTTTTCTCACTTTCCTATTTTGACTAGATTTTTTTCATGTATTGATTTAGGACTTCCTTGTACACCTATATAAGCATAGTTCCGACCTAGAACACATTGTAGTACCATATTAAAGAATATTTAATAATATATTGGCTTGTCGATTGCCCCCGAACGTAGTTCATGTGTTGAATGAACCAGACAAACAATTTTTGTGTTCTTTGTGTGTGATTCTCTCATATTTATGTTTGTGGGTATTGTGATCTTAATCTTAATTGCAACGAGGTACCACTAAATTCCCAACAAGAAATCCGTAAGTCATATTATGAAAACCTAGCTTATTTCTGTTGACCGTAAAATATTTTACACTGACTTATTTTTACTTTCGTTTACCAAACACTGAAAAACATGTAAAATATTTCCTAAATCATTTTACGACTAAACAAGTCAACGTGTAATTTATTTTCAATCGATCAGAATCCCTTAACAAAAATTCTGGGCTTCTTAATGCATGTACATGTTTTAAATGTCACCGTGAGATGAGAGGGAAGTCTATCAAGTGTCTATGAAGATAAGAATAGAAGATTGAGTGCATGTGAGCGATGATAGCACATCCGCGATTTACGTCCGCTAGTCAATACTGTGGCCCAGGTTTAGTCCGGCGGAGCTGGGCCGAGCAACCATAAGTCAGGCGAAACTTTTGAATTAACAAAAAAAGGACTACCTAATCGGAAATAAAATATTGAGAGGAGGAGGCTGCCTAGCGGGAGCTACCAGTATTTGTTTACTGACTCATCTTTACCATTATGAGTATAGTACATCTCATATAGTATAGGAGTATTCAAATTTGATGGATCACGCAACCCCATTACATTTTAGAGTAGTTAGATAGTATAAGTCAGACTATGCCAAATTAAAAATGCCTCACAAAATGCCCAAACTATCAAATCACTAGATCTATTTTACTTTTCACTACATTTCCTTAGACATCCCACTAATTAAGTCCGGGTTGGTGATATTTGATGTCATGACAATGACATTATGAATTTTAGATTTTTTTTTTTTTTTATCTGGATGGTAAAAATTTAACAGATTTTTTTTTTGGAGAACTAGTTCTTCTATAACTTATAAAAAGTTTTGTTTTTATAGGGTTTAGGGTTTAGAGTTTAAGGTTTAGGATTTGAGAAAATTTTGGGGGAAACTAGTTTCTCCATAAGTTATAAAAAGTCATGTTTTTATATAGGTTAAAGTTTAGGGTTTAGAGTTTAAGGTTTAGGCCTTTTAGGGTTTAAGAATGGTTAAAAAACAGGACTTTTTATAACTTAGGTAGGAACTAGTTTTCTCCAAAACTAACTCATAGGATTTAAAGGTTAAAAAGTGGACTTTTTATAAATTATGGAGAAACTAGTTTCCCCAAAAACTTACTCAAAATTTAATGAAAAAGCTTAAATGAAAACACTATAAACCATCTCACATTAAAAACGGGTTGATTCGAACTCATGATCAGGACTCATGACTCGGTGTCAAAAAAATAATAATTCAAAACAATTATTATTATTATTATTATTTATTATTATTATTATTCTTTTGTGTTTTGTTTTTTTCAAAAAGTAATACTTACAACAACTAAATGTAACAAATGTGTTACTTATATGTAACAGTGTTTATACATAAATGTAATACATATGAATAGAAAAATAATACTTACTACAACTAAATGTAACAAATGTTTTTATAAATGAATATAACACTATTATATAGAAAATTATACTATATTTTTTTACCTAAGTGTAAAGTGTTACATTTTTCAAATAATATGTTACATTTTTAATAGAAAAGTATTACATTTTGTCTAAAAAACTGTTATGTATACTTGTTACATTTATCACGATATATGTAAAAGTATTACATTATCTATAGAAATGTGTTACATTATCCATATGTTTCAAATAATAAGTTACAATGAGTTCAATTTATCATGATACATGTAAAAGTATTACATTATCTATAGAAATGTGTTATAATTTTGTCTATCAAAGTGTTATATTTACTTGTACAAACAATTACATTCATGTGTATAAATTGTTATTTTTCAAATATTACTTTCTTTCAAAATAATAAAATCAAAATACTCTAATTTTTTTATTCTGCAAAAACACAGTTACATTTCAGTATAAAGACAATTACATTTAGTTATAGTTAGTGTTACACGTAGTTATACTCAGTATTACAGTTGAAAGATGAGTAAAATAAAATGCAAGAATTTGCTTTTGTAAAACATGTGTTTCATTTACTTATAAAGAATATTACATATAAGTAACACAATTATTACATTTAGTTATATTAAGTATTAATTTTGACAAATTATAATATATATATATATATATATATATATATATATATATATATATATATATATACTTCGGGTCATGAGTCCATGTCAACTTGTCTTTACTATGAGATGGATATAGGTTGTCCATAGGAGACAAGCATGTAATCTAGCTTGCTTACGACGAATTCGATTGGGAAGTCCAATGGCAAAAAGAGGGGGATTCATCCGCTTCCCTCCTTTTCCTGCTAGGATTGGAAATTATGTATTTTGCATATCCATATGGTTGAGTCCTTGGGTTTCCTGACCATCCTCATGGGGGTGGTGAAGGAAGGGCTCAGCTCGATCGATATCTGAAAACAACTCATCGACGTAACGCTTTTTGACAAGCATTTGCTGCAACAGGTTATGTGAACAGCTCTTTCGAAGAAGCAGATTCAGTTTCGACGGGAACCGTACAGGCGCCTTTTGACGCATACGGTTCCAATATTTTGGCAATGGGAGTCCCAATTATTCAGAACTTAATCGAAAAGAATTTGAAAAGGGTAATTGCGGAAATTTTATGCTCACCGGTGGTAGTTCATTTGATTTAGTACATAATTTAGGACTATTGGTTTTATGTAACTACAATGCTATTTTATATGGATTAAGTGCTTTAATGCCTAAACTCACTGTTTTAAGGTTTAAACTCAGCTCATTGTTTGAAGGTCTAAACTCACAATTTTATTTTTAGGTGTTTTAAAGCCTAAACCACTGTTTTGAAGGCTAAAACTATATTAAAAATTAGATTTTTTATAACTTCTAGAGAAATTAGTTTCCCCCAAAACTTACTCTATTTTTTGTATGAGCCTATAAGAGCATCTCCAACAAAACCCCAAAACTTCAAAATTTCCTTCATTTTCTGCATCGGAAATGGCCTAATTCAATATTTAATTTTTCTTTTTTGAACACAATATCTACTCTTTAGTCCTTTGTGTTGGGTGCATATCTTGATTTTGTTACCCCTGGCCAGTTTCAGAAAAAGCATATAAGACACCATTACTCATCAGAAAGAAAAATTTACAACTTCCAATCTCTCCCATCCTTGACTCCAAAAAGATCCAAGGTTAAATTCTATCCCCAAGCCTCATCTCTCTCTCTCTCTCTCTCCCTCTCTCTCCAACTTACTAATGTATTTTAAACTACTCCCTCCATCCCAAAACGATCTTCTCATTTGACATTTTTTATTGTCCCAAAATATTCTTCACATTTCTACAACATAGGCTTAGAAGTGCCCAAACAAAACATGACTGGTGAATCAAGTGTTCATATCCTTAAAGAGTTTGAATAGTTAAATGTGAAGATCATTTTGGGACGGAGGGAGTATTACAGTATGATCATTTTTTTCTTCTTTTCATTTGGTCATCCAGATCTGTACATTTCTTTCCTGCAGTGTAATCTATGGAGTCCGTCAGCTGGCCGGGTGGCTTAATCCCATGGGGCCGGAATGTTTTTGGCTAATTCACTACTTGTTTTAGGGTAAATGTTCAACACTTGCTCACACTAATACTCCTCCTGTTTCGGAAAGATTTTTTTTTTTTTTTTTGTTATTACGAATGAACTTTGAGCAATAATTTAGCCTATTTTTAGTTATCTTAATGGAAATTTAAATCTTGTTGTTGATACACCATCATAAATACTATCAATACCAATTTTTAGATTTTCATTAAAATAATTAAGAATAACTTAAATTATTGCTAAAAATTCATTCGTAATAACAAAAAAAATGAGGGAATGTTTTTCTATGACAGAGGGAGTATTTATTTACATAACTAAATTTACGCTTGATTCTAATTACTGCTACTGTTTTAACAAGTAACTTCTCATGTTAACTCCCTCTCTAAATTCCTTTCAAAAAAAAAAAAAACTCCCTCTCTAAATTAATTTGTTGGAAATCATGTTCTCAACAATATGCATGCCCTGATTGTGAAATTACCAGAACATGAAAAACCAACTTGTGTTTTACTACTTCTGTCTCAAAAATCTATATATATATATATATATTAAAATTGGTGAAGAGAGTTGTGGGTTTGACATGTGTACATGTTTTAGTAAAAGCTTGAATTTGGAGAAGCCACATCAACATCATTTTAAAATGTAATGACTTTTGATATTCTCATTCTTAGCTAATACTATTAGTTAATTATATTAGTAATTATATGAGTTAACTATTATTATTAATAGTATAAGTTAACTATTACTATTAATAGTATAAGTTAACCATTACTATTAATAGTATTAGTTAACTATTACTATTAATAGTATAAGTTAACCATTACTATTAATAGTATTAGTTAACAATATTAGTTACAATACAAGTTAAATATTACTATTAACAGTATTCAGTGGCGGATCTAGGATGTCTTGACAGCGGGTGCACAATTTACACTACAAAACTTCAAACCAAAATTTTTCAAAACGCGACTAGACTATAATACATTTCACCACTAAATATTTAGATTATATGTTGGACACTAAATTTAACTGTAAAGTAATAAAGAGATTTGTAGAGAATTATTAAAAATAAAATAAAAGATGGACTTGAATGTTGGACTTGATAATTATATTGACTTGAGATCATTTCAAAAATTGATAGAAATATTACAGCTACTTTTAACTTAATTGAAAATAATTATAAAAAATATATGTACTAGTATTAGTTAATTAATGAAGAATGGTTAAGTATAAGTAATTACAAAATATGTATGACTAGTATTAATTAATTAATTAATGAAGAAGGCTAAATTTTAACTAATTAAATTTGAAATAATTGAAGGAACCCAAAGTTACTTAATTAGGTCAATTTGTGAAGATGAGAAGGAGTAAACAGTTGTAGAAAATGAGAAAGAATAAAAAGTTAAATTGCTGGATGTAGGATTCGAAAAAGGGTTGCCACCTTGGACTAAACAGTTTATTACCACCTCCACAAACATATTTCCTTGTTTGGTTTTCTAGGTAAGTTTTATATCTATGTGCGGGTGCACTTAACAAATAAAATTGATAAAAATACAAAAAAAATTAACTACAATTTCTAGTTGACCGGGTGCACTTGCACCCCCATCTATAACACAAGATCCGCCCCTGACAGTATTAGTTAACTATAATAGTTACTATATTAGTTAACTATTACTATTAATAGTATTAGTTAATTATAATAGTTACTATATATAAATTAATTATTACTATTAATAGTATTAGTTAACCATAATAGTTACTTTATAAGTTATTTTTTACTATTAATAGTATTGGTTAACTATAATAGGCTACATACATTAACTATTACTATTATTAGTATTAATTAATTATATAATTTATTATATAAGTTAGATTATTAATTTTTAATATTAATCATAATAGTTACTATATCAATTAACTATTACTATTAATAATATTATTTTATCATTATAATTATATTAATAATTATTATTATATAGATTAATCATTGCTATTAATATATATTAACTATTACTATCAATAGTATTAATTAATTATAATTGTTATTATAATAATAGTAATCATATAGATTAATTTTTATTATTAATAGTATTAGTTAAAATGATGATTACTATATTAGTTAATTATAGTTAAAATATTTTTTAAGACATAGTATTGGTTTCCCGTGCAGAGCACGGGTTACCCGCTAGTGAATCTAAAAAATGAATGACCTTTTTTGTCTCAAAATAAATAACATTTTTATCCCAAAATGTGTTTTAAATGATTGTTTTTTACAATTTCTTTTCAAATTTCATTATATACTTGCAAAACTAACATTTTGAAATGGGACAAGAAAAAATATTATGAACTGCTACTATTAAAAGTCAAAAGAGAAAATTTTGGGGGAAACTAGTTTCTCCATAAGTTATAAAAAGTCCTGTTTTTATAGGGGTTAAAGTTTAGGTTTTAGGGTTTAAGGTTTAGGCCCTTTAAAGTTTAAGGCTTAGGGTTAAAGGGTTAAAAAATGAACTTTTTATAACTTATGGAAGAACTAGTTTCCCCCAAAACCAACTCAAAGTCAAATAGCTAGTGTCCCTTAAATCGGAAAAGATCATTTATTTTGAGCGGATGAAGTAACTAATTGCTATACTTAGTACAACAATGCACTGGTTTAAGCGTAGCACCAAACTTCGTAAAGTACACTTATAAAAAAAAATCTACCCTTACAGCTATGAACACTTATGAGACTGAGAGAATAATTAGTATTCCCTCTATACCAGAATAAATATCGCGCACTTTTTTATACGTTAGTACGAAAGACTTGAACAATAAATTTAGATTAGTTTAATTATCTTAATAATATGATAATGCTTGTTATTAATACACCATAATAAATGTTATCAATAATATTTTTAATTTTTTATTAAGGTACGTAAAATTATTGCTCAAAATAACTTTCGTGCTGACATACGAAAAAGTGCGACATTTATTCTGAGACGGGTGAGTGAGTAATATACTATACTTAAACTACAACAAATGTTACAAATACTCTATTCCAGTTGAAAACAACTGGAAAAAAAAAACATTAAAGAAATTATTTCTTACAAAATCTGGTAGCATGCATCATCATAAAACAATCACAATTGTATAGTTTCAACAACATTGAAGAACAATTTGACTTCTGCATATTTCATTCATGCAAAGAAAATGTTACTCAGACCCAAATTGAATGTACAAAAGGTTTTCAATTTTTCTCTTGATCAAGAGCAAACTTGAGAATTTTTTGGATATTCAATTTATGGAACGGAGGTAGTAGTAAATGTAAGAGATATGAAAGAAAGTAATTTGGTGCATGAAAGCCCTTAGCTTGACTTGTATTCACAGTAGAGATTATATACAAGGGATTGCTTGAAGAGCACACTATTGAATTCTATACTAATTAGAAAAACTATATACAAAGGAAACCTAAGTTAATAAGGTAACTATATCCACATGAATTAGGAATTGATATTGGTTTCCTTAACATGCCCCCGCAAGATGGAGGATCGTTGAGTAAGTCCAATCTTGATCATTAATGCTTGAAACCGTGCCCGGAGAAGAGGTTTAGTCAAAATGTCAGCTAGTTGATCATTACTCGAGATAAAAGAAACTCGTAATTTGTTGTTCTGAACAAGTTCCCGCACAAAATGATAGTCCAAACCCAAATGTTTCATACGAGACTGAAACCGTGGATTTGCAGCAACATACGTAGCACCTAAATTATCACAAAAAATATATGGCACTGAAGCTTGCGGACATGCTAGCTCGAGTAGAAGAATCTGAACCCATAGAATCTCAGCAGTAGTAGAAGCAACTGCCCTATATTCAGCTTCTGTAGAGGACCGAGCAAGAGTACGCTGTTTGCGAGAACTCCAAGAAATAGCATTTTCACCCAAATAAACAATGTACCCGGTAGTGGAGGTATATGTATCAGTATCGCCTGCCCAGTCAGCATCTGTAAAGGCATGAAGGGTGAGAAGCGAATCCTTCTGAATAAGAAGTCCATGAGAAGTAGTACCGACTAGATAGCGAAGCACACGTTTAAGTGCAAACCAATGATCCTCAGTAGGGTGTTGCATGAATTGAGAGAGGCGATTAATGGCAAAAGAGATGTCAAGGCGCGTGAGAGAGAGATACTGCAGACTTCCCACAACTGCCCGATATTCGGAAGGGTTCGCTAAAGGCGTGCCACAATGAGCAGATAAGGCTGGTTGGGGAGCCATAGGTGTAGGAACAGGTTTTGCTTCAGTCATGTGGGTGCGAGTCCATAAATCTGTGATGTTTTTTGTTGACTAAGAAGTATACCATGAGAGTGTGGCAAAACTTCTACGCCAAGAAAGTATGACAGAGCTCCAAGATCCTTGAGAGAAAACGTGGATGAGAACTTGGCAATAAATGAGGATAACAAATCATTATTGGAGCCAGTAATAATAATGTCGTCCACATAGACTAGTAGATAGATAATGCCCTGCTACAGATGAAGAGTAAAGAGTGAAGAATCTGAGACACAATTCTTGAATCCAAGGTGGAGGAGATAGGTGCGAAGCTCGTTGTACCATGCCCTAGGGGCCTGTTTTAGTCCATAGATAGCTTTGCGCAGTTTGCAGACATGAGATGGGTTGGATTGATCAATGAAGCCCGGTGGTTGACTCATAAAGACATCCTCAGTGAGTGTGCCTTGAAGAAAGACATTATTTATATCAACTTGCCGAAGAGGCCAACCGCGAACGGTAGTAATGGTAAGAATGGTGCGGACAGTAGCAGGTTTAACAACCGGGCTAAATGTTTCGGAATAATCAATACCGGGACGTTGATGGAACCCTTTAGCAATAAGACGGGCTTTGTGTCTCTCAATTGTACCATCAGGATTGTACTTGGTACGGAAAATCCATTTGCACCCAACAAGGTTGTGAGCAGAGGAGGCTGGAACAAGGTCCCATGTTTGATTGTGGAGAAGAGAATCAAACTCAGTTTGCATGGCAGTGCGCCAAAGGGGGTTCTTGAGAGCTTGAGTGATTGTAGTAGGTTCAGTGGACTGAAGGGAGGCCGGCAGATTTAATTTCTGAATAGGTTTGTGAATATTGTTCTTTGAGTGAGTGACCGGACCATGCGGGGCAGTTGGGGTTGCGGTTTGAGGAAGGGCGGTTTGAGGAATGGTAGTTTGAGGAGGTGCGGTTTGAGGAGGTGCGGTTTGAGGGGATGCGGTTTGAGGAGGGGCCGGTTGAGGAGGTACGGTTTGAGGAGGAGCCGGTTGAGGAGGTGCGGTTTGAGGAGAGGTGGTTTGAGGAGGTACGGTTTGAGGGGAGATGAGCGGAAGCGAGTTGTGACACCACTCGTTGATGATAGGATTGGAAGGGGAGGAAGTGGGACGAGTGGCAAAGGGAAAGACTGTCTCAACAAACTTGACATGACGGGAGGTGTATATTTTGTTGGAGATGGGCTCAAGGCAATAATACGCACTCTGAGTGGCTGAGTAGCCAACAAAAACACATGGGGCGGAACGAGGATCAAGTTTATGTGAGGTGTAGGGACGGAGCCAAGGGTAGCAGAGACATCCAAAACTTTGGAGTTTGAGATAGTTTGGATGTTGTTTGTGAAGAATAGAGAAGGGAGAATGGAGTTTGAGTGTGGGTGTGGGCATGCGATTGATGAGATAGCAAGCCGTGGATAGGGCATGTGTCCAATAAGTGGGAGGTATAGAAGCATGAGTGAGAAGCACGAGACCGGTTTCGATAATATGTCGATGACGTCTTTCAGAATAACCATTGTGTTCAGGTGTATGAAGGGGAGAGGTGAGGTGTTGGATGCCATGAGAGGCAAGAAGAGGACGAAGGCCAAGATATTCACCACATTATCACTGTAGATGGTTTTAATGGGCGGCCAAAGTGTTTCTCCACCATGGGTTTGAAGGTGGTGAACACAGTGAGAGCATCGTTTTTGTATTTGAGGGGTAAAACCAGATGTATTTAGAGTGGTGATCAACAAAGATAATGTAGCATTTGTAGCCATCATGAGAATGAAGAGGAGATGTCCAAACATCACTATAAAGTATATCAAGAGGACCAAAAGAACGAATAGTATTATTATAAAAAGGTAATTTGTGACTTTTATTACAATCGCAAGAGTTGCAATGAAAATCACTAGAACAAGAAATTCCTAACTGAAAACTATTACTAAGATGACGTAAAATTGAAAGCGACGGATGACCCAAGCGGTGATGCCAACGAGAGGTGGTGGAGACTGATGCAGAATGAACAGCGGAGTGAGATGGATGCCATTCATAGACGCCAGAATTAGGATGACCTTGGAGAAGGATTGCCCCGGTTTGATTGTCCTTTACAACAAAAGAATTAGATAAGAAGGTGATCGAGGCATTGTTATCTTGACACAGCTTAGATATAGATATAATATTGCGAGATAAAGTAGGAACATGAAGAACATGATTAAGTTTGAAGGTGGAATAAGGAGTAAGGAGAGAAGTAGAACCTATGTTTGTTATGGGAAGCCCAGAGCCGTCACCAATAAAGAGTTCATCAGTACCGTCATACGGACAGTATAAGGAGAGGTTATTGAGGTTGTTGGTGACGTGATGTGTGGCACCACTGTCGAGAAGCCAATTGGGGTGTGGGCTGAGGAGGAGGTGGTGGCGGCATAGATGGCTGGGTTGGGTGGTTGGCGGGAAGGGGGGTTATTGCGGTTGTTTGAGGGTGGTGGTGGGGGTGGGATGTTGGCATTAGGAAACTGGTTTTTGAAGACGGAACAGTAGTTAAGGGAATGACCATATTCTTTGCACCATTGACATCGTCCTTGATAGGTGTTGCGGGACTGATTGTTGTTGTTGTTGTTAGAGCGGTTAGGGGGGTTGATGTTGCGGTTGCGGTTGTAAGTAGTGGTTAGACAATTGTTGTTGGATGGGGGGGGGGTGGGTTTGGTGGCAAGGTTGACCGTGGCAGGGAAGGATGGAGCCACACGGTTTTTGAGAGAGATGGTGAGTTCTCGGTTTATAAGTTTCTCATGTAGCTCATCGAAGGTGATGGGTGATTCTCGGTTTTGAACAGCGGAGATGACATTGTCATATGCTGGGTCATTGATTTGGTCAAGGATGCGATCGACGATGTAATCGGGATCTAGGGGGCGGCCTAAAGAGGCTAGATGATCGGCGCAGGTTTTGATGTCATTCATGAAATCGGTAATAGTTCGAGTACCCTTGGTGATGGAGCGAAGGCGATATTTAAGTTGTTTAAGATGGCCTTTGGAAGGGTTTGCATAGGTTTTGTTGAGAGTAAGCCAAGCTGCGTTGGTTGTTTTACACATGGAGATTAAGGGTACTAGAGAAAGCGAAAGTGTACCTGATAGTGCACCAAGAAGAAGTTTATCTTGTCGGAACCAGGATTTGTGGGCCGGGTTGGGTGTAGTGATAGTAGTGGATGGTTTGGCCGTAGTAGTATCGGTGGCGGCAACCGCGGATGTGGTGATGGTGAGGGTTTCATCCGGTGGTTAAAGTGCCGTCAAGGTATTCGTAAAGATCAAGCCCTAAAAGTGTTGCTTCAATTTGTGTTTTCCAAGCTATAAAGTTTGTGGATGTAAGTTTGAGGATGTGGGTGAGGGATACCATGATGAGGGGTTTGGTGGGTTCATCGTTATTGGGAATAAGGGAGAATTCCGAAGAGGATGCCATAGGAATTTGGGGTGGCGTGACTGGTAGCGAAGGGAGGAGCGGCGGCAGTATGTTAGGGCAAAGCAGTTAGGGATCTTTTGGGCTCGATACCATGTAAGAGATATGAGAGAAAGTAATTTGGTGCATGAAAGCCCTTAGCTTGACTTGTATTCACAGTAGAGATTATATACAAGGGATTGCTTGAAGAGCACACTATTGAATTCTATTCTATTCTAATAATTAGGAAAACTATATACAAAGGAAACCTAAGTTAATAAGGTAACTATATACACATGAATTAGGAATTGATATTAGTTTCCTTAACAGTAAATTGGTGGGAATAATTTAGCTATATGGAGCAACATAACAATGCTGCACCATGCCTGTTTTAATTATTTGTGAATAGAAACATTTATTAGAAGAAGTAATCAAATAAATAACTCAGAAATACCCTCATGCGTAGGGCAAATCGAAAACTGAAAATGAGATGAGGATGGAGTTAAAACATCGGAATGTTATATGATATTGGTTTCTATAAATAAATGAACATATTTAACATAAGCGTGAGCTGACAGTTGATACATGTCCAATCTGCAAGCAATTTAAAGAGGTTATATCAACCATAGAAATGCAATGGTATGCATATATGATTTGGTAACTTATCTCATTTCCAACCCGTAATCCCTATTTTCAATGACTTAGAGTAATAAGTCTGCACATCAAAAGATACTAGTGTTGATAATTCCGCATAGTATTAATCCATTCATCAGCATCAGACAACCTAAATTATCTATCCAGTCAGCAAAACAATATCTTATTAATAATGAAGGAAGCAACCCGCATATTTCCCAAAACATTCATCATCACTAGCAAAAACATTCCCAGGCTGTGTTTGGTGCCTACCAAATCAGTATGTGTTTGAATTTTCTTGTAGACCCTCGCAGGTTCTTCTTAAACCTTTTACGCAACTCCTGACCTGGGAAGTACTCTTACTAATACCCCTTTGTCTCGTAATGATAGTCTCGTTTGACAATTCAAACATATTAACAATATTTTGTCATTGTCATTACTACCCTTTCTGAGGTCTAATTTTACTCCCACTAAATTCTCTCTTCCAGTAACCGTGCATTATTCAATAGATAACATCACAAGGTTAAGTCTGGAAGTTCAATCATTTTGACACACTAAGTGTAGAAATAGGACAATCCTTTTGGGACAAACATAAATAGAAGGAGGGACTATCATTTTGGGACGGAGGGAGTAAATGGTGAATCACTAGAATAGCTACTCAAGCCTTGTCAAGAATTCCTTAGTCCTGATCTTACAAAAGAGGTTTTCACCGTGTTTGAATTTTCTTGGTAAATGCCTAATTGATAACAAATCATTATTTTCTGATCTGGCTATTATGGGTTCTTTTTGGCTAAGTCGTAATCACATTGTCACAACCTTCTATTTAGGCAAAGCATTCAAAGTTTCTCTCTTTATACATTATCATCTCTATATATAGTTCTGCCTGTATTTTTTATTTACTAAATATCTTCAATTGGATTATTGCTTTGATTTTACCTTAGATCAGAATTGTATACGTAGATCAGTACTTTATCAGTGCCAGCTTAAATGCAGACAATCATAATTCTTGATTAACTTGCTTTTCTTGAACTAGCTGATATGGAAAGTATTTTCATTAAAAAGAGCTTTCAGAAAATGCCCGAGCAAGCTGATTCAAGCAATATGTTTCATAGATATTCTTTTTGCCAACAATCATAAGCTTATTAATGTTCAGGTAAAGAAGCAGTTTTAATAGCTTCTTTGTCAGATCTCAAGATAGTACCAGACAACGCCTTTCCGATTCTAGAGCCATATATATACAAACCTTCAGGTACATATTGAGAAAAATTAATTGAGTATGTATTCATTTTTATATAAATCTTGCATCTTTCACTTAACAATAATATTTGTGTGTATCTAGACATAATATATGTTAAAATCACCTTGATCCTCCTGCAATTTATTTAATTAGGCTATGGTTGCTTCAATTGAGATTAAAAAAAAACAAACAATAATGTGAAAATAATGCCCAAGTCTTCTTCAAATGTTTTTAGGTGCTTCAGAAATGAAAAGATGTAATGTCATTGCTTTGTCTCCATTGCATATTCATCACATTCGTTGAAAACCTAAGGCAAAAGGTTTTTTTTTTTTTTTTTTTCTTATTTACCCTGCTAAACTATGAACCAAATTTAGCATTAGTGCATAAGATATGTAGTATTAATTTTATTATTATTATTATTTATTTATTTATTTTTTGCTTTTTCTGCCATTACAAAATTCAGGGAAGAAACAAGAGACAGACTCTTGAATGTCACCATGCCTTTACTAAGAATATACACTGTATATATTAAACATCAACAAGTTGAGTATCTTACTGAAATTTCCACCCAATTTGCTTGTTGTTTATGTTGTATTGTACTCGTATTAAAACTTGTTGTAGCAGTAAAGAAGAAACATTAAAAATCAAAGAGAAAAAAGAATCAATTAATAGTCGAGTTCAAGAGCAAATATATAAACACCACTAAGACATGGTCATTAATTTGTAAAGTCCAAACATTTGCAGAACTAGAGATTACATTGGTGGATCCATGAGCCAAACATACTGCACATTATTCTTGATTCTGGTTTCGATCTGTAATCAAGAGAATAACATAAGACCCTAGGTTTATGAGCATGAAGATCAAAGTTAGGTCGGCGTACATATTTTGTTCTTGAAATTAAAATGTACCTTGGAATGGATCTGATTAATTAATGGCCAACATTGCTTCCCATAACTAAATTTTCAGTAATACTGGGAAAATAGTTGACTTTGGAACTTTATTTCTTCTGGTACTAGAGGCATGTTTTGCTGATAAATGTACATTGGGGATGACTTCAAGGGCTTCTTGGTCAAAATAGCTTCCACAATTAAGTCCTTCCATGGGGTCTCATTAACTGGTAATGCGATTTCACTGGAAGAACTAATCAAACGGTTGTCATGTTTCTTGATCAATTCCTTTCTAATCCGCTGTTTTTCTCTGGTCCGTTCCCTTGCTCTTTCCCTTGCCTTTTCCCTAGACACTTTAGCAATATGATGATCAACTGCAAGTGCTCTAGTACTCTTGTTCTTTGAATTTAGTATCCTCCGCGCTCCCTTGTTTTGAGACAAGTTTTCCAATTGATCATCACATTGATCACAAGTTGAGGAAGAAGAAATATAAAAGGGTAAGTTGTTGTGATTGTTGATTTGCACCAATTCTTGAATGTCTGTTTTGGAATTGGTGAAAAGCCAATCTAAAGTTTGACTAGCTTTGTCAAAACCTAGCATGTCTTGAAGGTTAAAGAACTTTTGGGCAATGTCAATTGACAATCTTACCCTCCTGTGCCTTGGCCCTTGAGCAGTGAAGATCATGCTGTGCCTATCTTTCTTTGCTCTACTCTTCTTGTCACCCATTAAGTAACCCCCACATTGTGGGTACTGGTATTGATCAACCACCGCATTAGTAGTCGCCGCCGCCGCCGCAGCATTTTCGATGATGAACGGAGGAGAAGGGTCAACGTTGGTTTTGACCGGAAAGAACTCATCATTTGACAAGGGTTGTTCTTGAAACTGGTTGTAGTAGGGGTATTGAAGGAAAATTTCATGTAAAGTACTGTGATGGGGAAACAATGAAGGAGGAAGGCAAACATTAAAAGGGTTAGGATTGGATGAGTACATTTCTCAATCTTTTACTTTCACAAAACCTAATTAATTACCTCTCTCTCTCTACAGTAATCTTCAAGAATAAAAAAAAAACTTTCATGAAATTAAAGAACATATCTTGCCATTTTAGGGCTCTCTCTACAGTAATCTTCAAGAAAGAGAAAAAAAAAACTTTCTTGAAATTAAAAGGCTTATCTTGCCATTTTAGGGCACATTTGAACACCCAAAAACACACACACACACACACAGATGATGAATTGGGAAGTGTGAATTAATAGAAGGATGAAGTGGTGTAGTGTAGGGAGAAGATAGTAATTTTTAAGGAGACAAAAGAAGAAAGACTAGGGTTTAATTATGGCAAATCCCTAGTCGGAGCATTATCTTTATTGGGAGTGTACAGTAGTTAATTTTGGACTCAAAGGAGTAAGGCTTTTAGGTTTTCCAAGACCCGTGAGTATACTGTATGTGTAATTTTTGTCTGACAATCCTGAATAATACTAGGCACAAAAAAGTTACAAAATGTTAAGTGTCATGATTTTATTGGTGTTTTTAAGTAGATTGTGACAGGTTCATTATCAATGCAACCAATAAAATATCGCAAAACAATACACACAGATGATGAATTGGGAAGTGTGAATTAATTATTCCCTCTGGTCCAAAATAACTGTCTTTTTTTGCATTTGCACAATTCTTAAGAAATGCAATTATTATCATGACTTAATCACAAAAGTTTCAACTTTACCCATATTAAGTGTGCAACTTTCTTACATTAATTTCTCACACACTAAGACAATTAATAAAAGAGAACAAGTTTCAATGCAATGTTAAAAGGGATATTTAGCTTAAAAGTGATAATTATTTTAGACCAAAATTTTGGTCTAAAAGTGACAGTTATTTTGGACCGGAGAGAGTAATAGAAGGATGAAGTGGTGTAGTGTAGGGATAAGTTATTTTTAAGGAGACAAAAGAAGAAAAGACTAGGGTTTATGGCAAATCCCTAGTCGGAGCATTGTGTTTTTTGGGAGTGTAAATTAATTAATTTTGGGGGTTAATTGCAATTTGATTCCTAACCTTTTCTAAAATTTGCAATGTTATACTGTTTTTTCAATTTTGCTAATTGGTATACTCACTTTGTCATTTTGTTGCAATCTGACTACAAAAGTAACTGGGTGTTAATTTTCTAACGAATTTTATGTCATGTAACTAGCACATGACATTTTAAGATGTTTGTGAAGCTATACATATCCTGTTGGTATGATTCCTTTTTTAAACAGAAGCTAATATTTAAATCTACAACATATATTTTTTAGAATTTTTTTTTGGTATACTAATTATATTATATTAATTTGTAATTTAATTAAATGAAAATATTTAAAAAATAGAGGACATGGGAAAAATAATCTGAAAAAATTACCAATTTTCACCATGATATACCTTCATTCCTAAAGTTTACTTTCCTCCACCCCTCTGCCACGTTCCCGCATCACCCCTTCAACATAGAGTCGTACACTTTTCCCCCAATTCATCCTCCTCTTCCTCTCCCTTTTTGTCCTATCAAATATTTTTTATGAACTGATAATCTACATATAGCATTCACTTCATATGATACAAATCTGGGGCTAATATATTTTTTTAGATTATTATTTCACGTGTTTTTTTTGTATATTTAATATTAATATAAAATAATCCAGTCTCCCGAAAAATTACCAAAAATTAATATGTTGTAAATTTAAATATCAGTTTCAATTTAAAAAAATATAACCATATCAATCGGATATGTGTAGCTCCAAAAATATCTTAAAACGTCCCTTAAAACGTCACATTACATAAAATCTGTTAGAAAACTAACACCCAGTTACTTTTGTAGTCGGATTACAACAAAATGACAAAATGAGTATACCAATTGACGAAATTAAAAAAAAACAGCATCAAATTACAAATTTTGGAAAAAAAATCAGAAACCAAATTGCAATTAACCCTTAATTTTGGACTCAAAGGAGTGCGAGGCTTTTAGGTTTTCCAATAGCCGCCGTGTGAGATGTGTAATTTTTGTCTGACAATCCTACCCCTAGATCAATTCCACAAACGGACAAAAATGTTGATTGTTACTGTGTCACCACTTTGTCCATTTGGACCATTTTTCTCTGTCGCCCTCCCCTCCTTTCTTGCGATTGTGACACATTGATTGCTTCATTAATTTCTCATCAACAATTCAACAAAATAGCTAGCAAGATAGGAATTCAACAAAATAGCTAGAAAAATGATGGGATCTCATTACTACTACCAGTTAAATTACGGGATGTCTGATCAAGGTTTGGGCACATTTCAATTAATATCTCATACGAAGTCCAACATCAGAAGAGAGTCGAATGCTCACACCAAAATCGAACGCACACTTCATGCCTCTATCAAGATTTTATGTCCCCTCTTTTATCATCCGACTATGCCCCGAGGGACAAAAAAAGAAAAGAAAAAAGAAAACATCATTCATTTTGAGGATGGTGGGTTTCTCATTTCGATCTATACTTATGAATTAACCGCCATGGTTAATCCAATTTAAAGCTCGGCGATAAGGCTAGAACTATAGTCACCAAATTAAATTAAAAAAAAAAAAATCAAACACAAATTCAGACAATCCTTCTAATTGTAAACTCCCTCCGTCTTATAACAAGTGAGACCAATTTCTTTTTCAGTCTGTCCCACTACAAGTGAGACTGTCCAAAATAAAAATATTTTAATATATTTATATTCAACCAACCCCACCATTTAACCCCACTCATCCTCTATCTTCATTTTTCACCACTCAATTATTCAACCAACACTACGTACTATTTACTCCACTCATTCTCTCTTTTCATTTCCAACCACACATATACTTCATTTTTCTTAATTATTGTACCCCACAAGTTGGTTCACTTGTGGTGGGACGGAGGTTGTATATATATCTTTTATAGGGTTGCATACAATAATCTCTCACTCTCAAAATTAGGGGTGTCAGCGGTTTGGTTCAAACCGCAGTTTGAGACCGAGCCGAGCTAAACCGTGGGGTTTAGCTTAGCTTTCGAACATAAATGGTTTAGCTCGGTCTCACAAATTAGCAAACCGCTTAGCTCGGTTTGGCTTGCGGTTTAATCCCTCAAACCAAACCAAACCGAACCGAGCCGAGCTAATCCAGACCGAATCGCAGTTTCAAACCGTTGAGCTAAACTGGCAAACCGAGCCACTAAGCTGAACCGTTTAGCCGAGCTAGGAAGCCAAGCTATTGAACCATGAATATAGACCATCGATCTTATAATTCAAAATTGATATCTATTCTTTATTGAAACCCTTTGATCTTCACTTCACCTTTTCCTAGATCTTACTTGGCTTCTGGTATGGTAGCATACTAGCACATCAGTAATTAACTTTAATCAATATCAGAATCCATGTACTCCCTCCATCTCAAAATGATTTTCATACTTTTTTTCTCTATTATTGTGAACGAAAAAAGAATGAAGATCATTTGGGACGGAGGGAGTAAATGAATGTGGCCTTTTCTAAGGCATGTTCATGTACTCCCTCCGTCCCAAAATGATCTTCGTACTTCTTTTCTCTATTATTGAGAACAAAAAAAGTACGAAGATCATTTTGGGACGGAGGGAATAAATGATTACCTGCATTTTATTTTCTTTACAAATGATTAATTTGATTGGGAAAAATGGATTATGGTTTAGACCGCGGTTTAAACCGCAGTTTGAACCGCAAAATCAGACTGCGGTTCAAACCGAGCCGAACCGAACCGAACCATGGTGGTTTAGCTCAGTTTGGTTTGAAATTTTTATGGTTCAACTCGGTCTGTGATTTCTTCAAACCGATGACTAGCGGTTCGGCTTCTAAATACCCCCAAAACCGAGCTAAACCGAGCTATTTACACCCCTACTCAAAATACTCTCTCCGTCTCACCTCACTTGACACTCAAGAGGTGGGCACAATAACTAAGGAAAAAAAATAAAATAAGAAAAATGTGTGGTAGAAAATGAAGAGAGAAAATGAGTGAGGTAAATAGTATTGTTGGTTGAACAATTGAGTGGTGGAAAATGAAGAGAAAGAATGAGTGGTGGGGTAGAGTGAATATAAAATTATAAAAAGTGAGCTGGGACGGACCAAAATGGAAATAAGTGTCAAGTGAGATGGGACGAAGGAAGTATGTGTTAGTACGTTTTTTTCTGCACGTTGATAACATAAATCAAATTTTGTAGAAAAACAAATATTCGAATTAGGAAATTGAATAGAACGCATGTGCCTTGATCCTCTAGTTAAAAGTGTCCGCATCATTTTAGTATGAAGAAGTTGGGAACATGGAGGTAGGGTAGCAGTCCATGTGACAATGCATCTTCTTCAGTCGACTCTCTTAATATTAATTGTAACTGCTTCGTACCTCCTGTTTGTATCGCGACTAACTGATTGTGTATTTGGTTGCTCAATATTCTAGTTGGCCAGTTTCAAGATAATTCTCCCAATTCCTTTAAAGTTTTTTTCTGAAAGGATGTAATGCATTGATTGAATGCAAAGAGTACAAAGTTGGAGATGGCCATCAATAAAGATCGGTAGTTCATTCATATTGTAAGCACTACGCACATTACAATAACAGTTACAAACACATAAGAAATGTAACACTAACATTCTCGATCTTCCACCTTTCACCTCTTGTGGCAATACCCTGGAACGCATAAATGCCTCTCCAAGCGTTGCTTCGACACTGCCATATATCGGTATTCACAAAATCCCTACCGGGAAATATTTAGCGAAAATACTATGATTTAAGGCCTCTAGGTTAACAATAAATCGCCAACCAAACTTTCCAAGCCATGCTAACATCTTCCACTTATGATTACACAATGAGAGTCGGAAAATAAAAGAAAAACATAAGGCTCCCGCAACGGAGAGAATGCAAAGGCTCTCACAAAGGAGAGAATACAATAAATCAAACACCATTTCAACAATATTCTTTTTCACTTATTCAAAATTTGAAATGAAAAACTGAAGAAAAAAATAAAGAAACAAAAAACAGATATGGAAGTAGTGTCTAAATCTAAATTCAAATCTGAATTAAAATCTGAATTAAAGAGAAGATTTAATCGGAAGAAAACTTACAAACTAATGGAAGAAATTTTCAGGGTTGTGAGAGAAGAGAGAGACGGACGTGATGGATAGTTTCTCGTGGCATGAAAATTAGTGTTAATACTAATATTTATAATGTTGTATCAAAAATAATTTTTAAATTATTATTATGATAAATTAAAGTAGCATTAATTTGAACGAATAATTTGCGTTACTTTTAATTATTTTATTAAAAATTAAAAATTAGTGTTAATACTAATATTTGTAATGTTGTATCAATAATAATTTTTTATTTTTATTATAATAAATAAAGTAACATTAATTATTGCTCAAAACTAATTCGTAAACAACGAAAAAAGAGAAATTAATTTCCGAAGACAAAAAGAGTAAGTTTTCATTCTCGTCTAAGAACAAAAGAAAATGGCCATTCGAGAAAGAAGTTGTGCATTTCTTTTCATACCCTTGATGAAATTATGATGCCTACACGTTAGAAACGTCCTTGAAAATTAAATTCCAAGGCAATCATTTTCAGTTACAGTAATTTTTTGTTAAATTGGATTCAAAAAAAAAAAAAAAAAAAAAATGGCGGCATTTGGATCCATGCATATTTGTGGTGTTTTTTCAGCCACATTAGTATTCTCTCCGTCTCACCATGTTCTTTTCATTTACCTTGTTTCATTGTCTTAAAAAGTTTTTTTCATTTCTATAATTTAAGCTTAAAATTGCATGAACAAAATAGGACTAATGAAACAAGTGCTTATACTCCCTCCATCCCAAAGTATATGTCCACCCTCCCATTT
The DNA here is from genome assembly GCA_026119855.1 of Campanula takesimana. NCBI lineage: Eukaryota > Viridiplantae > Streptophyta > Magnoliopsida > Asterales > Campanulaceae > Campanula > Campanula takesimana. Next base: position 567,313 of record JAOWBW010000501.1, read on the forward strand.
ATACGGAGATTAATAAATGGTTGAAATAAGTGTTTTGAGTATAAAAAGTAAGCAGAAGAGAGAATGTGGGGTAGAGAATAGTAAGTTGATTGGTGTTGTGAGTATAAACGTAAAGTATGAGAGAGAATGAGTGGAATGAATAGTAAATATTCTTTATCATTTTAAAAAGTGGACATATACTCTAGGACAAACTAAAAAAGAAAGATGAACATATACTCTGGGACAGAGAGAGTATCTTTAAAAAAAATTAAATAGTTAAATGTGAATATTATTTTGATACGGAGATAGTATAATTAATGGGCCCTTTGTGGCCATAGCTGTGGGGCCGAACTATAAAGAAAACGAGCAATGCTAGGGGCACAAAATAAGGCCACAAAATCTTGCTCACAAGATGAGGTGACGATATTTTATTGGTTGTATCGATAATAAAACCGCCACACTCTAATTAAAAACACCAATAACATCATTACACATAGGATTTTGTGAGCAAATTTTTGTGACTTTTTTATTTACGGCCCTAGTATTATTGAAAGAAAATATGTTAGTCGCCAATTGGAAAGGACAATCAATTGGAACCATTAAGGAAACATGGTTGCTTTTAAAATCACCGTCTTCCCCTTTTTTGTCTAATGCAACGACAAATATGAAGCGCTTTAGTTACATAATGCAAATTGCAAAGGGAGTTCGTATGGAACGGATGGTCCTATTACGTGGAAATGTCGGATTCCATTAGATGACTTACACATGGCTAAGGTGCTCTTTTTGTTTCTCCAACCTTTTTGATGTCCTTTCAATTTAAACGTTTCAGCCAACACCCTTTAAATAGTACTATTACCTCTGTCCCTAAATGAGTATCCATTTTCAAAAAATCTTTGTCTCTAAATGAGTGTCTTTTTTAACATAACTTTCTCCCTAAACGTTTTTTTTCGATTTTTTTTTACCGGTTTGTTTATACGTGCAAAACTAAGGTTTGGAAAGGAGATTACAAGATGATATATGAATCGTTGTTACCAAATTGTTCACAAAGTTGAGATTTTCAGTGCCCCTTAAAATGAAATTTGGACACTCATACAAACCTTCTAACTAGTCAAAATTTACAGGAATTACAAAATTATTACATGAAATTATTTTTTTTTATGAGTAATAAGGAATGTTTCCCATCATCAATTAGTAAGAAAGAGTAATTGGCTACTCCAGCTAACACCATGTTAAACTTCTAACTAGTCCAAATTCACAAGATTACTACTCCCTCCGTCCCGCCGAAAACTTCAAAAAAAATTATGGCACAAGAATTAAGGGAAAAAGTGAAAAAGGTGATGTGTTGTGAGTGTTGATAGTTGAGTGGGAGAGAAAAAGTGGGGTAGAGAATAGTTAGTGGGTTAGTGGATGTGAGTATGAGAAGTGGGACCCACTAATTAAAAAGTATTAAAAACTTTCCATTTATGGAATGTGCAATTTCTATGGGACGCCCATTTTGGTAAGTTTTGCAATTTTCGGTGGGACGGAGGGAGTAATTTACTACCGTTCTCCCAAAATAAATGTATGAGTGTTTGACATTTTAATCAATTTAATTGAATTTTGATCAAACTTTAACAATAATTTGATAATTTACATGAAATTATAAAAATTGTATTTGATTCTCTATTAACATTTTACCATTAACATGTTTCACCATTTCATGAGAAAGATTAAATTTGAGTAATGTTTTGGTCAAATTTGAATCAGTTTGACCAAAAAATCAAATATGTAACATTTATTTTGGGATAAAAGGAATATTACTTAGATAAATTATTTTTTAGTAAAAACTTAAATTGTTATTGATACAACAAAAATAACACTCTCTTTGTCTTTGTGAAACCATATTAATAATAAAAACATATTAACAAATAATATATATATAATCATTTTGAATCACAAAAACTATAGTTACATTCACACATAATATAAAATTTCTCTAAAATAATACTCCTTCTGTCCAATATGCACTTTTTATTTTGTTTCCTCTTAAAATAAATATCGCGCTTCTATGTAAATAAAGTGAGTTGGTGCAATTTTACAATCATATACTCCCTCCGTCCCAACACAAGTAGGACTAGAGGAGTGGGCACAATAATTAAGAGAAACTAATGAATGTGTAGTAGAAAATGAATAGGGGGAATGAGTGGGGTAAATAGTAGTGTTGGTTGAATAAAATGAGTGGTAGAAAATGAAGAGAGAGAATGAGTGGGGCTGGTTGAATATAAATATATTAAAACATTTTCATTTTGAACAGTCTCAATTGTTCTGGGACGGTTTAAAAGGGAAATAAGTCATACTTGTGCTGCTGGGGCGGAAGGAGTAAGTAATATACAAATTAGTGAAATATCTTGTTGTTAAAAATGTTGACAACAACTATGATTTTTATTTCGGAGCGGGGGGAGTATACAGTTGACAGATAAAAAGTCTTTCTACGAAAGTATATCATAAAACTATAAGGGTATGTAATAGAAATGGTTTTCTTGTGGAAGGGCCTAAAGCGAACTTTTAAAGGTAAAGAGAGGTAGTTGATTTTCAGATGATGTGGCGCACAATGAGTGGAATCCGATTATAGCATAAAAGCACCAAGTCCGTTTAGAATTCAATCCCAATTGCAAATCTAATCATAGAGAAGACCGAAAATTGTGGGGATTTGCCTTTTTTTTTTTTTTTTTTCTCATCCTCTCATCTCATGAGCACACTTTCCACCTCCACGCATATCACCTATTGGCCATGTAGTTCTAATTCATGTGCTCCCTCCCTCTGTTTCTAAATGAGTGTTCATTTTCAAAAAATCTTTGTCCCTAAATGAGTGTCTTTTTTTAACATAACTTTCTCTCCCTAAACGTTTTTTTTCGAAAAAAATTTCACCGGTTTCTTTATACGTGCAAAACTAAATGTTTGGAAAGGAGATTACAAGATTATATATGAATCGTTGTTACCAAATTGTTCAAAAAGTTGAGATTTTCAGTGTCCCTTAAAATGAAATTTGGACACTCATTTAGGGACATAGGGAGTAGTTAGTATATTTATTATAGAGCAATGCTAGAGGCACAAAACAAAGTCACAAAATCTTGCTTACACAATAAGGTGACGATATTTTATTGGTTGTAGCGATAGTGGACCCGTCACACTCTAATTAAAAACACCAATAAAATCACTACACCTAAGATTTTGTTAGTGAGATTTTGTGCCCCTAGTATTATTCTTTATTATAACCTATACAATTGTTTTCCATTCCTAACAATTTTTTTATTTTTTTTATTGATTACTGACTTTTTTGACATGCAAAGTATGGTGTTCTTCGTTCAATAGAGGTGAAGTTACCGAACTCTGAGACTTTGGTCTCAATTTGTGCTTAAGTGCTCCACACATAGTTGACTGAACTACCAAATAGCTCTAACTCAAGTGGTATCCGGTGTTAGCTTCTTATACGGAGGTCATGAATTCGAATCCCGTTAGGGAGATTTGTGTTAGCCTATCTATAGGCCAAGTTATGAGTTCGAATCCCGTTAGATAGCTGACTGAACCGCATTTTTCCCATCACTAGTAGGTAACCCGTGCTCCGCACGGAAATCTATTCCGTTAATGCTTTTGTATTTTCATTTTTTGATGTTTTTAATTGATAAATTAACAAAATAATTTTATTTAAAAATATATGTATATTTTAAATTAATCAAAACATTTTCATAGCTTTGGTTGTACATAGTTGTAATAAATATGTTTTTTAATTAATTTAGAAGTATATTTAAAAAACTTAATGGTATTAATATTATTATTAACATATATATTAACTATTATGATTAAATAATATAATTAATAGTAATAGTTAATATATGTTATAACAATTATGATTAATTAATACTACTAATAATAATAATTAACTTATATAGTAACTATTATAGTTAACAATTATATTTAACTATTATAATTAACTAATACTATTAATATTATTAGTTAGTTACAATGGTTAAATATCACTCTCTCCGCCCCGGAGTAAGAGTCCTACCTCCTATTTGCACGGAGATTAAGAAATGATGGAAGTAAAGTAAGTGCTGTGAGTGTAAAAGTAAATTAGGATAGAAAATGAACGGGAGGGAATAATAAGTTGATTGGTTTTGTGTTGATTTTTTAGTAATAATTTAAATAATTATTATAATTAACTAATATTATTAATTGTACTTATTAATATATATAATAACTATTATTATTCACTAATAATACTAATAGTTATAATTAACCTCTATATTAACTATTATAATTAATTAATACTCCCTACGCCTTAGAGTAAGAGTCCTACCTTATTTGTGCACACTTATTAAATACACAATAGAAAATTGGTAAACATTGCAAATGTGTTGAGGGTATAATTGTTCAAAACACTATTCATTCTTTCTCATCATTTGTCCTTTTAGGAAATAGACTTTTAGTGAGACGTACAAAAATATAAAGTAGGACTCTTACTCTCGAACGAAGCGAGTACTATTAATATTAAATATTAAAATTTATTGTATAATAATTAACTAATACTATTAATAATAATAGTTAACTTATATAGTAACTATTATCATTAACTAATAATACTATTAATAGTAATAATTGATATATATAGTAACTATTATGATTAACTAATACTATTAATAGTAATTTTTATTTTATTTAATAGTTAATTATAATAGTTAAATATAAATTGGGACACACCAAAAAAGAAAGTAAGAACTTTAAACTGGGACGGAGGGAATAATAATAATTATAATAAACTAATATTATTAATAGTAATAGTTAATTGATATAGTAACTATTATGATTAATTAATATTAAAAATTAATATTTAACTTATATAATAACTATTATAATTAACTAATACTCTTACTATTAATAGTTAACTGTTATTTACTTAATACCATTAGCTAATACTATTAGTTACTACATAAGGTAACTATTATAATCGCTATTACTAATAATAATAATAGTTAACTATAATAGTAACTATTACTAATAAGAGTAATAGTTAACTATAATGGTTAACTATTATAGTTAACTATTACTAATAATAGTAATAGTTACTATAATAGTTATCTATTATAGTTAACATTTATAGTAACTATTATTATTATCTAATAATAGTATTAGCTAATGAAAAGAAAATAAAAAGTCACTTATTTATTAGTATATTGTTGATGTGGCTTCTCCAAATGTAAGCTTTCTCCATTGTTTGTCCATATGTCAATATCATAGCTCTTTTGGCCAACATTAATATATATATATATATATATATACTCCCTCTGTCCCAGCTCACTTGAGACCTTTTGACCAAAACTGGTCAACTTAAAGTCGGTTTGACCAACACTTTATAAAAATATTTAGGATCCGAACAAAAATTAAAAAAATATAAAATGACCACCATTAAAAATCCTCTCAATAACAATTTTTAAAAAGTTTTTTGGAACATAAATATTTCTATAAAGTGTTGGTCAAACCGACCTTAAGTTGACCAGTTTTGATCAAAAAGTCTCAAGTGAGCTGGGTCGGAGGGAGTATATATATAGATTTCTCCCTGAAATTTTAGTATACGGCAAAAAGATCGTTATGTGGCATTGACAATCCCTACGTGGAACCATACACTCTGCCAAGGTGTTGATGTGGAAATAATATTTCCACTCTTTTTTTTCTTTTTCAATGTTATAAAATTAAGTGAGTAGCATCACGAGTAGAAACATTTTTTTGGCACTCACTGAAATGAATTCTTGTATCCGTCAGTGAGAAATATATGGGTGAAATTGTTGGATGTTAAATTATTGACCCTTGATATCTTTCTCAGATAAAGAAGTTAAAATAAAAGCTATTAAATTATTTTATTACTCACTATATTAATATATTCTATAAATGTAAATAAAATAAAATAAAAATATTATTCGCATTTTCATAACAGTTTTCATTTACATTTCCACATTTTATATTAAATAAAAATAAAACACTAGTACAGATTTGAACCTAGGAAACACGGCTTAGATAGCGCTTTTCGAAAACGCTGTCTAAGTGGTAACCTAAGATAGCGCATCCCCCTTCACCGATCAAGTCGAGTGGCAAAAAAAAAAAAAAAAAAGCTGCTATAATAGCGCAAACATAATAAGCGCTAAGTATTGGACAATCTTAGATAGCGTATAAAAACCGCTAAGCAAGTATGCGTTTTATAAGCTATTTTTTTTTATTTTTTTCTCAGGTCTGACTTCTTTTTCCTTCTTTTCTTTGACCGAATAAACGCTATCAAAGCCTGATAAATTAAACCTCAAAATCACTTCCTCCCCCGCCATTCTGTTCCAGTATTCCCAGCCCAAAATTGACGATCTCCCTTCCCTCCCCAGCCATCGCAACCGCCGCCCACCAAGGATCGACTACAAACGACGGAGAACGAGTCGAAGGCCAAGACCCTGGCCGAGCTTGTACTTCCCTCTTCGATCAAATCGACGTCCAAGACCCTGGCTTCTCCGACGTCGTCCAAGACCCTGGCCGAGCTCGCGTCACAGTCAAACCTACCCTCTTCAAATCGCTACCCTCTCCAAATTGGTAATGATAATTAGGGTGTTTTTTTTGTTATTGTTGGGGATTAGGGTTTAATGAGTTTTCTTTTGGGGTTTTTGATTTTGATTGTAGGATGAAGCTTGGGGAGTTGGGAATTTTGGAACAGAAGAAGGCAAAAATGTTACTGTAATTCGCTGTGCGTCGCTGCTTTTCTAGGGTTACTGCGAAGGATTAGGTTTTGATGGTGTCGACAGAGTGAATGAAACACTTACTGCCCTCGCTTATTTCTTCTGGTACTTTCTCTCTTTCTCCTCCCTTTTTAATCCAAAATTCAACTCTGCTGTTTAGTTATGGGTTTGGATATTGTCTTAGTTAAGTGATATACTGATATGTTAGTATCCTTGGTGTTGTTCATAAATAATTAAATGATTGAGAGTATTCAAAATGCTTATATTTCAGTTGCGAAACTAATTTGGATTGTTTCAGTCTTCCAGTTGATTCTGATCGTGGTTTAATGGTGTGAATGATTAGGTGAGATGAATGATTTGTTCAGGTGCACATTTGGGGGTTTTCATTAAAAAAAAAAAAACGAAGCTTCGATTTGGTTAAATTAACAATCGTAATCTCAATCTTCCATCTATATGTTTAATAGTCCTATCAATTTCAAGGCCAGACACATTTTAATGTTTTGGGTACTCCATTGTTACTTCTTTTTTACATGTGTGCTTCGATTGGTAAGTGTCCTTTTTTTTCTTTTTTCATTTCTTTAACTAAATGATACACTCCTGTTATGCTTCAATTGGTTATGAGAGGATTTCGCTTTGTTTGGCTATGTACAGTGGTTAGGGAGGGAGAGCTGAGAACTTGAGATTGCAGTTCAGAGATTTTTTGTTATGTCTTGAGATCGAGAGTTCTGCTCAAGCCAATATGAAGGCCATTGTCGACTTAATTCATGGTTTGAGAAGATGCTAGCATGTAAGTTTTCCCATATCATTGTCATTTTTAGTTTACATGGTTATGATCCAATCTTTATGCTATTTATTTATTTTGAGAAAATGTTTATGCTATTTGGGATGGACTAAAAAGGAAATTGCGACATTTATTAAGGGACGGAGGGAGTACTAACCATAATGTATGTTAATGGCATATTCAGGTCATTACAAGTTTCATGCCTCCACCTCCTGCAGCCACATTTTTGGCATTCCATCCTCAAGACAACAATATTATTGCCATTGGAATGGAGGATTCTACTATTCAGATATACAATGCTAGGCTTGGAGAGGTGAAGTATCCTTACTCATGTATCAAGGGTCTGTCGTAAAAGCTTGTTTCAGGGATAAATATGATATTATTAACTTCTTTTGTCGGTCTCTTAGTCTTATACTCCCTCCGTCCCAAAATGATCTTCACACATTTTTTTGACGTTACTATTAATGAACTTTGAGCAATGATGTTAGGTTGATTTAATTCTCATAATGAAAATCTAAAACTTGTTAATGATTTTAGGTTGATTTAATTCTCATAATGAATACTCCCCCCGTCCTAAAATGAACTTTCAACTCTTTTCGACGTTACTACGAAAGAACTTTGAGCAATAATTTTAGGTTGAATTCATAATATGTATTATCCTCAAAGTTCATTCGTTGTAATGTCGAAAAAAGTGAAAAGAACATTTTAGGACGGAGGGAATATTCATTTTGGGGGCGGGAGCCTGAATGAGTATTCGTTCATGTAAATTGATTCTTTATTTTATTGATCTATAAGGATTTTGTTTGTGGATGCAAAATTAGGGATCGAGGGTATGGATTCAAATTTATGTGGTTTGGTTCAGTGAGTAGTGAGTGATTGAATTATGCTGATTTTACTTAATTTGGTTGTTGTAGGAAATTGCACTTACAGATCTGGCACCAACTCACCCAATTAGATTGGGGTTGGCACTCAATTTCTTAGTGTTTTATTATGAGATTCCTAATTCATCTGACAAGGCTTGTACTATGGCAAAACATGTAACTTCTCTACCCTCTTTTTCTTTTTATTTCATTTAGCAATGTGCACTTGTTAAATTGTGTTGCATGAATTGCATTTTGGGATTCTTTTAGTGTGTCTCTGTGTATGTGTGTTGTTGGGAAGGAGTTAACCCATCCCATCCTTTTATTGTATGTGTACATGCAGGCTTGTTATTTGAATCTTGAGCTGGCCATAAATTGCATATGGCATCAGGCTTCTACAATTTGGCGTATTGAAAGGGGGGAAGTGAAGAATTATAATTTGACACACAAGCGGCTAGTATATTTAGATCATTGATTCATATTGGAGGATACTATGGAAATGACCATCACATGACCAACTTGCTTTTCAAAACTTTTTAAATGTGTTGATGTTATTGATTCATACTTCCTTAGTGGTCTATATGCCAACTCCCAACCATATTAAGCAATTACGCTCAGCCTATCTCCTATTGGTCTGAACTTTTACTATGTCACGAATATGTTATTGAAGCATATTTTTTCTGGTTTACTCTTTTTAGTATCTTAACAATTGCATTTCAGCTATCCTATATAACAAAGTTGCCAGTTAGGTCCAATAAGAATTGATTTGTAGTCTTAAACAGGGGAAAGTATCTAGAACTTTTATGACACACATTTAACTATCATTTCTGCATGAGGTGCCTGTGAAATTGTAGATGCCTTTGTTATAAACATACTGGAAATTTTGACTCTTTGAGGGGAAACACTCTAAGAGACTCTTGCAAGACCTTATTACTTGTATTAACCGGGTTTAGGATTTTATTTAATAAGGGCTGTGTGATTTTACTTCATCCATCTTAAACAGTTTTTTTTTTTTTTCTAATGAATGTCTTGTATTTTTTGTTTTGGTACAGTTGGCCCCATATAAACCGAATCAAGTGTTATTCTCAAAGCAAAATGAAGATTTTTCAGGTTAATTGGGCAGGATACTTGTATAACCGATTTTTTAAGGAGAAGATGGCAGGGAAGTAGTAGAAAATAAGTATTACAAAGAATTTTCTTTCTAATTATTGTTGATTGTAAGATTAATTATATAATTGATGATCGAGAACAAAGATCTTCAACTCTTGTTAGTTTCCAACTCTTGTGGATGATTGTAAGAATTATTGTTGGTGTGTGTAATGAAAGGTTGATTGTTATTGTTCAATGAAATGTTTGTTAGTTCATATTAAATTTGAAAAGGGTGCAGCACGAAAATATATATATATATATATACACACACTTAAGCGCTATCCTAGCTTGTTTTTTTGTAAAAAAAATGACCCTTTTGATAGCATAAAAATATACACTTGGACAGCGCTTTTTATGCGCTATCCAAGTTCCGTCGCTTAGATAGCGTATAAAAAAGCGCTATGTTAACTTCCATAGCGGACGCTTACATAGCGCTTTTATGCGCTATCTAAGCCAAAAAAAAAAAGCGCTATCCAAGGCCTATTCTGTACTAGTGAAAGTAGTATTCTAAATCATTATTATATCAAAGTTGGAAAGGTTATGCATGACAATTTTGAACATTTTATGACTAATATGGTCATTTATGGCATGTACAACTAAATTCAAACATTTAATTTGAAATTTGAGGAAAATAGTACTACTTGTAAGTACCCCAATCTGAAATTAAACCAACTTAGAGGAATTCTTAGCGCCATTCAGGGATAAACTGATAGGCTAGGACCTCACTATGATAAACCAAACTTTAGGACTATCGTGGAATTAAAACTTAGAAAAATCCAGAAGCTCGCCAGGCTGAGCCGTACGGATGGTTTGGACGAGGGAAAGCCCCAGCCGTGTCCCTATAAATTCAGACCCTTGCTGATCATTTCAAGGGGGAGGGGGGGGGGAATTCATTTGTGAGTAGGAATTCTGCCATATTGAGAAAAGATTAGATTCACAAACACATATTTGAGTGAAAAGAGAGAAAAAAGATAGGCTTAGAACCAAATATTGGTGAGACCTCCTTCTCCCCATCTTCTCTTCATCTCCTACTCTATTTTACTTTGTTTTATTTACTTAATGTCTTTCATTTCTCGCAAATAACATGAATTGGAACCAAGTTATTGACATGGGTTATGGTGCCCCCATGTTTTATGCATGATCAAGGGTCCAAACCAAGAATGATCAAGACTTGTTAATATTTAATGTACATTTACTTTAAAGTCTTTACAATTATGCAATTTACTTTCATGTCTTTACATTTATGCAATTTACTCTAAAGTCTTTACATTTATGCAATTTACTTTCATGTCTTTACATTTATGTTGATTTACTTAAGGATGATCAAGCTTTGGATGGTAAAGTCTCAATCTTTACCATTCAAACTTTGATCAAACCTTAATAATGTCCCTTTGGGTGATAAAGATTCAATCTTTATCCATCCAAATGTTGATTTTTGATATCCCAAGGCTTTTCCTTGGATGAATCATCCACTTAGATGTTAAAGTTGCAATCTTTAACCATCCAAATGGTGATTTTGGCTCAAATGTCATGTTCATCAACTTTTTTCATTTTTGCCTCAATTATTGTCTTGATCACACCTAAAACCATTTGTTTTGGTGTCTAATTAGTGATCAATGGCAGAGGGATGACTTAACTCATGCTTTGTACAAAGAAAATAAACTGAAAAGATCAACACAGTCCAATTTTAGCAGAATGCCCTGCTTCTGCCTGAAACTGGACTGATTCTTGAGAATCTGTCAAAACTCCCAGGACAGCCTCCTATAGCCGTACGGCTGGTTGGTCCAGGTAGTATTTTTTCCCAGTTTTGCCCCTTTTCTGTTAAACTGTTTGCAAAATAAACTTTTTTCGTTAAGTTTCTAACTGGTTCTGTTGAAGGGTCAGCTTCTCCCCATTTTATAAAACACACACACACTTGCACATCCTTTAGTCAACAAACTTAGGGAGACTCGGTTTTTTTAGGCATCTTGGGTGAACCTCGATTAAGTTCTTCCCAAGGTGTAACGTGACCTCCGAATCCTTTTTCTCTAACATTTTTTCGTTAAGTTTGGGTTTAAAGTTAAACTAACGTGGCGACTCCGTTTTTGTTTGAACATAAAGTGCCGTGTTTGGCATTCTCGAGAGGGGAAAACATTTCCAATAGTTTTTTCCCGCAGGGATCCTTACAGTGGCGACTCCGCTGGGGAATAAAGTGTTTGCAAACTTCTTTGTAGAAGCTTTGAGGAAACTTTTGTGTGGGTCAAACTCCCGTCCCCGTTTTTTTGACTTTGTGCATATTTTGTGTGTATTTTATGTTTCTGTTTTAATTTCTGGGTGTAAGACTGTTCTGGAAATGCAATGAACTGGGGCTTGATGATCAGAAGCTGAAAATTGGCAAAAAATAATGGGGCTACTGCGCTAGCCGTACGGCTGGTTTGGTTGGGCCCACAGAATGTTTGAAATTAACAATTTTGTGCAGGGCATAAACATTCTGTTGGTCCCTTTGCTTCTGCTTGTCCAGGTTCCAATTTACAGCCTCTACTTGCGCACATTTGCCTTCATTTTCCTAGCCAAAAATGGACTTTCAAAGCTTGGTTATGCACAAAATTTTGGACATAAATTTTGGGTTTTCAAGGCCTCATTGTGCATAACCCCACTTTTGTGAAAGTTTGGTTTTTCAAATCTCTTTTGTTGTGCACAACTTTTGTACAAACGATTTTCAAAGGGCCTTGCTCCTCTTGCAAAATTTTCGGTTTTTAACATTTTGGGTTGTGCACAACCTTTCCATGTACAAAATTTTGACTCTTGCTTGCATATATCTTTGTTTGATTACTTGTGCAAAATTACTCGTTTAAATTGTTTGTCCATATCTTGTATATACTCTTGTTCATGCTCATGATATTAAAACGCATTAAAAATTCATATTTCACTCAAAAGGGAACATAGAAGGCTTCACACAACGCGCACTCGACCTTGTGCACGTTTCAAAAACCCTTAAAACTCGGAATGGATGCCACGATGCAGCTCGATTGGTGGTCTTGTGCCCTTCTTGCGCACACGGGTCCATTCCACCTCCCATTCCGAGTCGAGTCAACCACACTTTGTCCGTGATACATAAATACCGTGACCATGGTTGGTTTTTGGTCTAGCTCACGTCATCACGTCCCTAATACGTGTCCAAACGCTAATTATGGCCAAGTTAAGGCCCGAGTCACGACTCCTTGTGAAAGCAAGTGTGACCAAGGTCATCTTCGACCCCGTCCTTGACTTATGCGTTAATTCTAACCATAATTAACCAAAGTCAAGTATTAAGGATAGGTTGACACCGCGTCATTTTGCTCTAATTCTTGACCCATCCTAATCATCTTTAAGCCCAAGGCTAAGGCCCGAGATCCCTCATTAAAATGAGGTCATGCCAGAATTTCGTTGAAGCGTTAAGTCAATCTTAACCTTAACCGGGGCTTAGCTATGATAAGAATGGCCCACACATTGAAACTTGGTGACGCACTAGACCCTAGGTTTGGTTCTTTTAGTCGGTGGAAGCCGCGTGACCTATAGGACCCTCACCCGGGATAGTCCGTCCTTAGGAACGTGCAATACAGGTGAAAAACGAGGGGCTTATAGGCGTAGTGATGGCCTCTACTGATCCAGGTTTTAGAATAGTTGCGAAAAAAAAATTAAAAAATTCCAACCTTTTAGGAATAAAAAATGCGTTTTAAGTAAACTTGAATGGATAATTACTCGCACCTTGCATAAATTTGCTCCGTTTTTGCTTCTTGTCCTTGACACATTGCATTCTTTCGCTAACAAGCGTCACCCGTCAATCTTTGGATGGATCCCGTTATCCTCCAAGACTTCCGTTAAATCCTTAGGCATAGTCCCCTAGGAACCCGTTAAGTCCTTGGAAGATCTCCGAGGCACCCGTCAATATTTAGATGGATCCCCGTTATCCTCCAAGACTTCCATTAAATCCATAGGCATAGTCCCCTAGGAACCCGTTAAGTCCTTAAAAGATCTCCGAGGCATCTGTCAATCTTTGGATGGATCCCCGTTATCCTCCAAGACTTCCGTTAAATCCTTAGGCATAGTCCCCTTGGAACCCGTTTAAGTCCTTGGAAGATCTCCGAGGCACCCGTCAATCTTTGGATGGATCCCCGTTATCCTCCAAGAAGTCTGTCAAGTCCTTGGATGGATCCCCGTTATCCTCTAAGAAGTCAGTCAAGTCCTTGGATGGATCCCGTTATCTTCCAAGAAATGGTCAAGTCCTTGGATGGATCCCCGTTATCCTCCAAAAAGTTAGTCAAGTCCTTGGATGGATCCCCGTTATCTTCCAAGAAGTCGGTCAAGTCCTTGGATGGATCCCCGTTATCCTCCAAGAAGTCGGTCAAGTCCTTGGATGGATCCCCGTTATCCTCCAAGAAGTCGGTCAAGTCCTTGGATGGTTCCCCGCTATCCTCCAAGAAGCCGGTCAAGTCTTTGGATGAATCCCCGTTATACTCCAAGAAGTCCGTTACAACCTTGAAAGTAGGGCCCCGCTTGAATCTCGGATGGATTCGAGATCCCATTCAACCCCATCCATCTTCTGCCCCATAGGTCTAAGCATAACGGTCCTGTCCCATTAGTAGCATGAGCATTCGCCCAATGTTTACCCAAGCCTAAACTACCCTCTTTCTCCCCCGTAGCTCAGATGAAGTGGAAGAGAGCATCATGTCGCCGACTAGTGCGTGTGGAATCAGAGTGTTTGTCACGCCCCGGATAATTCTAAAATCCATAAACATAAAATTTACATAATGTACATCTCAAAAATGCAAAATACCAGACCGGGCGCGTGAATTCAACTATGAAACCAATACCATCAACAACACCTCCACGAGATTATAACTCGGAGACTAGAAACAAACGCGGAAGCAAGAACAACTATTAACAAAAATACCCAAAGTACAACCGTATATACTAAACACTGAACGACTAAGAACCCACAATAAAATACATAAAGGCTCTGAAGAGAAACTATCCCAAAGGCGATCAACCTGCTCATAAGATTCCCGCTACAACGGACCTCACATCGCTACCACTTGATTTCCTGGGGGGGGGGGGTTAAAGAAAACAACAAAGATAAAAAGAAACGGGGTGAGATAAAATCTCAGTAAGTTACTAAATGCATCTAAGTGACATGCTGTCATGAACAATAATATAACAATAAGCATTTATAATGTACAATCACATAACAACAAATGAGAGGCTCCCTATCGCCAACCGTCCCATACCGGTTGGAAATAACGACCAGCTCATCATGCAGCACATAAAGCTGAAATAAACACGTTACAAAGGATACCGAGCCAAGGTTTCACCAAACTGATAGAACAATCGTTGCGCAGCTTCAACCGGTCAACCAATCAACAATAGCAGTATAACAACTGAAGAGAACCCCGGTCAGAACCGACCAATCAATCAATCAACCCATTAAACCATCTTCATAGTAGCATAAACAGCTGAAGATCACAACCCCGGTACCGGAACCAAGAACAACAAGGGGACGATGACACACAGTCAAAGCCCAAAACCAATAGCTATAATACTCACAAAGGGGCTAGCTCATCTCACATCCAAGGCCAATCTGGAGGAGGGTAATAATGGGGAAAAACAATGGTCAAGAATTATAATGGACTCAGCTCATTGCCATTATAATCTTTCGCATCTCCCGAAACACACAAATACCAGCTGGACTTTCAAATAAATGCTAAGTAATAAATACTAGCTCGATAAACAACCAAAGATTCCAAAGTAGGGAACCATACCAATTAATCACCATAAAGATACAAACGATTACTCAATAAGAGTTCAACAGCAATAAGTACAAGAAGTTTCTCATAAAAGAGTCCAACAACGATAAACGAGATTACTCATAGAGAGCCCAACAACATTGACCATTAAAACAAGACGACTCCAAGATAAGGCACATATCAAACACTTCCTAAAGATGATACCCACAAGTTACTCATAAAGAGCACAACCCAAACGGTCGCTCACAAATAGTACAATGACTATTACCAAAATTTCCCCAAACGTTTACTCATGAAGATGTACTAAGACTATTAACTCCCTATATTTTTACACCTAGAATTCCAAATAGGAAGTCCGAATGACTACACCTTAAGGTTAATCAAACCGTAGGTACCCAATCGACATTTCGCGCTATACATCCGTTCACAACGAACCAATTCTAAACACCCTAAACAAATCCAAAAGGTTACACCTATTAGTACATGATCACAACCGGACCAAACCCTACACTTTAGTCTCAATAACAACCCTCTAGGTACTATAGGACATCGCCTAAAACCTAGACCAAGTCTTATCCAAAATCAATTCGATTGGAACAATCACGAACACATCATAAGAGGCCCAAACATTCCCAAACAATACTTGATCAAATTCCATAACACCATTGTTCACAAAAGAACCAATTTCAATTACTAAAGTGATCCACGGTGCCCAACTAAGTCAACTAGAATAGTACTACGGAACCTAGACCGAGACTACACCTTGATCTTAAACCTCAACGAAAAGACAACCATTCTGATCTGTAACCATGCGGCCAATAGAACAATTTCATAGTACTCGAAAAGAGCTTTCCAAAGATAGTTTACACGTCCAAAACGGAGTTCGGACGAAGAAGTTATGGCCTCCGGAAGATTGAGCGAAAAACGGACAAACTGAAAAAAGAGGGGTGCGCACGCCTCCCTTAAAAGGGGTGTGCGCGCCTCCCTTGATCAGAAGGTTGCGTTTTTGAAGCAGAAAAGGGTGCGCACGCCTCCCAAAACATGGTGCGCGCGCCTCCTTGCCCGGAGGGACGAAATCCGGCCAAAATTTTGGGTTTCTTCCAAAAATCGACCCAAACTAAAACCAAACCAAAATCTAACACATCCAACAAGTATAACAAGGTACTAGAACAACTTATAAGTCTAAAATGACTCATATAACATCTATTAGACAACCTAAACCAAGAGATGATTCAAACACCCAATTCTCACAAAAATGGGTAAATTACAAATAAATTCTAAATCAACCAAAGAAGCCATATATAACAATTAGAGCATCAATGGAGTTAAAGATGAACATTTTTAGCATAAATGAGGGAAAAGTAACTTACCCGGATTTTATCAAAGTTGACGGAATTCGAAATTTCTTTGCTCTACACGATCCTATCGACGATCTAAACACTTTTCATAAAATCAGAAATGAGAAATAGTAGGATGAAGATGACTAAAAAGAAGAGAGAAGGAGGGGAGAAACTTACCTTTTCCCATAGAGGAGAGAGAGAGAAAAAGAGTGTGTGTGTGTGTGTGCAGGAGAGAGTGAGGGAGAAGGTGAGGGAGAGGGAGAGGGAGGGAGTAAGATGATAAAAGAAAAGGTTTCACTTAGGTCCCTCTACAATCACCTAGAACAATTAAACCCATTTTTCCCCACTATCAACTAAGACTCACTAACTCCACACTAACACAAATGATCAAGTAAAATTGCTAGTCATAAAATATTATGAAACACAAAATGCACACATAATTATTTAAATAAATACATAAATTAAATAAATAAACAATTTAAATAAATAAATAAGAAATAAATAAATAAATAATTAAATATTTATTACTAAGAAGTAGAGGCGGGTTTTCGGGTCGTTACAGTGTTCCCCGGTCATCGCAACTTCTCCAACCCAGTACCTCGGAAAGACCGCTTTAATGGATGGTACCTTGGGAAATGACGTCTGAGACAATCCGGATAGCCCTACGAAAGGAGAATTGCTCCAAGCCCTAGAAGCCTCCGGGGCTACGGAAGAAGTCATCACAAAGAGCCACGAAGAAACACAGAACCCGTTCGATGAGTCGATGAAGCAAAGAGATGTCACAGCTCTATTTCAAACTGATGGGCTCTTCACCAAAGTGACCAATCACAAAGAAGAGGTAGAAGCCACCCAACCTCCGAATTGCAACCAAACATCACCTCCTCAATCTGACAAAAATACCAGGACCCCTTTCTCTTTGCCCCAACACACTGACATCCAAAACGAGACCCTCACTCAAATCCTCCTTACTCCACCTCATCCCAAATCCAACATCTCCCATGGGACTCCTCCTATAAAACCCCAAACACAATCTACTCGAAATGCCCGCAAACTGCCGTTCGCACCGGTCATGCCCCGAGCATCATACTCACAACACCTTCTCAATCATATCCCTTCTAGGTTTAATGCCATCAAGAAAGTCACCAGAGCTCAGTCACTTTTTAAACCATATAGGGATACCCGACCAGGCATCACCAACTTGCCTCCACCAGATTTCCCGATGAGATGTCGGGGTGACCCGTATCATTTCTACAATCCAAGACCTTTTGGACCCCAAGCTCCTTGCATGCCTCCAATGTATATTCCTGCAAGCAACCAAGGTTATGGTTATGCCTACGCCCCTGCGCCTCCGCAAAATCCCCTCAATCATCCATTGGGAAAAAGAAAGCAAATGGAAGCTAAGTTCGAAAGGACACTCAATGAGAACCCCTTTGCATGGAGAGACGGTGATTCTTGTCCCCGCCACGCTCCGGTCAATGATGAAAAAAAAAGCCAAATGCCAAGCCAAACCCTGTTTCACAAGGTTTGAGGATTTCGGAATGCCCATAAGCAAGGTATTTGAAGGATTGGTCAAGCAGGGCCTCACATCACCTCTTGTCAATTTTCAACCTAAAAACCCCAAAGGTGTCGAGACAAGACCAAGAGGTGTGCCTTTCACAACTATCATGGACATGATACCGACGATTACATCGCTGTAAAATGCGTTATCCGGAAGTTAATCGTGAAAGGAAAGCTTGAATGCCCCAGGTTGGGAAGTTGGTAACGAAGTGACAGATATGGTCAGGGGCGGAATACCAGAACCCCTTCCCTTTGGAAAGGTCAGAGTCTACTGTTAGGATGTATAAAAAGTTAGTTAAGATGTCTGTTAGGTTTAGTTAGAATTTTGATTCCCCGGTGAATGCCATGTGGTGACCATTCTGAGTTCATTGTCAGTTTTTTTAATAAGATTATTATCATTATTTCCTTGTCGAAAGTATGCATGAAAAAAAATGTGTGTGAGTCTTTCACTCAAAACAAAAGTGCGCTTTTCCAAAAAAAAATGGAGATCAAGTTTTCTTTTTTAAAAAAAAGATCCAGTTTTTTCCTAAAAGGCTAATCCGCTTATGAAGCGTTCTTCTCAAATCCCGGTTATAATTTCACCTTGAGGTTTAATATGCTAAAGTCCTTCGCGGTTTTGTCCACCAGAAACATCGACCAAGAAGCTCACATCTGAATTGGCGTCCGAGGCAACCGTCCACATGAACAAAAATATCAAAAAGTTGGAACACTGCCGGCAAGGGGAGGCCTGTGTTTCAAAATCCCAAAGGCGGTTACATCAAATGGAGATCCGTACCTTCGTCGAGTGCCATGCATGAAGGCTACGTACTTTGGAAGGGAATAACCAAAAGGAGATGGCCAGAGCAAACTCCGAACTCATGAGTAGACGAATCCGGCAATTACAACACCAAGCCAAGCGGAGACCTCGCGACATCTTTCCCGATGACACGGAACCCGAGTTCCCCGTGGAAGACATGGAATATGCCGCCGACAACCCCTCCAACAATTGAGGAAGAAAATGGACCGTCGCACTTCATAGGAGCCCATCCAGGAAAAAAAAAAAGTCTTCCAGCCTCGTAGGATCTATATTTTCACAAAGTCCGTCTTGGACTGCGTCTTTTTTTTTTTTTTTACAGAAGTCCGCACTTGGGACATGTATGTGTAATGTTATCTAAATAAAAGAGTCATTTTCCTTCTCTTCTCTCTAGACTTGAGACATTCTTTGCAATATACATTTACTCTTGAAATTGCCTTGCTTCTTGTTATCAATTGATTGCTACGTCCCTAAAATGATGAATTGACTTCTAAAGCATACTAGTCAATGACGACTTATTAAGGACGAATGGACCTAACACAAATGAAAAATGCTAAATGCAAACAATTAATCTTATGTGAATAAATGTTGTGATCAATTGGCATGAAGAAACCATTAATGGCAAGCCTTCCTCTATACACATACCCGATACACATTTCACGATACATAACCCGATACACCTTTCCTATACAAATTCCTGTTGCACATCAAAGGCATCCTAAGACAATGAAAAGGCAAGGATATTTTTTCTCAACCACCAAGATTCAACCGTGATCGCACACGTGCGCAAACAAGCAAAGGACTTCCCGGATCTTCAAAATCAAAGTGAGAAGCGACAGACATTCCACCAAGGGGCTACAAATGAGCCAATGTCCAAGATAGCAAATTGGGGCTAATGTTTCCCCTCTCTATAAAAAAAAGAAAAAGAAAAAATAAAAAAAAATGAAAAAATGAAAAGAGGGAAAGGAAATGAATATATGGAAAGAAGGAAAGGAAATGAATATATGCGAAAAGGAAGTTCACCGCAAAAGCCCACCTCGAAGGACATCCCAAGGGGGCAAAGCGATCTACATTAGCAAAGCAACAACATCCTTCAAAAGGACACCAACTTCAACAAAAGACGATCCACCGCCGAACTACGGCGACCTGAGCTCCTCAAACTGAGGGGAACGTAGGCAACCTTCTGGTTCGGTCACAACATGAAACAAAACCATCAAACCGTGGTCCTCTCAAAATGACCAAGTTCTCTTCCCTCGGTCCCATCAATGACCGATTTCTCAGACACACCTTCTCCTTCCGATCTTGCCATTGATCGAATCTTAATCTCAATTGATCACAACATTTATACATGTTAAGGCTAATTGCTTGTTATAATCTTGACTTAATAACAAACATGGTCCATTCAAGGAATCATTTTGATAATCTTAACTAAGGCAAATTTTGAATGTCTCGACAAGTCTTCTTCTCTACATCTTAGGAAAGAGCTAAACACTTGTATTCTGTCAAGCAAGGGCTTCCTCCCGTTTCATGGTACATTGCTCAAAGAGCTCACCAACACAAATGGACTCTCTCCCAAATAAAATGCCCTTGCATGTTTCCTCCAAGAAAAATACTTTAAAGTACCCATTCTACCGAGTCGGCTGGATCACTCATAAAAAAAAAGACCAAAAAAGTAGCCCGCTAGGTCGAAAACCCATAAGGGCGGCCTAGGCAAAAATTAGGGTGTGCTATAAAAGACGCAAAAAAGATGCCCGCTAGGTTGAAAACCCAAAAGGGCGACCTAGGCAAAATAAAGGGTGCGTCATGAAAAAAGGATGGGTTCCTAACTTCACTTAAAAGGTCAAAAGAGGATATTGGGTCTACGCCAACGTCAAAGGTCGAAGGACGACACTGGGGCTACCTCCACATCGACGATAAATAAGGACATGGGGCTACCCCAACATCAACGACAACAAGGGCATGGGGCTACCCCAACATCAACGACAAAAGGGTTCTCTACCCCCGATCACTCCTAAGAAATGGACAAAGCTCAAAAGGACTTTATGCATACAAACCTCGCAGTTAAGTTAAAGTCAAAATTTGACTAACATGCTTCGTTAAAAGATTTGACTTTAGGAATAAGCATTTTCCAAATTCGACCATTTGGCATCATTTATCAAAGACAATGTTTCAAGCAAAATGCTTTTGGTCCCCCCTCAAAATGATTTTCCAAAGTTTTGGACTTTTTCGCCCATAATGAGTCTTGAACGTCACCTCGATGCTCTTCCCTGGTATCAAAAAAGTGTGTCAACCATCCCGTAGTGTAGAGTTGACCAAATCCAAGCCTTGACCTTAGTCCCCCAGGGTGGTCATTTTAGGTTAAGAAAACTTTGTCCCCCAGAGTGGTCATTTTAGGTTAAGAAAACTTTTGTCCCCCAGAGTGGTCATTTTAGGTTAAGAAAACCTTAGTCCCCAAGAGTGGTCATTTAGGTTAAGAAAACATTTGTCCCGGCAGTCCTTAGTCGGACGTAAGATCAGTTTTCCCGTCAAACTCCCCAAATATGGAGTTAACCCAAGCCTTGACCAGAGTGGTCATTTTAGGTTAAAGCCTTGTCCCGGCAGTCCTTAGTCAGACGTAAGACTAGTTTTCCCGTCAAACTCCCCAAAGATGGAGTTGACCCAAGCCTTGACCCAAAGTGGTCATTATAGGTTAAAGCCTTGTCCCGGCAGTCCTTAGTCGGACGTAAGACCAGTTTTCCCATCAAACTCCCCAAAGATGGAGTTGACCCAAGCCTTGACCCAGAGTGGTCATTTTAGGTTAAAGCCTTGCCCGGCAGTCCTTAGTCGGACGTAAGACCAGTTTTCCCATCAAACTCCCCAAAGATGGAGTTGACCCGAGCCTTGACCCAAGGTGGTCATTTTAGGTTGAAGCCTTTGTCCCCGACAGCCCTTAGTCGGACGTAAGACCAGTTTTCCCGTCAAACTCCCCAAAGATGGAGTTGACCCGAGCCTTGACCCAAAGTGGTCATTTTAGGTTGAAGCCTTTGTCCCCGTCAATCATTAGTCGGACGTAAGAACAGTTTTCCCGTCAAACTCCCCAAAGATGGAGTTGACCTGAGCCTTGACCCAAAGTGGTCATTTTAGGTTGAAGCCTTTGTCCCCGGCAGTCTTTAGTCGGATGTAAGACCAGTTTTCCCATCAAACTCCTTAAAAAATGGAGTTGACCCAAGCCTTGACCCAGAGTGGTCATTTTAGGTTGAAGCCTTTGTCCCCGGCAGTCTAAAGAGAGTCAAGCCCAATCCTTTAGTCAACCCTCTCCGTAGAGTTAAGTTGACCAAACCCTGATTTTGGCCAAATGAGAGTTAAACCCATCCTTTAGTCAACCTTCCCATAAGATAGCGTAGACCAAATCCCCGACTTTGACCAAAAGAGAGCCAAGCCTGAACCATTTCTAGGAGAGGATGCCAGATATCCACCTACGTCTTAGGAGATGGCGAAAGATGTCCCCCTACCCCGAACATGTTTAGGATAGGATGACAGATATCCACCTAGGATTAGGAGAGGATTACAGATATCCACCTACCAAAACCATTTTAGGATAGGATGACAAATATCCACCTAGGATTAGGAGAGAATGACAGATATTCCCTTACGTTTTAGGAGAGAATAACAGATATTCCCCTACGTTTTAGGAAAGGATGAAAGATATCCCCCTTCGGTTAGGCCACTATCACAAAAGCCTTAGGTTTGAGACGCCAAGTTCCTCGCCCGACCTTAACGGTCACGCTTAGGTTTGAGACGCCAAGTTCCTCGCCCGACCTTAACGGTCACGCTTAGGTTTGATACGCCAAGTTCCTCGCCCGACCTTAACGGTCACCCTTAGGTTTGAGACGCCAAGTTCCTCGCCATACCTTAACGGCCACCCTTAGGTTTGAGACGCCAAGCTCCTCGCCTGACCTTGATGGTCACCCCTTTAGTTTGAGATGCTAAGTTCCTCACCCGACCGTGAATGGTCACCCTTAGGTTTGAGTAGCCTTAAAGTTTCTCGCCATCCCTCGAACTACGTTAGGCTTGATTCCCCGCAAACGGGATACGTAGGAATCCTACACCTCTAGGTCCAGCCATGCAATAAAATCGGTCAAGGCCGTCCTCCCATCATAGACAAATTGGGATGCCTTTTTAGGTCGACAACCCCGCTTTCCTAAAGCGACGTTGCCGAGGGGCTCTGTAAGTACCCCAATATGAAATTAAACCAACTTAGAGGAATTCTTAGCGCCATTCAGGGATAAACTGATAGGCTAGGACCTCACTATGATAAACCAAAACTCTAGGACTATCCTGGAATTAAAACTTAGAAAAATCCAACAGCTCGCCAGGCTGAGCCGTACGGATGGTTTGGACGAGGGAAAGCCCCAGCCGTACGGCTACTATGAGTCCCTATAAATTCAGACCCTTGCTGATCATTTCAAGGGGGGAGAAATTTATTTGTGAGTAGGAACTCTGCCAGATTGAGAGCAGATTAGATTCACAAACACATATTTGAGTGAAAAGAGAGAAAGAAGATAGGCTTAGAACCAAATATTGGTGAGGCCTCTTTCTCCCCATCTTCTCTTCATCTCCTACTCTATTTTACTTTGTTTTATTTACTTAATGTCTTTCATTTCTCGCAAATATTATGAATTGGAACCAAGTTCTTGACATGAGTTATGGTGCCCCCATGTTTTATGCATGATCAAGGGTTCAAACCAAGAATGATCAAAACTTGTTAATATTTAATGTACATTTACTTTAAAGTCTTTACATTTATGCAATTTACTTTCATGTCTTTACATTTATACAATTTACTTTCATGTCTTTACATTTATGCAATTTACTTTCATGTCTTTACATTTATGTTGATTTACTTAAGGATGATCAAGCTTTGGATGGTAAAGTCTCAATCTTTACCATTCAAACTTTGATCAAACCTTAATAATGTCCCTTTGGGTGATAAAGATTCAATCTTTATCCATCCAAATGTTGATTTTTGATATCCCAAGGCTTTTCCTAGGATGAATCATCCACTTAGATGTTAAAGTTGCAATCTTTAACCATCCAAAAGGTGATTTTGGCTCAAATGTCATGTTCATCAACTTTCTTCATTTTTGCCCCAATTATTACCTTGACCACACCCAAAACCATTTGTTTTGGTGTCTAATTAGTGATCAATGGCATAGAGATGACTTAACTCATGCTTTGTACAAAGAAAATAAACTGAAAAGATTCAACACAGTCCAGTTTTAGCAGAATGCCCTGTTTCTGCCTGAAACTGGACTGATTCCTGAGAATCTGTCGAAACTCTTAGGACAGCCTCCTATAGCCGTATGGCTAGTTGGTCCAGGGAGTATTTTTTTTTCCAGTTTTGCCCCCTTTTTTGTTAAACTGTTTGCAGAATAAACCTTTCTCGTTAAGTTTCTAACTGGTTCTGTTGAAGGGTCAGCTTCTCCCAATTTTATAAAACACACACACACACACTTGCACATCTTTTGGTCAACAAACTTAGGGAGACTCGATTTTTTGAGGCATCTTGGGTGAACCTCGATTAAGTTCTTCCCAAGGTGTAATGTGACCTCCGAATCCTTTTTCTCTAACATTTTTTCGTTAAGTTTGGGTTTAAAGTTAAACTAACGTGGCGACTCCGTTTTTGTTTGAACACAAATTGTCGTGTTTGGCATTATCGAGAGGGGAAAACATTTCCAATAGTTTTTTCCCGCGGGGATCCTTACACTACCTCTGTCCCTAAATGAGTGTCCAAATTTCATTTTAAGGGATACTGAAAATCTCAACTTTGTTGTACAATTTGGTAGCAAATATTCATATATAATCTTATAATCTCCTTTCCAAACATCTTGTTTTGCGCGTATAAAAAAACCGGTGAAAAAAAACCGAAAAAAAACATTTAGGGACAAAGTTATGTTAAAAAAAGACACTCATTTTGGGACAAAAGTTTCTTAAAAATGAACACTCATTTAGGGACAGAGGGATACTTTGCAAAATTTAAAGTTGCCATACACCCTTTAGGCCTCATTTGGTGAGTGGGTATCTATATTCAAGAATGGGTATTTAATTTAATTCCTATATAATGGTTAACTACTTTTGGTGTATACATGACATTAGACAAGTTATGGGTTAAAACTGTTGTTTTTTTTCTATTTTTGTTGTTGTTGTTGTTGTTATTTTATTACAAATGATTTGAGCAATAATTATAAGTTGATATAAATATAGCAAAGAAAACCTAAAACTTGTAATTGATACACCATCAACAATACTATCAATAAAAAGTTTTAGATTACGATAATGAAATCAACCTAAAATAATTAATCAAAGTTCATTCATAATAACGAAAAAAATGAGAAGATCATTTTGCAACGAAAGGAGTACTAAAATAAAATTGCAACCAAATTGATGCTAAATGATTTGATACACTTCACATTGAAACATATTTATTTTATTTTTTTTTAAAAAGCTGAAAGTAGATGAAATAACATGAAAGGGAGAATGATAATCTAATGAGGTTGTTTTGAAATAAGAACATGAATTAATGTGGCAAGGATTTAAACTAATGCATTAATGAGTGTAAGGGTAATTTGATTGAGAAAGCATTTTCTTTGTATAAGAGTAATCTTGATTATTGTTCACAATTTCCTAAAATATATTATTGAGCTCATTAACTATTTTTTGTTACCATTATTGATGCTAGGGGTATTTTTGGCAATTAAAATTGGGCTAATGTACCTAGTCAACATGTTGTCTAGGTGCAATTTTTTGAGAGAAAGTGTTTTATGCACTTCAACCTTTATTTATATATAGATATAGATTTTATGAAATCTAACTAAAGTTTTTTGGTAAAAAAACTGCCCTTCTCGTCGTCTCTCTCTTCTCTCACAACCCTCTCAATTTCTGCCATTGATTTGTAAGTTTTCTTTCGGATTAAATCTTCCCTTTAATTCATATTTGGATTTAGATTTAGACAGAGTTCTCTCTCTAAATCTACTTCTAGATATGTTGTTTTATGCTTTTTTTTTTTCATTTTTTCATTTTAGTTTTTAAATAAGTGAAGAGAAATATTATTGAAATGGTGTTTGATCTATTGTATTCTCTAATTTGTGAGAGCCTTTGCATTCTCTCTTTTGTGGGAGCCTTGTTTCTTTCTTCTGTTTTTGACAATCATTATGGAATCATAAGTGGAGGATTATAGTATAGCTTGAAAGTTTGGTGGATGATTTATTGCTAACCGAGGTGCCTTAAATCATTGTATTTTTAACGCTAATTATTTTCCGATGGGAGAGTTTGTTAATGTAGATATATGACAGTGTCCAAGCTACGCTTGGAGAGGCATAAGTGTGTTCCAAGGTATTGCTATGAGATGTACAAGTTGGAAGATCGAGAATGCTAGTGCAACTTAATGCAACACCATATTTCTGAAAGAATTGGCAAAAGATAATATTTCATTTACTGAGCAACACTTTATATACAAGTAGGACTAGGGTTTTCTCTAGGTAAAGATATACATAATCTCCTATTATATACAAAGGATATCAACAATATTTGAAAATCAAAATAAAGATATAACAAAATATGTAACAACTATAACAAAGTGCTAAGGAGCCTAACAAAGTGCTAAGGAGCCGGATTATGTGTGGAATGGATATTCATATGCTTGACACGCCCACGCAAGTTAGACGATCCAAGAGTGAGACCGATCTTGGAGACTAAGGATGTGAACCGGGTACGGGAGAGAGGTTTGGTGAGGGCATCAGCGAGTTGTTCTTTTCCTGAAATGTGTTGAACCCTAATTGTACCAAGTTGAACTTGTTCACGGACGAATGAAAGCAAGAGCGAGATGCTTCATACGAGAGTGGAAGACTGGATTGGCCGAGTAAGTGGTTGCCCCGAGATTGTCGGAGTAGATGACTGGAGAAGAAGATAAGTTGAGGCGAAGTTCAGAGAGAAGGTTTGTAACCCAAAGAACTTCAGCGGTCACGAAACTCGGCTTCAGTGGACGACCGAGCAATAGCTCATTGTTTCTTGGAGGACTACGAGATGGGATTGCGACCTAGGTAGACGACGAATCCGGTGGTAGAGATAAGGTCGTCTTTATCACGGGCACAGTCAACATCGCAGAATGCATGAAGAGAAGGGGTGAATTTTGAAGAGTTGGAGACCTAGATGGATTGTACCGTGAAGATAACGAATTAGACGTTTGAGAGTGGTCCAGTGTGATTCTTGAGGGTGGTGAAGGAATTGAGCAAGTTTGTTGACAGTGAAGGAAATATCTGGACGGGTGAGGGAGAGATACTGGAGACTGCCAATGAGGGCACGGTATTTAGAGGGATTATAAATGGGAGTACGTGGGGTGGCCGAGAGGGTTGGGTAAGTGGCCATAGGGGTGGGAGAGGGTTTTGAGTAGAGCATGTCATGACGAGTAAGGAGGTCAGTGATGTATTTGGACTGAGTGAGAAGGAGACCATTGGAGTTAGGGGTAACTTCAATGCCGAGAAAGAAAGAGAGGTATCCGAGATCTTTGAGAGAGAAGCGAGATGCAAGACTGTCTATGAAGGAGGCAAGAAAGGGAGGAGAAGGACCAGTGTTGATAATGTTGTAAACATAGACTAGAAGGATGAGACGGTGGGAACCATGGTTCTAGTGACGGGTCAGCAATAGAAGGGGTAAATCTAAAGGAGATAAGAAAGGTTTTGAGAGCAGTGTACCAGGCACGGGGATCTTGTTTGAGACCATAGATGGCTTTAGAGAGACGAGAAACATGAGAGGGTTGAGCGGAGCTTTCAAAGCCATGGGGTTGAGACATGTACACAGTTTCAGATAGATGACCTTGTAGGAAGGCATTATTGATGTCAAGTTGGCGAAGAGACCAACCGTGGGTGATAGCAAGAGAAAGAATGAGACGTATAGTGACGGGTTTGATAACGGGGCTGAATGTCTCAGAGTAGTCAAGGCCCGGGCGCTGCTGGAAACCTTTGGCTACAAGACGAGCTTTGTATTTTTGGATGGAGTTATCGGGGTTGTATTTGATTCGAAAAACCCACTTACACTTGACAATGTTAGGAGCTTCGTGGGAGGGAACAAGGGTCCAGGTGTTTTTCCGAATGAGTGCATTGTATTCTTCTAACATAGCATCATGCCAATGAGGAGTGGAGAGGGCTAGTTTAATGGTGGTTGGAAGGGCTGTGGGGGAGGAAAGTGTGGTGAGATTGGAATATTTAGGATTAGGTTTGACGATATTGTTGGAGAGACGAGTGATGATGGAACGAGTAGAGCGGGCATGGGTGTTGAGTGTGGTTGGAATGTTGGGGTTGGCTAGTGTTGATGGGTGGGGCAGCATGTTCAGGTAAGGGGGAAGAGGGTGCGGTTGGGGGAGAGGAGGGTTCGGTCGGACCATGAGCAGGTTCGGTTGTGTTAGAAGAAGGTTCGGTCAGATCAGGAATAGGTGCGGTCAGGTGTGAAATGGTTGCAGGCGGGTCTGGCAAGGGTTCGGTCGAGTCTTGCAATGGTGCGGTCGGGTCTTGTGCTGGAGATGGAGTGATTGTTGGGCCGGGTGTGGGAGTAGCGGCAGATGTGGGAATAGGGGGAGGGGATGGTTTAATTATTTGAAGAGAGAGTGAGCACCAGTCAGAGGGGGAGAGGGTGGGGGAAGAATCTATGGGATTGGTAAGGGAGGAATAAGGGAAAATTGTCTCGACAAACTGAACATGGCGAGAGGTGAAGATGCGATTTTTAGTTGGGTCAAAGCAGTGGTAGGCACTCTGAGATGGTGAGTAGCCTACGAAAATACATGGAGTAGATTTGGGAGCAAGTTTGTGAGGGGTGTATGGTCGGAGCCATGGGTAACATAGACACCCAAAACAACGGAGTTTGGTGGAGTGCGGAAGAGGCAGAAGTATGGAGAGTCATTATGAAGAGTGGAGGTGGGCATGCGATTAATGAGATAGACGGTAGTGGTGAAGGCATGAGACCAAAATGAGAGAGGGAATTGGGCATGAGAGAGGAGGGTGAGACTGGTTTCGACAATATGGCGGTGGCGACGTTCGATAAAGCCGTTATGTTCAGGAGTATGAGGGGATGGAGGTGAGGTGAGAGATGCCCTCTTGTAGAAGAGAGGGAGTTAGTTTAAGGTACTCTCCACCATTATCAGAAAAGAATTGTCGGATGGGACGGCAAAAGTATTTTTCAACTAGGTTTTTGAAGCGGTAGAATGTAGAATAAGTGTCAGATTTGTGTTTGAGAGGATATATCCAAGTGTATTTCGTGTAGTGATCAACAAAAATGACATAGTATTTTATAGTTGTCGTGGGAATAGACTGGAGATGTCCAGACATCGGAGAAGATGAGATCAAGAGGTGCATTAGATTGAAGAGTAGAGATTGAGAAGGGAAGTTTGTGACTTTTATTAATCTTGCATGAATTACAATGAGAAACTTGACTAATAGGAATTGATAATGAAAACTATTTATTTAAAAGGGAAACAATCGGGGGAGAGGGGTGGCCTAGTCTATGATGCCATGAGGAAGATGTTCAGGAAGTTGCGATGTGAGCTTGTGGTGATGGAGGAGTCCAAAGGTAGACGTCACGATCAAGGGTGCCTTGGAGAAGGACGTTTTGGTCGAGATTTCCTTAATAAGAAAGGAAGATTGTGAGAATTCGATAGTTGCATGATTATCTTTACAGAATTGAGAGACATATAGAATATTATGAGAGATACGAGGAACATGTAAGACATTGTTAAAAATTATAGAAGATGAGGAGAGAGGAATTGAGAAGGAACCTATATTGGAGATGGGAAGGGCAGAGCCGTCACCAATAAGAACATAATCACTACCATTATAAGGATGATGAAGGGCAAGCTTGGAGAGATCATTGGTGATATGATGTGTGGCACCACTGTCCATTAACCAAGAGGCAGGGGGAGGTGTGGTGGGTGCGGTGGCAGTGTGAGCTTATGGAGACGGAGCAGAGGATGAGGGACGAGAGTGACGAGTGGAAGTGGGAGGTGGTGGAAAGGTGACATTGGGGTAGTAACGATGGAATTGGCGGCATTCAGAGATAACATGACCCATATACCGAAAGTATTGGCATCGACCCTTAAAATTGTTGGATGAATTGTTGGATGAGGAGGATTGATTGGGGGGTGGGACGGTGTGGGGAGTAGTGGCGGAAGGGGTGAAGACCGAGTGGAGGTGGTGCGGTGTTGAAACTGGGCGGCATGGGCCGACATGGGTAAAGCAGGATTAGGGTTAGGGTTATGATGTTTGAGGGCAAGTTCATGGTGGAGAAGCTTTTCATGGAGGGCTTCAAAAGATATTGGGTTGTCACGAGCACGGACGAAGTCAATGACATATTTATAGGGTTCATAATCGAGGCCTTGGAGAACTTTGGCGATTATGTCTTCGGGATTGAGGGGTTTGCCAAGAATGGCTAGTTTGTCGGAATAGGTTTTGATGGATTGCATGTAGTCAGTGATGGAAAGGGATGATTTGGTAATAGAGGCAAGATGGTCTTTGAGTTGAAGGATGTGGCCACGAGATGGATTGGCGTAGGTTGTTTGAAGGATTGTCCATGCTTCATTAGAGGTTTTGGATCGATAAACAAGAGGTGCGACGGCGGTGTCAAGAGTTCCAAGAAGAGCCCCAAGAATGAGGCGATCTTGCCTATGCCAGGTTGTGTAAGCGGGGTTGGCGATTTCTTTAGCATCTTTGGTGATGGTTTCGGGTGGAGTGGGATAGGTGCCATCGACATATTTGAGTAAGTCTAAGCCAAAGAGGATGGAGGTGACTTGGGATGCCCAAGCAAGGTAGGTGAGGGGTGAGAGGGTTTTGCAGTTAGAGAGATTGACAAGGATGAGAGGGTTGTTAGGGTCGGCTGGATTGGGGAGGATGGCGGAGGAGGAGGAGCCGTTGTCTGCCATGGTGAGAGAGAGGAGGCTGCCGAAAAAATTTTAGGGTTTGGATCGATTAGGGTTGGTACCATGAAAGAATTGGCAAAAGATAATATTTTATTTACTGAGTAACACTTTATATACAAGTAGGACTATGGTTTTCTCTAGGTAAAGATATACATATTCTCCTATTCTATACAAAGGATATCAACAATATTTGAAAATCAAAATAAATATATATCAAAATACTCCCGCCGTCCCATTTGAAGCTTCACCATTTTGGTGATGGCACAAAAATTAAGGAAAGTGATGAGTGTAAGAAGGGTTGTGAGAGGGAAAAAGTTAGTGGATATGACAAGTGAGGCCTACAATTTAAATATGTGAGAGGGAAAAGTTAGTGGGTATGACAAGTGGGCCCCATAATTTAAATATGTGAGAGGAAGAAGTGAGTGGGTATGACAAGTGGGCCCTACACTTTTTACCATTTTAGGAAATGATGAAGCTTTCAACGGGACACCCATTTGAGTAAAAGGTGAAGCTTCAAATGGGACGGAGAGAGTATATAACAACTATTACAAAGTGCTAAGGAGCCGGATTATGTGTGGACTGGATATTCATATGCTTGACAATTTCTTCATCACCCATTTTTAAGTAGTTGTAATTTTCACTATAGTGCTTACTATATGAGATGAGCCACCGATCTTTGTGGATGACCATCTTCAACTTTGTACACTTTACACTTGATCGATGCATTAGTTTCGTTCTGAAAAAAAAAAAAACTAACGTTTTTAGGTTTGAACAAAGTTCTTTCGTAAAACCCATAAAAATAGGGGCCATCATTCGGGATAGAGGGAGTATTATTATTTTTTATGTGCCAAATGAGGCCGCTTACGGGCTCAACGTATATCGGGTCCATTAAATAAAAACAGTGAAGTGAAACCCAATAAAGCTTTCCCGCAAGAATTTTTGGGGTTATTGGGCTAAGGGTTACGTGTGTTCCAATTTAAGCCCATCCATAAATTTAGGAAACAATAACAAACAGTAACAAAAGGCCCACAGTTCCTACCTCTGAACCTTTGATTTCTCTTAGGCCGTTCACGCCGTCGTCTCCACCACCGATAACACCATTAAACCTCTTTCTACGTCGGTCGCCTCTAACCGTCGTTCAACTCCGGTCTTCCTTTCCGACTGATTCGTATCTGAAACTTTGAAATCATTCTCTCCGTTTTTCCTCTTCTCCGGTTAGTAATTCGTTCTCAATTTTCTTCCTTTTTTCAATCATATTATCAATATTTGCTAAATTTCTGAGGAACACTCACAGATGAAATTCAAAAAGCAAAAGCGCCACCGCCGAAGTGTGAGATTCTACACGACGTGCTTTGGTTTTAGAGAGCCGTTCAAGGTCCTTTGCGACGGCACATTCATACACCATCTTGTTACCAATCAAATCAGTCCACCTGATGTCGCTCTTTCTAAAATCCTTGGTGCATCAGTCAAACTCTTCACTACCAGGTTCATTTGACTTCCTCTGAATTGTTACTTTCCCATCATGTTCGTTTATCAATTTTTCAATTCACCGCCATTTCATTTTTTAGATGTGTTCTAGCTGAGTTGAAAACCCTCGGTGACTCGTATTCAGCTTCTGTAGACGAAGGCCGTAACCTAATACCTGCAAGGTCAGTTTCTCTGTCCAATTCTATGATAGTGTAGTTTCCATGATTATGGACTTGGTTCCTTATCTGTGTTTGCAGGTGTGATCATGAGAAGAGGAAGAGTGCTGTGGCTTGTATGGAAGAGGTTATTGGGGAGAATAATCCAGAGCACTTCTTTGTCGCTACCCAGGATGTTGATTTGCGGAGGAAGTTTCAGGAGGTTCCTTATTTTTTTCTCTCACTTTAGTGCTTAATTTGATTTCTGTTATTTGCTGTCTGCTATTTCTTGTGCTTCTGGTTTAGACATACTATCTCTGTCCTGGAATGATAGTCCCACTTTTTAGTCTTTAGTTTTATTTAAAAAGATTCAGGAAATAATAGTAGTGTAATGAAATTTTAGTTATTGGTAGTATATTTAATAGTATATCAATGACAATTTTAGTACTTTATTGGGATACTTTTTTTTTTTTTTTCTAAATCTTTCGTCAAAGTTCATCAAATTAACCTTCTAAAAAGTGGGATTATCATTCCGGGACGGAGGGAGTATGTATAAAAGCATTTCACTGTTGATTCATAAATGGAAGATCATTGTCTGATAAAAGGTAAAGTGTGAAGCATACAGTTTGAAATTGTACCATAATGTTTACCATTTTATCTTGATCTCATTTTTGTCAAACAAAACAATTTTAGAGTTAGGCATCATGTAATCCTAGAATTAGTAGTTTATGACCATCTTGCAGACTGCTACATGTCCACATTCTTGTTCATGGGAATATTTTCTTGAAACAATTACGTTATAGAGGAAGACAGTTGTGTAAGCTTGTGAGGCATGCTAGTTTGTCATTAGTATACATTGGTTATAGATTGGGATCTTACTTTCTGCAAGTCGTATACTTTGTCCCGTTAGAACAGTGTCTTCTGAATTTTTAAGTTTTGCTTTTGCCAACTGTTCTTCTTCTAAGCCTTTATTTTGGGGATGTATGTGATTCCTTGAGGGTGGAACCTTATTATGAAGGTTTTTTATGAAATGGTTAGTACGTAAGTTTTGAATCTATTTAGACTTAGTGAAAGAGGATTTCAACTTCAAATGAATGGAAAAAGTAAGTAGGGAATGTCAATGCATGTTAGAACATATGCACAGGGGATGTTGTGGGATTTTTGATGATGCATGACTTTGGGGTCACAACGATTCTTTTTTTTTTTTTTTTAACGGTTTATATTATTTTAACCTAGTCATACGCTCATAAATTTTCATAGCTTAAAGTTGAAGAATGCCATAAGGTTTCATTGTGATCCTGGCATGCCTCATAGTTTAAAGGGAAGATTCTTCCACAGGGCTATTAGGCATGCACTATTATTTGGTACTGAGTGTTGGGTAGTGAAGTAGTGCCACGCTCATAAGATGAATGTGGCGAAGATGCACATGGTACAGTGGATGTGTGGTCATACAAGAAGGGATCGGCTGCAGAATGAGGTAATTAGGCGGAAATAAGAGTTGCATCCATTAAAGATAAGACGGGGGAGACTCAGCGAAGCTGGTTTGATCATATGAGATGGAGACCAAGTGACGCACCAGTTAGGAGGTAGGAACAGTGGAGGGATAAGATGGAGAGGGTAGGGTTAGACCTAATAAAACATGGACAAGGGTGATTGAGAGCAATATGAGTCTACCTGGAATCGAAGAAAATATGACACTGGAGAGGGAGTGGAGGAAATAATTCATGTGGATGATGGAATTTAATTTAATTTAATTTTTTATATTACTATTTTTTCACTTATTTACTAATAATTAATTAATTTATTCTTCATTTCATTCCAAATGATTTTCTTGTTGCTGATTTTCTTCACACTTATTTCTTCTTTTAAATATCTTCTTAGCTTTCACACTTTTTTTTTTTTTTTTTTTCTATTTAACAATATTTTATCCTTTTCTTTGCTTTTCTCATCTTCTTTTGATGGTCCATATGTCTTTTTATGTTAGCCGACACCAAATCATTTTGGGACTAAGGCTTTGTTGTTAGTTGTTACCGCTGCTTACTTTGCTTCATTCTGTTTTGTAATTGCTAAATGAATTTATTCTTGGAATCCACTCATTCAACAAAATTTATCCATTACTGGGTGCAGATACCAGCTGTACCTGTCATATTTGGACTCAGAAATGCTTTATTCCTCGAGTCTCCATCTGCAGCTCAGCTTAATTTTGCCAAATCTGACGAGGACAAGCGTTTACACATGACTGAATTGGAATATAAGATGTTGCAGATGAGGAAAAAGAAAAGGAATGGTACTGAGGAACCAGGGGATTTTTCTGATGCCAATGAAGGCGAGGAAGAACATATTCTGCTGAACAAAGCTCTCGAGACAAATTCTGCTAGAAAATGCACGGATCTAAAGGATACAGTACAATTCAAGAGAAAAAGAGCTAAGGTTATGATCCCTCACCATACTATTTCCTTGATACATGCTTTTTTTATATAATGCCATTATCTTGATTGCCACAGACTGCTTTTTCATTTGAGTAAAATACAAAATAGGGCCTAATATCCACGGAGCGGTTGCAATTTGGGGCCTGATGTCTCAATTTTAGCAATTTAGGGCCTGACATGCCATTTTTTGAACAATTTAGGGATTTTTGACGATTTCCTTCCAAGTTCATGTTAAGTAGTCACGTACAGCGGATGTGACAGAAATTGAGGGGGTCAAGTGCAAATTGTTAAAATAAAGGGATGAATGAGAAACAATGCTTGTAAAAACCAAAATACGTCTCCCTCTCTTTCAGCAAATAACAGCAAATCGGACCCCACCCCCAATTCCTTCTTCTGGTCGCGGCCCCTTCTCTCTCTCTACCCCCGCCCTAAGCAAGATTCAACCCCTCCAACCCACTCAGTCCTCCCAACCTAACCTCCATATCTCAACTGCCCATCTACTGCCTTCTCTCTCTATAATCCCTTCGGCCACGCCCCTTCTATCTCTTTTACCCTTTCCCCTCGTCCTCATGGATTTGGTGAAGATCTGGTATTAGCGAAGGGGGACAAATGTAGAGGGAGAATGACAATCGATTTTGATTTTTTTTTTTTTTTTTCTGGGGGGAGGGATAGAATTTTGAGAAGAGGGAAAAAGGTAAAAGGGTACAAATGCAGGCTGTGATTAGTGTTCATGAAGGCGAAAATGGTGGATATATATTTCTTCTTTGATTGGCGACGATTGTAAGGAGAGGAGATGGTGGTGGAACGGCGGAGGTGGGTTGCGCTGCCGAGAGTGAGAAAACGGACTTGGACAGGAAGGGTGGGGTTTCAATTTCTAAATATTTCTGCCAATTAATGGTGTTAGATGTGGTTGTGGTAGTGTAACCAAATGGAGTATATAATAGTATGATATAAAGTAATAATAAATTAATTTATGAATAAAAATGTTTTATAAATTTATGTACAAATTAATAAATTTCAATTTTTATTATTTTGTTAATTACTTTATTAATTTTTATATTTAAATACTCAGTATTTTTTTAAATCCTTGAATATTTAATATTTAAAAATAAAATTTACTTTTACAACCTCAAATTTAAAGTTTAATATAATATATCCATAAAAGTGTTGTACACGTTTAATTTATATACAAATAAGTGATTGGGATGCCTAGTTTTCTGATCTTCCCTTTATTTAAAAAAAATTGCACTTGACTCCTTAATTTGTATTACATGCGCTGCATGTGAGCACTTAATGTGGAATTGGATGGAAATCGTCAAAAAGCCCTAAATTGTTCAAAAAATGGCACGTCAAGCCCTAAATTGCTAAATTGGGACGTCGGGCCCCAAATTGCAACCGCCCCGTGGATATTAGGCCCTATTTTGTATTTTACCCTTTTCATTTACTTTCTCTTTGTGTGCTTGCCATTATTTATGTTTTAAATTTGTCTATCAACAATTTATTGTGATGATTCTACACTGCCCATATAGTCAGTGAAAGATGAAGATGACTCTTTAGTGGTCTTCGATCAATATTTTGTGACTATGGATGTTAGTTCGTTGTGCATTTAGCACCGTTTAGTCCCATACGTATTTGGTAGTTCGCTAATCAATAAACAGCATGGTATCTCTCCTTTATAAACTTATTTCTGAAATGGTGGATGATGTAAACTCCAAAATCTTGGGAGACTACTCTTGCTCAATAAAATTAAGGAAAAAAAACAAAATGCAAAAATCACCCAACTATTCAATTTTCTTGGATTTGATCACTAAACTTTTCTTTTATCCCACACATCCATTTCATTTTTTCTTGCGTCCATAGTCACTGTCACCAACTCCGTCAACTTCCTTCCGTTATGTAATACATGTGGGGCTTGCTCCCGAGTTTAAAAATTGAGAGAAAAGAAAGGAAAGGGGGAGAAATCAGAAAAAATTTCTTCCCAATGGTTGCTCCAGAGTTTTTTTTAAA
Organism: Campanula takesimana; assembly: GCA_026119855.1. Taxonomy (NCBI): domain Eukaryota; kingdom Viridiplantae; phylum Streptophyta; class Magnoliopsida; order Asterales; family Campanulaceae; genus Campanula; species Campanula takesimana. The sequence continues at coordinate 604,276 of JAOWBW010000501.1, forward strand.
GATGGAAGTACGGAGAAAAGAAAGGAAAATTTGGGAGATTTTCTCCTCTTTCAAATCTTCCCAAAAGTAAGAAGAAATGGAAGGAAAGAAATTAAAAGCTGGGAATATTTATTATAAACCCAATTTTACCCACTTAGTCCCTTCATATCCCACATAACTCACACGCACAAAACCCTTGTTGGCGTAAACCCTCATCCTCTCTATCTCTTCTATTCTCACTCCTCTGTGCGAAAACTCCATGGAAGTGGTATGTAAACATATTTTTTGCACCTGTATTGTCCATAAACTGCTTCGAATAATCATGCACAACACCTTCTTCTTCTTCTTCTTTTTTTTTTTTTTTTTAATTTTTTTAACACAAAATTCTACTGTTACAATTCACAAAGTCAAAAAGCCAAACATTTTCCCAGTCATTTTATGAGACGTTTTCTACTGTTTTGTAATTCATCCTTGAACACAAATATTCCATATTTTTTCATATGTTTGCAACTCAAGTAACATGTTGTGGGATTTGGGTTGGGTTGGGGGTGGGGTTGAGTTTTAGAATTGTGCAAGTCTGAACAAATGCAAATAGTTTTATAAATGAGGGTACAAATGTAATTTTTTTTGTTTCATCTCAAAACTCTGGAGCAAGAGAAGAAAAAATTAAGTGTTTCCTTTCAAACTCGGGAGCACGACATGAAAGAATTAAATTCCCTCCCCTCACTTGCCTTCCCTTCCCCTTCCTTCTCGTTACTTTCTTTTATGTTCTTTAAAAACTCGGGAGCAGTGAGGTGAAGTGCATGTGACCAAGATTTAAAGGGCATTTTGGGTACTCCACCTCTACCCTACGTCTTCCCTTAAAAATATGTATTTCCTAAAATACCCCAATTTCCTCTTTCCTCCCAGCAGAACAACACCACCATTGATTTTCCTCCACTGAAGAAGCAAATCGAGTTTGATTTGACAAGAAATCAAACTCATACTCCCTCCGTCCCTCTTTAATTTACAAAGATGGGCTTTGGCACAAGAATTAAGGAAATGATTGAAAAGGTGATATGTTGTGAGTGTAGATAGTTGGGTAGGAGAGAGAAAATGTGGTAAGAAATAGTAAATGGGTAGTAGTTGTATGGCAAGTGGGTCCCATTATTTAAAAAGTATTAAAAAGCTTCCATTTTTGGATTTTGTAAATTAAAGAGGGACACCCAAAATAGCAGTTTTTGTAGATTAAAGTGGGACGGAGTGAGTATTAGTTACACCAACCGACCATCAAAGCCAACCCATAAATCCTCCCCTCAAATCAAACCCATTTTATTCTATTTCTCACCAAAAATCTCCAGCAACAACATGAATCAAATTGAATTGTAAAGTTAAATCAACGCAAAAGTTGACCAGAATAGGCTAAAACTGAAGAGTGAAGACACTTTGCAGAAATAGGCGATGATTAGCTCGAAATGTTCGCCCTCCGTCATCTGTTCCAGATCTGATTGTTTATATCCAGCTTCTGCAAGTACCACCTTCGACAATACACAGCTCTTGTCATTAACGGAGGAGGGAAGGGAAAGAAAGAAGATGGATGTGTTGGATAAAAAAGAAAAAATTGAGGGAGCGGAAGTACCAAAAACACCCCTTAAAATGTCATGTACAATTGCACATGACTAATTTAACAGAGAAAGAGTGACGGGGTTAGTGATAGTGACCACATACGAAAAACATTGAGTTGGATATGCTGGATGCAAAAAAATGAGTATTGGTGATCGAATCCACAAAAAGTGAATAGTTGGGTGATGTTTTTTGCATTTCTTCCCAAATTAATTTTACATAATATCGTGTGGATTTGTTATAAAATTGGATTCTTCCCATAAATTATGTCAACCTGTACCGATATTGTAAAGATTAATACAAGCACTTGCCATGATTGATCGGCTGAACTCATTTCTATTTTTTGCTTCCTCACATGGAAGCTAAAGAGCTTACAAGATTAGAGTGTTCACTTCAACCTTAGTTCGTCATGTGCTCATTGCTTAACACCAATAATGTCTTGCAAGTGTGCGTACCTTATTAGAGGATCTTCGCATTCTCACCCTCCCCCCAGATTAGTGTCTCATGTGTAAGCCGATAAGGTTGCCTCTGAATCCCATGATCACTTACCGTTACATAGTAGGTCTGCACGATTCCCTTTACCTTGTTAGCATGTGTTGGTGGAAGCTTGGGATTGCCTTGGAAGTGTTGCTATTCTATTCTTGCAGTGTTCTGTCTATGCGTTCTTTAGTCTCTGGCTTGAGAGAAATAGGGGGTTCTCTTGGCCTCTTCTCTGGGATATAATAGTCTGTATGACTTTCTCTTGGCTTGGCCGGGGTGGTTTGGGATATGAACGATGCCAATATCCAAGATTCTTTAGGAATGGGTTGCTTTCATTTCTAACTTTTGGGTTTTTTTTTGTCTTAGCTTTTGTTTATATTTCGAGGGACTGTTTTTTTTAATCATTTTGACTATTTAATAAATGTTTCTATTTTCTATTGAAAATTAGTACATAGACTTCCATTTTAGTAATACTATAGTGATGAGTGATGCCTGAGTTCGTAAATGCGCAGTGCACTCCACATCTGATATATAGTTCAAGAAGAAACGAAGCTAGTACAGAAAATCCGCAATAGTCGCTTGCATCTTGTTAATGAAGTTGCAGAGCTATAAAATGATTCCGCGGTTTATATATCTTGAAAAAGTAACCCTTCCTGAAGCATTTTTTGCAAGTATATATACTCTTATTTTGCTCGTTTCAGAGCTTCCACCCAAATCATTAAAATACTCGAGGTCAGATTAACGGTCTTTGGTCCTTTAAGTTATAATGGTGTAGAGAGCTGGGTTCTTGTGTATAGTGTTGGGGTATTTATGCAAATGTAGTTGGTCACTAAAAGCCAGCAGTTGCGAGCCAATTTTCCGACATTCTCTCTTTCAAGCAATTTATGGGACCACTTATGTCTTCAATGATGAACATCAGACAGCATAATTCTTGTTTTGTTAAAGATTGTTTGTACTAAGCCCTATGGATAAATAAAGGTTTCGGTGATCTTGGTGTTACACAAAAACCACCAAAGAGGAGTGAAACGGGAGTGAGAATAGAAACTAACTAGCTCGGGAGGAGTGGACAAGATTTTGAAACAAGAATTTCTCAATGTTACTCTAGCCCGCCACCGTTAAAAGTCGTGGGTATTTATAGGTGTTAAGCAGACGAGCGCCTTGTGCTGAGTGGGACCACTCTGCAATTCTCCTACTTTAGCATAGTTAGGCCACGCACAGTTCCATAATTGGGCCACGTGCGGTTCCACAGTTGGGCCACGTGGCTGATGGATGTGTTTTTACACATCAATATTGAATACATTCGTGCTTATCTTGGAGCTAATCTTCGGGTATTTTTGTGTGTTAATGGTTGTTTTGAGTGTCTTTGAAGTACAGGGAAAAGTGTTGAAAAAGGAGGAAATGTGGCCTTAAAGTTAAAAGAAGGACCTGTGGGGAATTTCGGAGAAACTTGGGACTGAGGACCATACAGGAAATTATGAAAAGAAGAAGTTTCCTGAGGAAAGATTAAGGGTGCACACGCCCCCTTTCCACCTAGTGCGCACGCCCCCTATTTCCAGAAGGTCTGATTTTTGGTACTACCAAGGGTGCGCACGCTCCCCTCCATTTGGTGCGCGCGCCCTCTATGATCAGAAGGGATGATTTGTGATAGCAGAAAGGGTGCGCACGCCCTCTATCATCTGGTGCGCGCGCCCTCTTCCCCGATTCAGCTTTTTGAAGTGTCCTCTTTGGTTTAGGAATTGTTTTTCCTTTCCTTATTGTTAGATCTTGTACCCTAGTATAAAAAGAAACACTGCAGCAGTCATTAGGATTTTTTTTCTGGGAGGCTTTATTTTTCTCTGGGTTTTTGGGAGCGTAAAAAGAAGACCAAGTATTTTCTTTTCATCAGTCAAGATCCAGGTTTTATGTTTTTAATTTTATTACTTGTGTTCATTATGTTGAATATGAGTAGCTAAGTTATTAATTCATGGGTTGGATGTAAAATACTATCTAGTTCTATGTTATAAACGTTTTATTCATATTGATTTCATTCTAGTTGTTCAAAGTATTTTAATCAAGTTTCTAGGGTTTCAATAATTGAACTAGTCATTATTGGCCTTTTTAACAATTTAGGGTTTTAACTCCGCCATTGATTTGGGGATTAAAGCGTAGACCAATGCTTTGAGTAATATATCTATTTGATGCCATGATAGAAATCAAGTTGGTGTAGGTTTATTTGTTCTTTAGAACGTAATAACTCTTTAAATAATTTCATGGGCTTGATTTGCGAAGTGTGATTAGCTAGAGAGAAAAAGATTGCAATCCGGCCGCCTCACCGTCCCAATCTTTACAAGAAGTGAACGAACACTGGAATGAATCAATAACTTTATTTCAAAATAACATAGAATGAGGATAGTGTGAAATCCAACCCGTGAATCTTTTTAATCTGTTTACATCGTTGCTAGTTGATCATTGCTTTGTTAATTTAGTATTTAATTTCAGTCTTTAGTTAATAAAATAAAAACAATAAAAAAACCCCAGGTTACTCTTTACATTAATTAAATCAACTTGTTTATTCACGAGTCTCTGTGGTTCGACCCTTACTTTTGTATAATGCTGCTTCGGCACTTGTACACTTGCAAGGTATTTTTATTACAGTGGATTTTATCCATCAAGTTTTTAGCGCCGTTGCCGGGCACTTGTTGTGATTTACAAGTTAATTTAATCGGTGTATGTTTGGTAGGCGTTCATTGGATCCCGAGTTGGTCCCTTTGAACGATAATAGTGATAGACTTGATAGGGGCATTCCCTCTATTAGTGAGTCTGAATCTGAAGCTTTTATCACCGAGACAGAGGTAGTTTTAAGTGAATTGGAAACTTCTTCCACCGAGGGAGAAGAAATTGAAGTAGTGATGGCTAACCCTTTAATGAAAGAATATGCTAGGCCCAAGGTCGGCACATCGGTGTCGTGGATTGTCTTGACTGATGCAGCTAAAACCTATGAGGCAAAGGGCCATTATTTTAGTCAGTTGCCTAAGTTCCAGGGTCTTCCCGGTGAGGATTCTTTGAACTTTTTGAGAGAATATATGATGATTGTGTCGGGATTCCCAGTAAAAAAAAAAAGGGTGCGCACGCCCCCTCCAAATACAAAACAACTCTAATGCTTCTGACCAAGGGGTGCGCACGCCCTCAAAGAAAGGGTGCGCACGCCCCCCCTGTGAACCAAAACTGGTATTCTTTCTGATTAAAGGGTGCGTGCGCCCCTATTCCTATGGGGCGCGCGCTCTCCCCTGCCTGAATGCGCACAGCCGGTTGCATAAAGGGGAAAAACGGGTATAATGCTTATTTTTGTGAACCCTAGCAGCCCTCCTCTCTTTCTCTCTCTAGAATTCCTCCCAAACCCTCATCTCTCTCTCTACAAATTCTCACCCAATCCACCAAATTCAACCAAATTTCCGGCTAAATCATCTTCCCCCCCTATAACCCTCCTCCATTCCAAGAATTTCAAGTATCAATTTCCATTAAATTCCGGGCAATAACAAGATTTTGTACAAGTTTTGAAAGGGAAGAAAAGTGGAATTTTGGAAGCTTTCGGGTGAGAATTGAAAGGTGTCGAAGAAGGGAAAAACTATCGTTGGAACAAGAGCTCCCCGAGGTCACTACCTTCTACAACTCCGGCGACTTTTCCGGCGACTTTTTCCGGTCAAGTAAGTTAATTTTCTGAGTTGTTCGTGTAGAGTATTTTCTTGTGATGTTTTGAAACAATGGGGAAAACCAAGAAAAACACGCCCGTACCCAATGTCCCGATGGAACCCCCTATAATAACACCAAATTTGTGAATGCAAAGGCGGAAGAATTTTATAACAATTACAAGGGGAATAGTTTTATGGAGGAAAGGGAATTTGATTGGGAATCTTTTGGTATGAAGGAGGTATTCACTTTTTATAAATGGAAAGATTGGCTTCGGATCCGACGGCTCGGGGAATATCTACTGTGGTAAAACATTTCTATGTCAATGTTTTTGGGAGAGGGTACACATATAATTCATTCGTACACGATGTGGAGGTGGACTATACGAGTAGAACAATCAATCAATACTACCATATGCTCGTGGGGACGTCTGAGGAGAAGTGTGCCTATCAGAAACTGTTGAGGGATATGAATACGGTTAACAAAGTGAAAGAAATGCTTCCTACGTTCTCTGCGACTCTAGAGGTGAACATTGACCCCCAGAGGTACCATAAGGGCAACATTCTCAAGACTAGTGAGCTAGTGCCGGAGTTGCAGTATTTGCATCTTTTTATTTGCGAGCGGATAATACCCTCTTCACACAAGGGAGATGTCCATTGGCGACGGGCTGCATTGATGCATGTGGTGATGCGTAGGGAGAAGATAAATACTGGGTTAATCATCAGGCAGGAGATGCTACAGTTGACTCAGGGGATGGGGTCCTCGAGCTATAAATTTCCCATTCTAGTCACTGAGTTGGTGGAATTGGCCGGGTTCACTTTTGGGAGTAATATCAAGGATATCAAGGCCGGGGCTCCCATCACGTTGAGGAAAGCCACCAACTTAAGGAGGGGATCCACTTCTGCAGCCGGGAGTAGTAGTCAAGTTGGAGAAGAGGTGGAGGAGGAAATGCATAACCTCAACCCGTATGAGGCGGTGTATTATTTAGCGGGTCAAGTGCAAAGTCACGAGGAGCAAATGAGGGAGTCCAGAAGAGAAACTGCGATGGAATCTTATTCCAACAGCATGTGGCAGGCAAGGACGGATCAAAGGTTGGACAATTTGGAATAGGTAGTCAACAGGGAGGCTGCGGAGAACCAATATTTTTGACAGAGGATGATGGCCAATTTCTTTCCCGGTGAGCCATACCCCCCTCAAGATTACCCTCATCAATATCCGCCCTACATGAGACCGCCAAACATGCAATGGATTGGCCCTACTTGGGAGGAGCAGCAAGCAGCGCAACCACCACAATTTCAAGGTGGTAGTCCTAGTGGTCCTTGGGATCACTTCTTCCCCCCGCCGCAATGAGATGGTTGAGGTACCCCTACTTCTTTACTGATTTTGTTATGATTTTTTTTTTTTTTTTTGTGCATTAGCGGCAATGCAAATCTTTAAGTTTGGGGGTAAGGGGTACGATTAGTTGGTTATCTGCTATCAGTACTAGTAGTTTTTTTTTTTTTTTTTTTTTAATAGCTGTTTGTTTAGTTTGTTTTAGGGTAAAACCTATGAGGCAAAGGGCCATTATTTTAGTCATTTGCCTAAGTTCCAGGGTATTCCCGATGAGGATTATTTGAACTTTTTGAGAGAATATATGATGATTGTGTCGGGATTCCCAGTAAAAAAAAAAAGGGTGCGCACGCCCCTTCCAAATACAAAACAACTCTAATGCTTCTGACCAAGGGGTGCGCACGCCCTCAAAGAAAGGGTGCGCACGCCCCCCCTGTGAACCAAAACTGGTATTCTTTCTGATTAAAGGGTGCGTGCGCCCCTATTCCTATGGTGCGCGCGCTCTCCCCTGCCTGAATGCGCACAGCCAGTTGACACAAAGGGGAAAAACGGGTATAATGCTTATTTTTGTGAACCCTAGCAGCCCTCCTCTCTTTCTCTCTCTAGAAATCCTCCCAAACCCTCATTTCTCTCTCTACAATTTCTCACCCAATCCACCAAATTCAACCAAATTTCCGGCTAAATCATCTTCCCCCCCCTATAACCCTCCTCCATTCCAAGAATTTCAAGTATCAATTTCCATTAAATTCCGGGCAATAACAAGATTTTGTACAAGTTTTGAAAGGGAAGAAAAGTGGTATTTTGGAAGCTTTCGGGTGAGAATTGAAAGGTGTCGAAGAAGGGAAAAACTATCGTTGGAACAAGAGCTCCCCGAGGTCACTACCTTCTACAACTCCGGCGACTTTTCCGGTCAAGTAAGTTAATGTTCTGAGGAGTTCGTGTAGAGTATTTTCTTGTGATGTTTTGAAACAATGGGGAAAACCAAGAAAAACACGCCCGTACCCAATGTCCCGATAGAACCCACCTATGATAACACCAAATTTGTGAATGCAAAGGCGGAAGAATTTTATAACAATTACAAGGGGAATAGTTTTATGGAGGAAAGGGAATTTGATTGGGAATCTTTTGGTATGAAGGAGGTATTCACTTTTTATAAATGGAAAGAGTTGGCTTCGGATCCGACGGCTCGGGGAATATCTACTGTGGTAAAACATTTCTATGTCAATGTTTTTGGGAAAGGGTACACAGATAATTCATTCGTACAGAAGAGAAACTGCGATGGAATCTTATTCCAACAACATGTGGCAGGCAAGGACGGATCAAAGGTTGGACAATTTGGAAGAGGTAGTCAACAGGGAGGCTGCGGAGAACCAATATTTTTGACAGAGGATGATGGCCAATTTCTTTCCCGTTACCCCCCTCAAGATTACCCTCATCAATATCCGCCCTACATGAGACCGCAAAACATGCAATGGACTGGCCCTACTTGGGAGGAGCAGCAAGCAGCGCAGCCACCACATTTTCAAGGTGGTAGTCCTAGTGGTTCTTGGGATCACTTCTTCCCCCGCCGCAATTAGATGGTTGAGGTACCCCTACTTCTTTACTAATTTTTTTATGATTTTTATTATTATTATTTTTTTTTTGTGCTTGGCCTTTCTTTTCATTACATACACCCATTTCATATCTTTGGCCATAAACCATAATTCCCCAAAATCATAACAAAATTAGTAAAGAAGTAGGGGTATCTCAACCATCTCATTGAGGCGGGGGGAAGAAGTGATCCCAAGCACCACTAGGACTACCACCTTGAAATTGTGGTGGTTGCGCTGCTTGCTGCTCCTCCCAAGTAGGGCCAGTCCATTGCATGTTTGGCGTTCTCATGTAGGGCGGATATTGATGAGGGTAATCTTGAGGGGGGTATGGCTCACCGGGAAAGAAATTGGCCATCATCCTCTGTCAAAAATATTGGTTCTCCGCAGCCTCCCTGTTGACTACCTCTTCCAAATTGTCCAACCTTTGATCCGTCCTTGCCTGCCACATGCTGTTTGGAATAAGATTCCATCGCAGTTTCTCTTCTGGACTCCCTCATTTGCTCCTCGTGACTTTGCACTTGACCCGCTAAATAATACACCGCCTCATACGGGTTGAGGTTATGCATTCCTCCTCCACCTCTTCTCCAACTTGACTACTACTCCCGGCTGCAGAAGTGGATCCCCTCCTTAAGTTGGTGGCTTTCCCAACGTGATGGGAGCCCCGGCCCTGATATCCTTGATATTACTCCCAAAAGTGAACCCGGCCAATTCCACCAACTCAGTGACTAGAATGGGAAATTTATAGCTCGAGGACCCCATCCCCTGAGTCAACTGTAGCATCTCCTGCCTGATGATTAACCCAGTATTTATCTTCTCCCTACGTATCACCACATGCATCAATGCAGTCCGTCGCCAATGGACATCTCCCTTGTGTGAAGAGGGTATTATCCGCTCGCAAATAAAACGATGCAAATACTGCAACTCCGGCACTAGCTCACTAGTCTTGAGAATGTTGCCCTTATGGTACCTCTGGGGGTCAATGTTCACCCCTAGAGTCGCAGAGAACGTAGGAAGCATTTCTTTCACTTTGTTAACCGTATTCATCTCCCTCAACAGTTTCTGATAGGCACACTTCTCCTCAGACGTCCCCACGGGCATACGGTAGTATTGATTGATTGTTCTACTCGTATAGTCCACCTCCACATCGTGTACGAATGAATTATCTGTGTCCCCTCTCCCAAAAACATTGGCATAAAAGTGTTTTACCACAGTAGATATTCCCCGAGACGTCGGATCCGAAGCCAACTCTTTCCATTTATAAAAAGTGAATACCTCCTTCATACCAAAAGATTCCCGGTCAAATTCCCTTTCCTCCATAAAACCATTCCCCTTGTAATTGTTATAAAATTCTTCCGCCTTAGCATTCACAAATTTGGTGTTATCATAGGGGGGTTCCATCGGGACATTGGGTACGGGCGTGTTTTTCTTGGTATTCCCCATTGTTTCAAAACTTCACAAGAAAATACTCTACACGAACAACTCAGAAAATTAACTTACTTGACCGGAAAAGTCGCCGGAGTTGTAGAAGGTAGTGACCTCGGGGAGCTCTTGTTCCAACGATCGTTTTTCCCTTCGACACCTTTCAATTCTCACCCGAAATCTTCCAAAATTCCACTTTTCTTCCCTTTCAAAACTTGTACAAAATCTTGTTATTGCCCTGAATTTAATGGAAATTGATACTTGAAATTCTTGGAATGGAGGAGGGTTATAGGGGGGAAGATGATTTAGCCGGAAATTTGGTTGAGTTTGGTGGATTGGGTGAGAATTTGTAGAGAGAGAGATGAGGGTTTTGGAGGATTTCTAGAGAGAGAAAGAGAGGAGGGCTGCTAGGGTTCACAAAAATAAGCATTATACCCGTTTTTCCCCTTTATGCAACCGGCTGTGCGCATTCAGGCAGGGGAGAGCGCGCGCACCATAGGAATAGGGGCGCACGCACCCTTTAATCAGAAAGAATACCAGTTTTGGTTCACAGGGGGGCGTGCGCACCCTTTCTGTGAGGGCGTGCGCACCCCTTGGTCAGAAGCATTAGTGTTGTTTTGTATTTGGAGGGGGCGTGCGCACCCTTTTAGTGAGGGCGTGCGCACCCCTTGATCAGTCGTGAAACAGTGATTTTTGACCCTTTTTCTGCTGTTTTTACCGCTCCAAAATGGTTGTCACCTATAGATCATCTGCACATCACCACAAAACAAAACACAACCGTAATATCCTTTATAAAAGTTAAAAATGACTCAAAAAAAATAAAAATCTTTTTGGAGGGTGACACTATTTACACTCCTATAAACCCACAAACTCAGAGAGACCCGTTAGGGTGACACGGACAAACTTTTTTACCGCACTTTCGTAGCCTACTTTCCCCCTAGGACAATAAGGGGCTCAGGTCACCGTAGTTCGAACCGACCCAGAAATAAAAGACACGAAAGCAATAATAATAATTTTTTTTTTTTTTTAGAGTTTATGACTACCACCACCCCCAAACTTAGAACATGCTATGTCCTCATTGCATCAAAAGGAAACATGCTCCCAAGCTAAGAATGATGATAGACTGAAATAAAAGAAAGCAAATAAAATGATACCTGGTTGGGTTGCCTCCCAACAAGCGCCTTTGTTTTAAAGTCGTTGGCTCGACATCATGCCACATGGGGGTTAATTGGCCTTCTCTGGATCCACCAACTCGATCACCTCTGCATCTTCATCAATAGCCACTCCCTCATAATAAGGTTTCACCCGGTGTCCATTAACTTTGAACAAATGTCCCGTTTTCAAATTCTTAAGCTCAACTGCTCCATGGGGGAATACTTTCACCAACTCAAATGGCCCCGTCCACTTGGAACGCAGTTTACCTGGAAATAGCCTCAAACGAGAGTTGAAAATGAGAACTTTCATACCCGGCCTCAAGTCTTTTGGCTTCAAATGCTTGTCATGGTATCTTTTAGTTCTCTCTTTATACAGTTTGGCACTTGCATAACTATCTTGCCGCAACTCGTCAAATTCATTCAAAGTGAGCAATCTCTTCTCACCCGCGGCATCCATGTCCATATTCAACTCTTTCACTGCCCAAAATGCCTTGTGCTCCATCTCAACCGGTAAATGTCATTCCTTCCCATACACAATCCGGAAAGGACTCATGCCAATTGGAGTCTTGTATGCCGTCCGGTATGCCCATAATGCAGCTCAACTTTAGAGCCCAATCTTTGCGATTCGGACGCACTTTCTTTTCAAGGACCCCTTTTATTTGTCTGTTGCTTACCTCCACTTGTCCCGAGGGTTGAGGGTGCTAAGCTGTGGCTAATTTATGAACCACCCCATATTTCTTCAGCACATTGTTGAACATTCGGTTGGTGAAATGTGTTCCTTGATCGCTTATGATTGCTCGTGGCACTCCATACCTGCGAAAAATATTTTCACAAACAAACTTGGAAATCACATTAGCATCGTTAGTCCGGGTGGCAATAGCCTCCACCCACTTTGACACATAATCCACCGCAACCAATATATAAACAAAACCATGGGATGGGGGAAACGGACCCATAAAATCAATACCCCACACATCAAATATATTAACAACTAAATTAAAGTGTTGAGGCATCTCATCTCTTTGACCTATGCCACCAGTATTCTGGCATCTATCACACCTCCTACTGAACTCACATGTCTCCCTAAATATGGTGGGCCAATACAAGCCGGCTTGGAAAATTTTTCTAGCAGTCTTTTGACCACTAAAATGCCCACCACATTGAAGCTCATGACAAAAACGCAACACACTCTCTTGTTCATGCTCAGGGACACATCTTCTCAAAAGCTTATCAGGACAAATCTTCCACAAATAAGGATCATCCCAAATGTAATGCTTCACATCTGATTTAAACTTTCGTTTTTGATCGTATGTGAAGTGTGGTGGCATAATATTAGAAACAATGAAATTCACAAAATCCGCATACCAAGGCTCATGAACATGTAAAGCAAATAGTTGCTCATCCGGAAAATTTTCATTAACCGGAATCGCACCATCTATCACATTAGTAAAAGTAAAGTTCTCTAGCCTAGATAAGTGATACGCCACCACATTTTCGGTCCCCCTTTTTGTCTCTTATTTCTATGTCAAACTCCTGCATTAGGAGCATCCACCTAAGAAGTCTAGGTTTCGCATCCATTTTATTCAACAAGTATTTAAGTGCAGCATGATCAGAATAGACAATTACCTTGGATCCAAGCAAGTAAGAACGAAACTTTTCAAGAGCAAACGAAACTGCTAAAAACTCTTCTTTAGTGGTAGTATAATTCAGTTGTGCATCATTTAAAGTTCTACTTGCATAATGAATCACATGAGGTAGCTTGTCCACTCTTTGCCCCAACACAGCCCCAATTGCAAAATCAGACGCATCACACGTGATCTTAAAGGGTAGAGACCAATTGGGGCTAGACAGAATAGGGGCACAAGTCAACTTTTCTTTCAACAAATTAAATGCTTTCAAGCACTCTTGGTCGAAGATGAACTCGGTATCCTTGGCTAGCAAGTTACATAAAGGCTTACAAATTTTAGAAAAGTCTTTAATAAAACGCCTATAGAAACCTGCATGGCCCAGAAAACTTCGTACACCTTTAACCGACACAGGGGGAGGTAATTTAGAAATCACATCAATCTTTGCTTTATCTACCTCAATCCCCTTACTAGACACCAAATGCCCTAGCACAATACCATGCCTCACGAGAAAGTGATATTTTTCCCAACTAAGGGTCAAATTTGTCTCACAACAACGTTTTAAAACCATTGTCAAATTCTCGAGGCATCCATCGAAACTGTCACCAAATACAGAGAAGTCATCCATGAAGACTTCGACACATCTTTCTATCAAATCAGAGAATATGGAGGTCATACACCTTTGAAAGGTCGTAGGTGCATTACATAGCCCAAAGGGCATCCTCCTAAAAGCAAATGTGCCAAAGGGACAAGTAAAGGTAGTCTTGGCTTGGTCCTCTGGTGCAATGGGAATTTGGTTATATCCCGAGAAACCATCCAAGAAACAGTAATACGCATGTCCAGCTAACCTCTCTAATATCTGATCAATAAAGGGCAAAGGGAAGTGATCTTTCTAAGCCCAGTCACTTCCCTAGTAGGCACTTCCTCACCTTTCTCATTAGTGGTGACCGTGTAACCCGATTTCTTTGGAACAACTTGAACCGGGCTCACCCACTCACTATCACTGACAGCATAGATAATTCCCGCATCTAACAACTTTAGAACCTCTTTCCTAACTGCCTCCTCCATGTGAGGGTTCAACCTCCTCTGTCTTTCTCTAGATGGCTTAGCACCATTCACAAGATTAATTTTATGCATGCACATGGAGGGGCTTATGCCTTTGATATCTGCTAGCAACCACCCTATGGCCGACTTGTGCTCACAAAGCACTTTTATCAACTTGGCCTCTTGCTCTAGGGTCAAATCTGAGGCAATTATCACTGGTAAAGTCTCGCCCTCCCCAAGAAAGACATGCTTTAAATTTGAGGGGAGGGTTTTCAGCTCAAGAGCTGGAGGGGTTACAATAGAAGGCGCCAACCTCTCATTGAAGTGGCCTAGGGGGTGCAACGGGCCATCACTAGGATGGTGTTCGTCGGCCTTTTCCACAGCCATCAGCTGAACATCCGCATTATCCCTAGATTTCTCACCGCCAATTGACAACAAAGACTCTAACTCCTCACAGTCTCTCTCATGCCACAGAACTTCACTCACACAATCCTCAACAATATCCACACAGTTACAAGACTCATCATTTATGGGACTTTGCATGACATCAAACACAGATATTTCTATTTTCTCATTAGCCACACACATAGATAGAGTCCCATCACCCACATTAATGATGGTGTTAGTAGTAGCCATAAATGGACGCCCAAGTAATATGGGAGAATCCTGACTATTCCCAACACCATTCACAGTTTCTAGCACTACAAAATCCACAGGAATAATAAAATTGGCTACCTGCACCAAAACATCCTCCACAATTCCCAATGGCCTCTTGATTGAACGATCGGCTAGTTGCAAGGTCATTGTAGTGGGTTTTAGCTCAGGTAAACCCAACTCATGATACAAGTAATGGGGCAACAGATTAATGCTAGCGCCAAGATCCAACATTGCCTTAACCTTTTTAGAGTCCCCCATAGATATAGAAATGTTAAAACTTCCGGGGTCCTTTAGTTTAGGTGGGAGGTTCTGTTGTACCACAGCACTAGCACTTTCTCCCATAATCAGCTTCTCATTATTCCCATACTTGGGTTTCCTGGAATTTAATTCTTTGAAAATTTTTGCATAAGCCGGAATATTTTTAATCACATTCAGAAGTGGGAGATTAATGTTAACTTTCGAAAACATCTGATACAAATCTGACATCTGTTTATCCAACTTATTTCTCATAAAACTTCCAGGAAACGGTACAGGAGGTACATATGGCTTGGTGGTGGAAGAATCATTATTAGGAATTTCCCCCATGCCATTAGTACTCTTATCACAAACATCCTCCACAGGAGTCTCAGAGGGTTTAGAAGAAGAAGGAGTAGGAAGTACCTCATTACTTACCTGTTTGCCATTTTTGAGAGTCATGATGGCCTTGGCTTGCTCCCCTTGACTTGGGAAGGTTCCCGGTTTATGTCCTTGTTGCCCTTCAGCTAGTTGACCAATTTGGGTCTCCAGCTTTTTGTTGACAGCTTCCTGCTGCTTCTCTCGCTGCTCCATCATCATCCTCATTTGCTGTTGCTCTTGCATCATTGCCCTCATCATATCCTCCAAAGATTGCTTGGGTTGCTGTTCTGGATTCCTTTGTGGGGGAGGAGGATAGAGAGGTTTTTGTTGAAACTGATTCCCTTGGTTACCCCTCCACGAAAAATTCGGGTGATTTCTTCAATCTGGATTATAAGTGTTAGAATACATACCACCTTGATTTTGTCGTGGGGGATAACCTTGCATTGCATTAACCTGTTCAGAATCACACTGCGCAACAACTTGGCAAACATTAGTAGCATGAGTGTTAGGACCACAGTTAGCACAAAAATCAGATATAACATTAGCACTTGATGAACCCATATTAATATTAAATTTTGCCAAATTTTGGTTCATCAAGGCTACCTGTCTAGCAAACTCATCTACCCCACTTAACTCATGCACTGCCCTAGGTTTTCCTCTAGAGCCTTTTTCTTGAGAATTGGCTCCTAACATCTCAAATAAATCTTGAGTTTGAGCAGCAGTTTTGGCTCCTAAAAAGCCACCTGCTGCATTGTCGACCATAGCTTGGTCAGCTGCAGTCAACCCCCCATAAAATGTTTGATGTAAAAGGGCCTCAGGAAAAGCATGATGGGGGCATTGCACTTGTAACATTTTAAATCTATCCCATGCCTCATGGAATGGCTCACCTTGATCTTGAGTAAATCCTATAATTTTCTGTCTAAAGGTGGCTAAAGTGGCATGTGGGAAAAATTTCGTAAGAAAAATATCGTGCAACTCATCCCAAGTAGTAATACTTCTAGCAGGAAGTAACAGTAGCCAAGTTTTGGCTGCCCCTTGAAGAGCAAAAAGGAAGTATTTAAGCCTTAATTGTTCGTCAGTAACTCCCTCCTTGACTGGGAATCCCGACACAATCATCATATATTCTCTCAAAAAGTTCAAAGAATCCTCACCGGGAAGACCCTGGAACTTAGGCAACTGACTAAAATAATGGCCCTTTGCCTCATAGGTTTTAGCTGCATCAGTCAAGACAATGCACGACACCGATGTGTCGACCTTGGGCCTAGCATATTCTTTCATTAAAGGGTTAGCCATCACTACTTCAATTTCTTCTCCCTCGGTGGAAGAAGTTTCCAATTCACTTAAAACTACTCTGTTTCGGTGACAGAAGCTTCAGATTCAGACTCACTAATAGAGGGAATGCCCCTATCAAGTCTATCAATATTATCGTTCAAAGGGACCAACTCGGGATCCAATGAACGCCTACCAAACATACACCGATTAAATTAACTTGTAAATCACAACAAGTCCCCGGCAACGGCGCTAAAAACTTGATGGATAAAATCCACTGTAATAAAAATACCTTGCAAGTGTACAAGTGCCGAAGCAGCAGTATACAAAAGTAAGGGTCGAACCACAGAGACTCGTGGATAAACAAGTTGATTTAATTCATGTAAAGAGTAACCTGGGGTTTTTTATTGATTTTATTTTATTAACTAAAGACTGAAATTAAATACTAAATTAACGAAGCAATGATCAACTAGCAACGATGTAAACAGATTAAAAAGATTCACGGGTTGGATTTCACATTATCATCATTCTATGTTATTTTGAAATAAAGTTATTGATTCATTTCAGGGTTCGTTCACTTCTTGTAAAGATTGGGACGGTGAGGTGGCCGGATTGCAATCTTTTTCTCTCTAGCTAATCACACTTCGCAAATCAAGCCCCTGAAATTATTTAAAGAGTTATTACGTTCTAAAGAACAAATAAACATACACCTACTTGGTCTACGCTTTAATCCCCAAATCAATGGCGGAGTTAAAACCCTAAATTGTTAAAAAGGCCAATAATGACTAGTTCAATTATTGAAACCCTAGAAACTTGATTAAAATACTTTGAACAACTAGAATGAAATCAAAATGAATAAAACGTTTATAACATAGAACTAGATAGTATTTTACATCCAACCCATGAATTAATAACTTAGCTACTCATATTCAACATAATGAACACAAGTAATAAAATTAAAAACATAAAACCTGGATCTTGAATGATGAAAAGAAAATACTTTGTCTTCTTTTTACGCTCCCAAAAAACCAGAGAAAAATAAAGCCTCCCAGAAAAAAAATCCTAATGACTGCTGCAGTGTTTCTTTTTATACTAGGGTACAAGATCTCACAATAAGGAAAGGGAAAACAATTCCTAAACCAGAGAGGACACTTTAAAAAGCTGAATCGGGGAAGAGGGCGCGCGCACCAGATGATAGAGGGCGTGCGCACCCTTTCTGTCATCACAAATCATCCCTTCTGATCATAGAGGGCGCGCGCACCAAATGGAGGGGAGCGTGCGCACCCTTGGTAGTACCAAAAAATCAGACCTTCTGGAAATAGAGGGCGTGCGCACTAGGTGGAAAGGGGGCGTGCGCACCCTTAATCTTTCCTCAGGAAACTTCTTCTTTTCATAATTTCCTGTATGGTCCTCAGTCCCAAGTTTCTCCGAAATTCCCCACAGGTCCTTCCTTTAACTTTAAGGCCACATTTCCTCCTTTTTCAACACTTTTCCCTGTACTTCAAAGACACTCAAACAACCATTAAAACACAAAAATACCCGAAGATTAGCTCCAAGATAAGCACGAATGTATTCAATATTGATGTGTGAAAACACATCCATCAAATACCCCCAAACTTATCTTTTTGCTCGTCCTCGAGTAAAACAAAACACTTCAATTAAACAACTACCACTAAACACAACTAAAACAAACTAAAATAACTAAAAACAAAAGAAAATATTTTTGGCTTGTTCTTATTACAAATGGGGGATTGTTAACCACAAGTCTCAGGTTCCTCACACGAGTGTCAATAATGGGCACCAATTGTACAACCAAATTGCAACACATATACACTACTAACTCGTTTGATTTTCCACCGCAGCATGATCGGATGAGTGATGGGGTGATCAATGCGACCAAAATAAGATTAGTTTATGGGATCACTTAAGTTAATGCTCTTATTCCACAAATGATAACGATGATGCACGTTAACCAAATCAAGGACACTCATAATCATGTATGCACAGTTGTCAATCCGGTTACCGATATTGAACGAAAATATGGCATAAAGTTTAAGCACACAAACGTGCAAGGCTAGGTTCACGGTTACAAATGAAGGTAAGGACATACGAAGTTAAGAAAGTGGACTAAGAAGTCTTCTACAATAGGCCCGTTTGTCGCAGCTGATGGATGATAACTTATGGCTGATGGCTGATGACTTTTGGCTGGATGACTTATGGCTTATTGTCAGAATACTGTTTGTTTTTGCTGATTTGAAAATGCTTATGAGCTGTCTTAAGGTAATTGTGACTGTTTGTTGAAAAAGCTAAAAAAATGGTTGAATATAATACAAATACCAAAATAACCCTCATATATAAATAAACACATAATAATTATAATATAATATAATTGTATAACTATTATTATCTAATTATATTTTTTTAATTGTTATAATTATTAATGATTATATATTCATAATAATCATAATTATATAAAAATTAAAATTATATATAATTTTATTAAGTATATATTAATAATGATAAAATAATATTAATGATAGTAATATAGTTTTAATAATATGATGATTATATAATATTAATAATATAATTATAGTAATAATAATAATACTAATAATAATATAATATAAGAATAATTTTTAATAATTTTTATTATTATTAATTTTATAATGATAATAATAACACAATTGTAATAATACTATATTTATGGTTATATAATGATAATAATATAATTATAAAATAATAATAAAATTATTATTATTATTATTATTATTATTATTATTTTTATTATTATTATTATTATTATTATTATTATTATTATTATGTAACTAACTTATATAAATCATACATAGAAAGGGAAGAGTATTATTGACTTACCAAAGGTGATGAAACTTCCATATTTTCAATAAGCCAAGAAAAGCATCATTTTTCTAGCTTTTTAGCTTTTACTTATTTATGCTTTGAGGGAGTTGTACTTGACTTATTGGCTTTTAGCTTTTAAGTGAAAACAAACATTACTAAAATAGCTTATTTTAAGTCAAAAGCCATAAGCCAACCCAAATAAGTGAAAACAAACAGACACAATATGTATATCCTCACAATATGTTAAAACTCTCCGCTCACCCAATTCCCACACTGTCTCACCCCCAAACTTGAACTTTTATATAATTACCTGGGGTGAGACGCAATTCCCTATTTCCTGCTGCCTTTTCCAAATCATCACTTCAATACAATAAAGGGACAAGTTTTTTTTTTTTTTTTTCTTCATACTTACACAAGACAAATGTGTGCTTATTTAATCACTTTGCACACTCCTCAATGATCAGTGGCTTACTTCACTATTCTAGCCCCAAATCCACTAATCCCCAGTAGCCAATAGTCTCAAGTGTGGAGCAAGAAAGCTCGTCATATGTTGACTACTTTCATAGCTTTTCAATAACCTTGTCAAATTATGGAAAATAACTTACTGTTATACACGTGGGGCGGTAAGTGTCAACTATGGTGGAAGGCCTTTTATGCAGAACACACGTGTGGGTTATATCATGTGCAGATTATGTGTGTAGGTTTTGATTGTACTATTTCACATAAATATTCCTCAATACGGAAGATGAGCAAGCTTGTGATTCAGTTGTTTTCTTATCTGCATTGAAAATTGTTTACTTGATCGTGATAGTAGGGATAGAGGTCTTGATTGAAGACAAAAGTAACTAAAGAAATGGTTGCATATCATGAAGAACACCAAATCCTATAAAGACAGCATTACTCTTAAGTAGTCTTGAAACTCATTAAGCCTGGAAACCCAATTCCTAGAAAGACACTATCATAATAAAAGAAACGGCTGTGTATCATGAAGACTTTGCAACAATGAAGGTGGAATAGACACTACTTTGCTATTATGGATCCACAATTCTGTCAAAGCACACATCATGGATCCCTTTCTATTTCCTACCTAATTTCTATTGAGATATTTCTTTGCACTTGCTGATAGGGATGGCCAAACGGAACCGGAACCGGAAAACCGGACCGGAACCGGACCGGAAAAGCCCGGAACCGGAGCAAACCGGGGAGGAAACCGGAACCGGACGAACCGGAACCGCAAGGCATTCGGGCCGGTTCAGGGTCACACATATGCCGAACCGGACCGGAACCGGAACCGTAACCGGACCGAAAATCCCTTGTTATTCAATAATTTTAAAGGCGGGGACCGGAACCGGACCGGAACCGTACCGGAACCGGACTGAACCGGAACCGGATTGTGCCAAACCGGAACCGGAACCGGGGTAAGCGCGGGCCGGTTCAGGGTCACCCTTTTGCCGAACCGGAACGGCGGTTCCGAACCGGAACCGGGCCCGGAACCGGTTTTGGCCATCCCTACTTGCTGATGGTCCTTACCTTTCATCGAAATGTTCAATAAAGATCTGTAAAACTTGGGTTGCATCTTGATTTTGCTTCATGAAGATTCTGGCTATTCATATATTGGAAGGCTTTACACAAAGTCAATACATCTTGCAATAATGACTCACATGTTCTTTTCACCCGGTTTATTCATATCATAATTATGAAAAAGTGAAGGGTGAATGACTACCAAACTAGATGTGTCATCTTCAATATTTTCTCTCATGGGTAATATTTGCATTTATAGTTACGTCAGACGCGTTATATGTTTCTTCGATCTTATTTTCTGTGGTGACCTACTGCATTTCTTATATTTACTCTTTGTTGTGTACTTTATAGGGTCCAAATCCACTATCATGTAAGAAGAAAAGGAGTAACGAGAACCCAAAACCTGTTTCACAAGAGGTTAGTTGTTTCCAATATTTTGTTTAGAATGGTATTTTTTTTTCTGTAATATCTGTGGATTGTCTGAAGTCATAATTGATAGTTCTGAACTAAATCATGGTAACCTGCGTATTTAGAGAGTAATAATATTATTACGTATTGAGTATTTGCGACCTTAATCGAATCGCTATTCAGGGATTTTATGATTCTGAAGAATTTATCAAAATTATATTTTTGCTCTTTCCTTCATGCATAACGAAGTAGTCACTGCTTGCTACTACTTGTTACACACACACACCCCCCCCCCCAACCAGTCCTTCACACCGTACTCTGTTTTACTGTACTCTCTCTGCACCTCCCCCCCCCCCCCCCCTTTTCTTATGCTGTTGTTACTCGTCTCAATTACCGAGTTCATCTTTTTGGCCATGCCATCTGAACCTTAATTTATGTCGAATGCTAAAGTTTAACATGGGCTCAGCCGCATAAGGTAAATGAAGGTGATCTTGAGCCCAATATTAACATGGGTGATGTATAGCTATTTCGACGATTGTATTTTATTTTAAAGTTCATCATCGTGGATGGCTGAAGACGACCTTTGGTCACCGAATAAGAAATGACCGACATATTCTGATTGTCATTAAGTTTACCGCCAATGTCTACTATTGTGCATTTAGGGGTGTGGTTTCCTGATGAAAAAAGTTTGGTTCAGTGAGATTCCAAGTAGTGGGCATGTGAAGTAAAAAGAGTAAACTACCAAAATGGCCCGCATACTACTCCAGATTATCATATTTACCTCCGTACTATTAAAACAACTAAGTTAACAAGCTTACTATTTATAAAATAACAAAAGTAACCAAAATCGTTAACCATGTTAATGAAAGTTAATCGGCTTAACTTTTTAACGCACTTTACTCTCAAAATGTTCAAATTACCCCCATAACTTTTTATCTAACCGACCTTAGACTCACATATGGTTAATTATGTCTTTTGCCTCCAAAACATATAGGGTTAATGTCATTTAACCCTACACAACTCTCAAGTCTTTGCCACTAGTCCACCACGATGAACACCACCACTGAACTTTCACCGCCACCACTGAACCGCCACCACCAAACTACCACCACCATAAATAAATCAAATTAAACATCAATTTCAGTCTTTAATATAACAACCAAATAAAATCACATCCCAAATAAAAAATAAAAACTGAAAATAAGAAACCAGATTTGGTCGGTTTTATTTTTTTGTCAAATTGGGTTCCATTATGTTCTTCAAAGATTAAAATAAGAAGGAAAAACACCCAGATCTGGGTTCTAGTGTAAAATCGTTAACTTGCAATTTTGCATTTAGAACCCAGATTTGAAACAAATCAAAATAGCCACTTTGCTCTTCTTCATCGGGAAGGAGCAATGATGAAAAGAAAATGTCAAATCGGGAACTTGAAGGCAAGCGAATGTCGAATCGGGAAGGAACAATGAAGGAAAACAACGGGCTTTGAAACAAATGAAGAGGGATAAGGGGCTTAGTTGGGGCTAGGGTCCGACATATTGTGTGTGACAAAGGGAGGAGTGGAAGGTGGGGAGGGTGAGAGGAGGGGAGGGGGGGGGAGTTGAAGAAGGAGGATGATTGGAAGTGGAAGGGATGTATGGGGGAAGGAAAGCTTAGAGAAATGGGAGGGTTGGTGGCGGGTTACAGTAGTTGGAGTGGCAAGTAGTTATGGCAATGGAAGGAGGGAGCAGGGGTAGGTTACTGGGTTTTGTGGGAGGGCTTGGGAGGGTAGATACAAGAAGGAGCTGATGATTGGCCCGATAGGTTAGCTGGGTTTAGTGAAAATTTTCTTTTATTTTTCTTTCCTTTTCTTATAATAAGTATAAATTGTTGGGGTAATTTGAAAATTTTGATAACAATATATGTTAAAAAAAATTAATGTCTATTAACTTTCATTAACATTAGTTAACGATTTTGGTTACTTTTGTTATTTTATACATAGTACGCAGGTTAACTTAGTTGTTTCAATAGTACGGATGTGAATATGAAAATCTGGAGTAGTACGCGGGTTAGTTTGGTAGTTTACTCGAAGTAAAAAGTCCCAATCCATTAGTACTTGTGCATTTTCCTGAATTCGAGTGCGGGAAGGGGAAAAATGGTAAAAGAAGGCAGTTACATGCTTACATAAACAAATTACAACTTTGATGATGAATATTTATCAAATCTCTATATGTTCTTTGCATATCTAGGTGTTGGCCTCAAGTGCAATATCTTATGAGCAAACATTTTGTATTACCATATATGCAGTGACCAACAGTAACTTCATGATGCCATATGTGGTGAAAATATCATCTTTTAACCCATATAATCTAAAGTATCTTGCAATAGGCACTTATTCTCGTACTCCCTCTTTCCCGGAAAGTTATTCCCTCTTTTTTCATTGTTGGTACGAATAAACTTGGAGTAATAACTTAGGCTACTTTTAATTATCTTAATGAGAATCTAAAATTTGGTATTGATAGTAATTATAATGGTTCATCAGTAACAAGTGGTAAATTTTCATTAGGATGATTCAAAGTAGCCTAAACTATTGCTCAAAGTTCATTCACAATAACAACGAAAAAAGACGGACTAACTTTCCAGGACAGAGGGAAGTATTAGCTTCGCCTGAATGTGTCGTGTGATCAAAATTCTGTCCCTCTGATCTTATATTTTTTCTGCAGAAAAGCACAGAAAGTGATTCAACTTTAAGAAGCAGGAGCAAGAGCAAAAGAAAGAGGTCTCACAAGAACAAAAATCGCGCAGAGGCAACTGGTTGAAACACAGCCGTGGCATTTCACAAACTTCATAGCTGTCTAGTTAGCAGAAAAACAAACACCCCTCAACTGTAAGACTCAGTGCTTACTTAACATATCGTGGAAGATTATCATTTAGCGCGTTTTTTTTAATTTTTTAATTCCATCCCATTTTTCTTGTTTTGGTCTCCACTATACCTAAACTAAATCATTGAAAGCCTGTCATCATTCTCATTTATTGAATCTCCTTTCAACATCTTTGGTGTGGTTCATGTGCTTTCTAGTACTGTTATTATGTGTTATCGTTCATGTGCTTTCTAGTAGTGTTATTATGTGTTATCAGGCGTAGTCAAATAAATGATGTTATCTTTGACTGAATAGGGGGTACTATTTCGGCAGTCGGGACCAAATTTCATAATTACAAAGCATGGAAGGATATAATTGAGGAATGTGTAGCTTTTCCCTGTATAGCTGAGACATAATGAGGAGAAACTCCAAAACACGACCTAACATTTCGTTTTTCTACAGCTGTCAAATGGCTGGTAGGCTGTAGCATTAGGAATTGCTTTGCTTTGCCAGTAACAATGGAGTAATGGAAAACACTGTTTTTATGGTAAGATATTCAGTAAACTTGGGACCAGATCCAGCCCATCATCATTCTCCAGAACCTACATTGACCCTAGATTTCTCCTTGTTTTATTTGCTCTCACAATGGAAAGCCTGCTTTAGCATTAAATAGGTGATTGGAATTTTCTGATGGGTATTTTTTTTTTTTTTACCGTTATTTCATTCTGTAAATTGTTGCTGCAATTTGATATGGTCTTTCACAAAAATGCTAAAAAGCTGTATATTCTTCTAAATCATGCAGTATGGCTTTCATTGTACCACAGCAAAGTTTGTCTCATTTTAATTTTTTATGGTCAACACAAATGAAATTTGACCATACATTGATGTCGATCTAATCATCCTAGTGGAATTTTAATCAAGTGATATACCTGTAACAATTTTTATAGTTTCATTCTGATCATTAGATAGATTGACATTAATGTATGGTCAAAGTTAACATGTGTTGACAAAAAATAGTCAGAGGATGAGACAAACTTTCCGGGACACATGCTATTTGATTTTGATACTCCGAGAGCTCTAACTATGTCGTATTTGTGGGTCCGTTAGCTGATTTAACTCCTTTAAAACACTAAATGAGTGTTCAAATTTCATTTTAAGGGACATAACTTTTTGTACAATTTGGTGGCAAAATTCATAAAATATAATATATAATCTTGTAATCCTCTTACAAACATTTAGTGTTTGCGAGTATAAAGAGACCGTTGAAAAAATTTCGAAAAAAAAAAAACTAACATTTAGGGACAAAGTTATGATTAAAATGGACACTCATTTTGGGACAAATTTTTTTTTAAAAATGAACCCTCATTTGGAGACAGAGGGAGTAACATTCTGTACATGATGAGTTTGCATGAACCTAAATTTGTTAAAATTTAAACTTCAAATGAGACCCAAACTCCTTTTTAAGTTGAGATAGTTAAATTCAAATACCAACATTCTCCTTGATTGAGTAGACAATTGTATAGAAATGACGCTCAGAGTGTGTGTGTGTGAAAATGGTTGATACTGTTGCATGAAGAATATATATGCATGGACACTTGTAGTGTAGCTGAATTTTCAAAGGACGAGTCAGGACTCAGGCGCATGTGTGTGTGTGGGTCAGGTGCACGTGGGTGCAATAAAGCTGCAATTTGACCAATAATCAAACATTGGGTTTAGGGGTTGGTTTATTTAGTAAGTACTCCCTACGTCCTATACTTATTGCTATCAATTTGGAGTACACGAGGATTAAGAAAATATGTTAGAAAAGTAAGTATTGTGAGCGGGTAGGAGGGAGAAAAAATAAGTTAGTGGATAGTTGTTGTGAGTGGATATGAGAGAGAAAAGTGAACATTTTAAGTAAGTAGCAATAAGTATTAGACGCCTAAAATAAAAATAAGTAGTGATAAGTATAGGACGGAGGGAGTAGTTAGTGTATTGACGTGTAAGGTTATAAGTGGGTTAACCAGAATTTTAAGGATTAGGTAAGGCTTTTTGAAATTAGGCTAAAATAAAACATCGACCCCACTTCCCTAGAGCTAGCTATCTCCATGAAAGAATATTAACCTTTCCCCCATTCATGTCAGAACCTCTCACTCACTGTTATCTCTGGTATGGAAGGTCAGTTTTTTATTACCCTAATTTAAAACAAGTAATAGATCTTATTTTGATTAAAGTCGGTTAAATTAAAGGGACTATAATTTTGGGGAAGGAGGGAGGGAGTATAAGACTATTTTTATTAGGGATTGGGCAGTAGCTGTAGCATATACATTGAAAGAATTGGGGGCCAAAGGGAAAGACAAAGGAAAGTTGTATGGGCCAAATGAGTGTCTAATCATAGAACTACATACTCACATGTGCATCAACAATTACTTTTGAAATACTATCTTTTACTTTTAGTATCATTTCCACAGAGAAATAATCGGTCCACAACAATCTCATTCACTGTTCCCTCCACAGTCGGAATATCTATTCTCAATATAGAATTCCTTATGGATACTCATTTGAAATACTTTATCTGTTTCAACAGAAAGATAGTCTCATTTTGATTTTTTATGTTTAATAAAAATAAATTTTGACCAAACATTGATGTCAATTTAATGATTACAATGAAATTCTAAAAAGTATTATTGATAAATCATTTAATGATTTATCAATCACAAATTTTAGAATTTGTCACCAATGGTTGGTCAAAGTTCATTTCTATTGACCATAAAAAATTAAAATGAGACTATATTTTTGGGACAGAGGGAGTATTCGACATTTAGACATTAACATTTTACATACACGTAGTTAACATTTCAAAATGTAACAGAGGTTAGTCACATGAGGTCATGTGTAACTTACTTTACATTTTTAACAGTTTTATGGACGGAATAACTACATTTCAATATGTTACTAATTACTACTGAAATCAAAATTGTTTGGTAAATGCATCAGAAATTGACAAAAAAAAAAAAAAAACAGTACGTTCAAATGAGATTAAAATAAAGTCGACGAATAACGATTGAATAATTTAAACTTAATGATTTGATGAAACAATTGTTTTCATAGTTGGGCAACAAAAAACTAGAATATGTAGAGGTAGTTGCTTTCCTTAATAAGAAATCAAAACCCTTGAAGGGTAATCATCCTAGCTAGCTAATGACTAGTATCAATAACTAAATATCCTAAGCTAAAAGGAGGGAGATAATTAATCCTTAAACAAATCTCTAATCCTATTTACAGTTGGAATGAACACAATGAGAGATCCAAAACAAGTGGAGAGCTCCATCAATGTCAAAACTTGGATCATCGAAAGAGAATTAAACGCTACACGAGCTCTCATTATGCGTGTAGTTCAGGGAAGAACCGGGCCCACACATCAAAACATGGATCAAGAATGGAGCAAATATTTAGTCATTCCAGCAAAGAAGCATGACAACACATCTCCTCATAATGTAAAGTCTTCCTCTTTGCTCCTTAAGAAACCTCCCAAGTCCTTTGCAATTCTTCGACCCTTGTTTAATGTTGGAAGAACAACTCCCCATTTCTCTTTACCAATCTATTTAACCTTCTTTTTCTAGTGTGTGTTTGTGTGTGAGAGAGAATGTTGATTTGAGTTTGTGACCAAATTGTGTGTTTTGAGTTTTCAAGTGGAAGGTATGTATGAATGAAAGGTGGAGAGAATGAGTGTGTGAATTTGGAGTTGTGTATTCGATGGGAATGGGCCTCCCTTCTTATAGAGTGTGAAAGATGTGTGTGGTCCCACCAAAGGACAATGCCCCCATTGGGTCCCACTCATTTGGGGAATCTATGCTCCTAAACTCACTGTGCCACATCATCTCTTTTGTTCAACCATCTACATATAGCCTAGCTTCACTCACCAAACTCTTGTCGGCACTAAATGCAAAAAAACATTATCGCAAAACATTTAGATCAAATGATAAAATGTTTTTACTAATAGTTTTTAGTTTAATCTGAGATTTGATTCGAAACTGCATTAAAATTTGGTAAAAGAGTGTTGCTGCTCATCGAGTCTTACCCAACTAGAAAAAGACAAAAAAATTGTGTGATGAGACGATCTCGCGTATGAGACAAGTTTAGTTGAGAAAGTAAATAGTTTACCTCGTATGGAGAGCGGGGCAAACCCATTTCCTTTCACAGAGACAATTTCACAAAAAACTTCCTCCTAAAAAAATAAATAAGTTGATGAGAGAAGATTAATGTTTGAAATCTCAACATTTTGTTGCATGTATATATATAAGCTAGAAGTCTAAATTAGGAATGTCATACCCAGTGGCGGATTTACTATTGTGCCTGCCATGCCATTGCTCGGGCAATGGAAAAAAAATAAAAAAAAATTGCAAAACGACGTCGTTTTGAGTGTTTAAGATTAATAAGATTTTTTTTTTTTTTTTTTTTTTTGCAAAACGACGTCGTTTCGAGCGTTAAGATTAAAAAAAAAAAAAAGAACAGATTACAGCAGGGGCATTACGCAGAAGGTAAAAAAAAAAACCCCCCAATTCTCGCCTCTCTGCGTCTCTCTCTGCGATCTCTCGCGTCGCCCAGTCTCCAGTCCACCGCCGCCCACAGCCAAACCAAGCCAAGCCACCGCTCCCTCACCGCCACCATCGCCAGAATGGACGGAAATACTCCGCATCCCCCTCAAGAAAACAAGAAGAGATTGTCCAATCAAAGGTAAACCCTAACATCTAAAATTGATTTCTCTTCTTTCTTAATTTTGTTCTTATTTCAGTCTAAAATTCTTTATTGTTAATCTTCTTATTTGATAAAATTGGGAATTTTCTAGCATAATAATTTTAATGCCCTTTTCCGGATGAGAATAGCCAAGTAAAATCAACTAAAACAGCTTGGAATTGTGGTCACACGAGTAGATTGGCATATTTGGGAGATGATGAATTGTAAACCTTTACACCTTATTTGCTCAGTAATGAAAATCCACATATTAAGTAACGTGATCTCTAACTCA
Source organism: Campanula takesimana (assembly GCA_026119855.1). NCBI lineage: Eukaryota > Viridiplantae > Streptophyta > Magnoliopsida > Asterales > Campanulaceae > Campanula > Campanula takesimana. Next base: position 633,340 of record JAOWBW010000501.1, read on the forward strand.
TCACACACATTGCAAATAAATGGTTGGGCTTCCTGTCAGTTCTGGAATCAAAGTAAGACCTCATTAGACTCTTTTTGTTGCATGACTTTCAAAGTCGTAACATATTTCAGCCATTATATTCTAGCATCAGATTGGTTTGGAAAGAACAGGCAACACCAAACTATTTGGTGTGGATCCGCCACTGGTCATACCCAATCAATTATATACTTCATTCTTTCAAAAATTGTCCAATTTGACTAGTCAAATTTTTATGGAATGTGCTTTACTTACTTGAATATTATCCAAATTACATTAAAATTATTATTATTATTATTATTATTACTACTAGAAATAAATAAGATAGTTATTTTGCTATGGACAAAATAAAATATGAATTAATATAGTTATTTTGCTAGGGACAAAACAAAATTTACTTTATTTATTTGCACATTACTTATACAAATACAAATGCGTAAAACTTCCTTAAATTTATTACTATTATTATTATTATTATTATTATTATTATTATTATTATTATTATTATTTGGATATGAACCAGAAGGTAATTTACTACTACTATAGTATTAGACTATGTACAATGGTAGAAAACTAGAGTGTTGAATGGGCAATTCACACAAAAATGAAGGTTTAATGCTTGCAATGGTTTGTTGAATGGGGATTGAATGGCAATTTTGTTTACCCCATTCAACAACCGTGAATGCAGTTTGTGTCGGCCAGGACGGACACGCGGCAAGCAATCACTGGGCGGACATGGCGCGTGACCCACACGCGGAGGCGAGGGCGTGTCGCGGATGTCGGCGGGTCTTTTTTTTTTCCTGGACAAGCCACGTGTTGGCTTCTCATTGGCTGACGAATTATTTTTTTTTATCTCAATTGTTTGAGCTCAATTATTTCACAGAAAATGTTTTTATTATTTTATTTTTTTAAAACTAAAATTCCTAATTTTTCTCTCTCTTTAAATTGACGTAAGTTTCATTGTATTTCGACAAAAAAAAAAAACACCATATTTTTCTTGAAATGGATCCCAATATTAAGCATTTCAACACTAATTATAAAAATAAAAAATATAAAATAAATTTTAAGTGGTGGGATATAGGATGATGAGTGGGAAAAGTGTTGATTGGGAGATTAAACAAACCATTGTAGGGTTAAAAGTTGAATGAGTGCTGAATGGATTAGTTGGAAGAGAGAAAAGATGATGTGGAGTGATAAAAGTGGGTGTTGAATGGAAAATGTTGTTTAATCCATTGCGGATGGTCTTATCCAATCCAAGCATTTACAACTAAGGATTTCTTCTTTGGGTTGACAGGAACACACACTTGTATGAAAAGAGCAGCTGCTAGGATGTTTCCTTTGAAAGTTTTCTTGATTTTAAATCCATTGGATAATGTAGCAATTAACCTTAATTAACCTCTCATGTCCCAATTATAAAACATTATTCTCCACACCACTCAAACCAACATAAAATGTTGTCCTCTACAAACCCACAATCAAATCAATAGATTAACTGTACATCACCACATATATTAATTATGGGCTTAGTTAATTAATTACACCTTAATTTAATCAAAGATTCCTCCCACCCATTCGTGTCCTTAAAAAGCTAGTCAAATTAACTTCTGATGATGACTTAAAAAAACATACCAATGTTTCTGAAGGCATCTACAACAAGGGGGGGCGACATCGAGAAATTCGTCGTAAAATATTGAGTTTAGGAACCCAAAAAATTGTGTTGGTACGACTGATGAGTTTTGATTCCAACACAAATGTAAATGGTAACTGGGATTTGTTTGAAACTGTATTAGTTAAACTAGCAATGTTTTTTGTTCTGTGTTTCCCTACTCCATAAATAGGCCGAAAGCATTAATCTATTTTCTTTTATAAATGACGTTTTAGACTCAAAGAAAAATTCCCTTTTAAATGACGTTTTGTGTCTTTTTGCTTCTAGTGGACCACATTACCCCTTTAACTCATTAATAGCAACTCTAATGGGTACGTAATGAGGTTTTGGGAGAGGTGGAGAGTTTCTCTCTCATTTCTTTTCCACTCTGCATTTAATAGGGAGTTAGGGGTATTTAGGGAAACTTGAAAAAAATTAAATGGTTTCTTGGTTTTTGTTCTTTAGGCTCAAATGACATACTCTCTCCGTCTTTTTAATCTGTTCACTTTTTGCCATTTTGGGTGTCCCATTTGATTGTTCACACTCTCAAAGAGAAAGGTTTATATTATTCTATATTCAATGAGACTCATTTGTCATACTCACAACAATTATCCCACTCACATATCACATCTAGGGGGTGGCAAATTGAGTGTTTTGGGTTTACCCATTAAAGTTAAAATACCCGGTATCCAATGGATTTTTAACTTTAACCAATTTGCCACCCCTAATCACATCATACTTTTCATACTCACAACACCAACTCACCTACTAATATAAAACATTTTCCCTTAAAACTCGTGCATTGGTCAAAGTGTGAACAAACTAAAAACGACGGAGGGAGTATATAAAAAGAACAGAGGGAGTATAGTACATGGTTTCTAGGTGAGTGTGAAAGGCACCTTCCTGATGTTGGGGAAGATGAGAGTGAGGCCACTTACGGTGTCAATGGTATGAATTGAGACACATTGCCTTGTTTTGAAATCAATAATTAAGATTTATTTGATTTATAATTAGAGATATTAATGCTAAAGCAGGAGCCAATATATATTTATATTCAACTACTGATCATAATCGAGAAAATATCTACTGGTGCAGCGTCAGTTTTAGTTCGAGTTTATTGACAAATTGCCCTGCGTATAATTTGGGGATAGTTAATGTCCCATGCGTAATATGGGAAACATGAAATGTCACACACGTACTTTTGATTTGGTTTCAATTTGACCCCATTTTTTAACTGGCGTTATAAAATTAACAGATCATTCCATTAGAGTTAAAAATTTAACAGACCCATTAATTTGAAGTTGATTTTTCTTTTAAAGGGCCTATTGAAAATTCTATAACTAAAATGGTTGTGATTGAAAAAGAAATTGAAACATTAATTATTAAACTTAAAATAAGTATTTCTTTTTTTTATCAGGAAAAAAGTTTCTAGTTTTATTAATATGTAATGTAATAAAATATATTTCAATTATTTTAATTTTTAAATTGGGTCTAACAAAAAAATTGTAAAAATTAATTTTTATTAAAATATAGTTATCACATAACAAATTTAAAACCATATAGATAAATATTTTTGCCAAAAAAAAAATAAATAAATAAAGAAAAGGGAAATCTCCTCAAATTACAGTAAAATCCATAACCCCATAACCCGACTACGCTTTCTCACTTGTCGTTCTCTCTCAGGCCGTTCTCTCTCTATCATTCGACACCCACATCAGCGTCTCCACCAAGTAACCCCTAGCCGCCAGAATTTAAAACCCTAACCCTTCGTCGTTCTCTCTAGAACTCCCTAAATTACACCCCACCCTCTGATTCCGAACCGCCGGAACTCTTACCCCTCAAAATCCCAAACGCCAGCTGATCTCCTCAACCCCTCTCTTAACACCCAGACACCTGACCTAACCTTCCCCAATCTAACCTTCTAATGTAATTCCTGTATTTCATCAGTTGAGGATTCTAGAGTGAGAGAGGGAGTGGGCCGGGAAGAGAGGAAGGTTGTCGATGGTGGTTGACTGAGATTCGCCGGATTGGTGCGTTCGTCGGTGAGAGTGGTGACAGGAGGGGGTTGTAGAGAGAGAAATTAAAAGTGGAGAGAGAGAGGGAAGGTGGGCTGCTGGAAGGGAAGGGATTTTTATATGTAATTTCTTATAAACCCCTTAAAAAGAAAAATCAACTTCAAATTAATGAGTTTGTTAAATTTTTAATTCTCATGGACTGATCTGTTAATTTCATAACGTCAATTAAAAAATGGGGTCAAATTGAAACCAAATCAAAAGTACGCATGTGACATTTCATGTTTCCATATTACGCATGGGACATTGACTATCCCCAAATTGTACGCAGGGCAATTTGACAATAAACTCGTTTTAGTTCTGAATTTCATATTCTACTATTTCATTATGAAGTGTCAAATCTCAGTTTGGCATTTTTATCATTACTCAAGATGCTAGGTTTCTAAGAGCTTGACAAAGCCACGTTTGTAAGTAATGAATTCATAGTTTGTGCCACTTTCACCATAATTCAATCGCAAACACCGACAACTTAACACTTAATGAAAAAAGCTTGGTACAATTTTTTTTAGAAAAATATGAATTCCTAGGTTAGGTTGTTGGGGGCCCAGTTCATGTTACGGCTAGAGCCTATGACAATAGCTTATCGTTTATAAATGGCTAGGGGTGTGAAAGAATATCAGAAAGCCGTATTAATACCGACAAAAACCGTACCGATAAAAACGAAAATCGATGATACTGATTAGTGTATGGTATTATATTATAGTTACACAAAGATTTTGGTTTTGGTTTGATTTTATGATTTCAAACCGATTATTATACCGAACCATACCAATTTTTTTTAAAAATGTCATTTTATATAAGTGCTTTTATATTTCGAGTTAATTGTTATAATAATGATGTGTAGTATTGTATAAATTATGTTGCTAGGAGAAATATTGATATAAGTTGTGCAATTAAAATTTTGTTTCATTTCATCAATGAATCTTTTTATTTTTACTAGTAAGCCTTAAATTTGTGGAATTAATCTAGTTTCATTTAAAGTTTTGATTAGCAAATTATTTTCCTACGGCCTAGAAAGTCCAAATAATATTGAGGGTGTCTCCTGTACAGGTCAGCCTTTTTTTCCCATTTTTTTTTTTTTTTTTTGTCACCCAAAACTTTTTTTCCTCCCAACAAAAGTAACATTTATTATAACGAAATGTAACACTTTTTTCTTTCAAATGTAACATTTTTTTTAAAAAAAATGTACCACATTTTTGCTGCAATAGATTAAAGATAACATAAAAATTGACAACTAAACTAATGTCACACTGTTTATAAAGGAATGTAACACTCTTTTTTTTCAAATGTAACACTTTTTTTTTCAAAATTAACATAAGATTGACAAACTAAACTAATGTTACATTTTTTATAAAATGAATGTAACATTTTTTTTCTCAATTGTAACAGTTTATATTCTTAAATGTAACATTATATCTGAAATGTAACAATTTTTTATTGAGAAAGTAACAATTGAAATGCAAACCCAATTTTTTTTTTTGTAAAATTGCTGTTACATTTGACTGTAAAAAGTGTTACTTTTTGAATATGAAACTGTTACTTTTATTAGAACAGAGTATTACATCTCAGCTGACAAAAGCAACTCAAACTTTTTGTGTGTAAAAAAATGTGTTTTTTTTTAAATCAAACCATATCATGACCTATGTAGTTTTATTCTTCATGTCGAGACGAACACAACGGTATTTTTATTTTATTTTTCCGACTTATAAATCTCAAGATATAGTATTTTGAAGCCCCACTAACTTTAAGTATGCTAGTATTTTGAACCGAGTACAAACCGAAACCGGAAACCAGGAAAATTGAACCGGTATAAACCGTAATATAATGGTACAAGTTTCTGATATACGGAAATATTTAAGTATGTTACCGATTTTACTTTAATACCAAACCATATCGTATCATAGATTGAATTTCCAAAAAATAGTTTTTTAAAAAAACAATTACCAAAACAACAACCCTAAAAACTTATTTACCAAAGTGGCATTTTTTGGTAAAACCGGAAGTGGGGGTTCCGGTTTTAATGTTGAATCCGGAAGTCCCACTTCCGGAATTGACCTTTTTAATTTTTTTTTTTTGTTTTTCGCGAAATCTAAATTTTTTTAATTTTTTTTTTGAATCTGGAACTGGTATTTCCGGTTTTAATTTTTTTTTTTTTTTCGAAATCTGGATTTTAGAAATTCTTTAAAAACCCACCCATGCAAGAAAAGAGAAAGGGAGAAGGCATAGGGGAAAAAAAGAAGAAAGAAATGATTATTATTTTTTTAGAATTTTATGTATTGTGGTTTTATTTAGTGACCACATTCCGGTCACATAGGAAATAAATAAATAAATAAATAAATAAACTTGTTCACAAATTTCTGTAATATTTTAGAATTTTATGTATTGTGGTTTTATTTGACCTTTTGTTTTTTTTTTTCGCGAAATCTGGGATTTTTTTTTGTTGCTTGAATCCGGAACTGAATATCTGGCATTGGAAAACGTTGATTTTATAGGATAGAATAAACTTCTCCACAAATCCAACATTAATACATTCAAACACTTAGTGACCACATCCCGGTCACATAGGAAATAAATAATATATAAATCCAATTATTCAGTGATCACATTCCGGTCACATAGGAAATATATAATACATAAATCCAATTATTCAGTGACCACATCCCAGTCACATAGTAAATATTACATAAGTCAAAATATTCAGTGACCACATCCCGGTCACATAGTCAATATTACATAAGTCCAAATATTCAGTAACCACATCCCGGTCACATAGTCAATTTTAGATAAATCAAAATATTCAGTGACCACATCCCGGTCACATAGGAAATCCGACATAAATCCAAATATTACATATCCAACATTAACTTAACAATCCTTAGGGAATACCTTAAAAACATTGGAAAGTGTAATGTTAAGGACTTTTTTTTAGCGTGAGACGGCGAAGACAACAACATAATAGATCAACAAAACCAAACATTTAGAACAAAATGTTAAGGAAAATATCCTTAGGGAGTGTAATGTTAAGGAAAATATTTCATACCTGCTTAAGAATCAGAACAGCACCAACACCTATGTCACTTCCATACTCACTTTCCTTAAGCACTTTGTCACCAATGGTAGCTTCAATTGTATCCGTAGGATCTTTCAAAGTCACAAAAAGAGAGCCAGAATCACTTCGTGTGCACTCCTTGACAACAACAACAACCTAATAGACCAAAAAAATAACGACCAATTATTTTTAAATATTAACCTTAACTATAAATAATATTTATATTATACCTGTTCCACCCTGTCATATTTATCGCATTATAATCACCATGTATTTTAAAAAAACAAACAAACAAATGAACTACACTTTTATAAATCACAAACACAAGAAAATGAACATCGAGCATAAACAAGCAAATTTCATACACAAATTTGTTAGGCCATATTTTAAATTTACATATGTATACTTGCATAATAACAAAATGATGAACAAAATTTAAATCAACAGTTAAATATCTTACTTCAAACATAGAAAACGAAAAAAAAAAAAAAACTAACCTTTTTTAAGATTTTGCCAAAAATCTTAAAAATCCTCTTTATTTCTCTCTTTCTCTTCTCAGAAACTCTCTTTATCTTTCTCTTATGAAAAAACTGAAGTCATGGTTGAATGGTTATATTCCCACTTCCGGAAATTTCACATTAAAAAAAAAAAAAAAAAGGCAAAACCGGAATTGGCAGTTCCGGTTTTAAGTAAACGCCAAATCAATTTTCGGTGGGTGGGGTTTTAATGTTTTTTGTTATTTCAAAAAAATAAAAAATAAAAAATAAAAAAAATAAAACCGGAAATACCAGTTCCGGATTCAAAAAAAATAAAAAAAATTCAGATTTCACGAAAAAATAAATAAATTCAAAAAGTTCAATTCCGGAAGTGGGACTTCCGGATTCAAAATTAAAACCGGAACCCCCACTTCCGGTTTTACCAAAAAGTGCTACTTTGGTAAATAAGTTTTTAGGGTTGTTGTTTTGGTAATTATTTTTTTAAAAAACTATTTTTTGGAAATTCAATCTCGTATCATAGCTCTAGCTCACCCCTATAAATGGCAAATGAAAAAATCCAACAATGTGGTCAATCATATATGCAAGTCTTCCAATTTCCAGCTATCCATCTCAAGTTTTTAAATCAGTATCTAACTGCAACTGCCGGCCGTGACCCAATCATATATAGTGCAGTGCATGACATTTATGGGACATAAAACTGTTGTGTGACAAATTATTGTTACACATCAGTTGACAGTGAAAAAAATATATATTAATATATATTCCAGATCAGTCTTTTTTTTAATATAGACGGCTGAGATTAAATGGATATTCATATTCAAAATTTCTTAGTTTTCATTTATATCCAAAAAAAAATTATCATCGTTATCTAAATCGATTGTTACAGCGTAAAAAAAAAACTAATGAATATTGTAATTGTAGGGCATATCCTAGAGTTTATTACCTTATCACAGGAGACAATGGTGATTATTTAGCACTCAGATAATACAAATAGGTGAGACAGAAGGGCCAGTATTGGTCCAATCTGATTTTTTTAATCTCAAGTTATCCATCTAATAAAATATTAACCCAAGAAAGATTTGGTAGCACGTGATGATCTCGTGACATATATGGTCTCCAAAATCAAGGGACATGTTTTATAAACAATTCTTGTTCCTTAGGTGATTTTTTATTCTCCAAAATATGAGTTTGTTTTTGTTTTTGTTTATGTTTATGTTTAAGTTTATATCGATAAATATGTTTCACAACCGTTATTAAGCCTTTGAAAAGGTAAATTATTCGATAAATCTTAATTCTTGCTTCTTTCAAACAATATGAAAAACGAAAAAAGGTAAATTGTGCTTGAGATCAATTATTTTGGGTCCGAGAGGTAGCAAACAAGGGGTGTTACTAACTGTTGGAGATAATGGTGGTAATAGTGTTGCCGTCAACAAAGTCAACACAGTAGTCCAAGCTCAAACAAAACATGAAATGAATCAAGAAGTAAAGACGTACTTGAGCAAACTTAACAGTCCAGGAAACGATGTCGTCTGGAGATAAGTAGTGGCATTACTGTAAATAAGTCTTTGTAAATATGCTATTTTATTTATAAGTAGATAGCTTAGACAGTTAGTTAGTTAGAACAGAATATAACAACTTTTTCCCTCTTTTTACTGTGTGTAACTGTGTGAGAGAGATTGGATCTTGATTTCTTCTTCTTTGTTTGATTTGCTTAATACAATGGATTTTCATCCAATTCCTGTGTTCGATGTGCTTGATTTCATGATTTTATCATGGTATCAGAGCTAATCGATCCACAAATCGATAGCTCTTGATCAATCGTCAAAATTAGGGTTCTTATTCTCGATTCAGTTCTGTTCTCAACTTCGGTTTGATATGGTGATCGAAACAAACACAAATTCTAGTTCCAGCTCATCTTCGTCATCATCAACTATGGAGATCGGCTTGGATTCAAATATGCATCCATTATTCCTACATAATAATGATCATCCAGGTTTGATTCTCATTTCTATCAAGTTGTCTGGTAGTGATAATTACAGTGCTTGGAAACGATCGTTGGAAATAGCTTTGTCTGCGAAAAATAAAATATGCTTGGTTAATGGTAGTTTTCCCATTCCTGCTAAGGATTCTGTTACTTACAGTCTATGGCCTAGGGCAAATGATATGGTGATTTCCTGGATTTTTAATGTTGTGAATGAAACTATTAGTAGCAGTCTTCGATATGTTACTTCTGCTACTGCTGTTTGGAATGAATTGAGTCAACGTTTTGCAAGCATTGATGGTCATCGGGTTTTCAATTGGAAAGGGATTTGCATTCCTTAGAACAACAAAACTCAAGCGTTGAAATCTATTATCACAAGATGAAAGGATTATGGGATGAGAGCAATGCTTTGGATATTGTAAGCTCTTGTTCTTGTAACAATTGTACCTGTGGAGCAATTAAGGCGCAAAGTGAAAGAGAACAAAGAAAAAAACTCATGCAGTTTTTAATGGGTCTTCATGATAGTTTTGTGCATGTTAGAGGCCAAATCCTGAGGATGAAACCATTACCTAGTGTTGGGGAGGCATATTATATGGTTAGGCAAGAAGAAACACTCAGACAGGGGTACATACCAGACAATTTTAATATGGCAGCATCTATTTCACAGTCCAATCTTGGCTCACATAATGGATATTTTGGTTCAACTAGCAGCACTGCTCCTTACCAATCTACTGGCAGTTCTTCTTATCAACCCATTGCTGCAGCATCATATCAGAATAATGGAAGACCAAGCTATTTTAAGTCAGCATTCAAGAAAGGGGTGTTTTGTAACTATTGCAATAAGGAAGGACACGTTAAGTCTGAGTGTTACAAGCTAAATGGTTTTCCTATAGGTCATCCTGCTCACCCTTCTAATAAGGGAAAGACCTTCAAAAGTTCAGATAACATGAAGCAACCTAATCAGTCTAATCCCAAGGCTATGCAGGTTATGTGTTCCACATCTTCTGAACCTTCTAAAAGAAGTGTGACTCAACATGAGATTGAACAACTGCAGAATCAAGTCAATCAACTGATGGCAATGATGAAAGGCAAAGAATCTCCTGAAGATCACATCTCTGGACATAATTCTTCCATGGGGACACATATGGCAGGTATGACTTTCTCATCATGTTCTTATCAATCTCTCATAGCTTCCACTTATTCTACACAGACTTGGGTGATAGATTCTGGGGCAACTGATCACATTTGTAATTCCCCTCATTTAATGCATAATCTCACATCTTTGACATCTTCTGTTAATCTCTCATTACCAAATGGTAATCATGTTATTGTGCATCAAGTCGGTTCTGTTCAACTTAATCATGATTTAACCATACATGATGTCTTTCTGGTACCGTCTTTTCATTTCAACTTGTTATCCATCTCCAAATTACTTTCATCCAACACATGCAAAGTATTTTTCACTGAATCAAAATGTATTTTCCAGGACCACTCAATGAAGAAGGTCATGGCCACTGGGGAGTTACATAGTGGACTGTACTTACTGCATGCTCCTGCTTTATCTTCTCATTTCACTCATGCTTCCAATGAAACTTGTTCAGTTTCTAACTCTGCTGTTTGGCATAAAAGATTAGGTCATTGTTCTTTAGACATTTTATTGAAAATTCCATCTTTGTCTTCTACTATTCATTCCAAATCTGTTTGTAATAGAGAAGTCTCCTTTTGTACTGTTTGTCCCTTAGCTAAACAACACAAAATTCCTTTTCCCATTAGTTCAATCAAATCTGTTGCTCCTTTTCAACTTGTACATTGTGATTTGTGGGGACCTTATAGAATTCCCACTATGAATGGTTGCAGATATTTCTTAACCTTAGTTGATGACTATTCCAGGAGTGTTTGGACTTACCTCATGCCTACTAAACAACATGTTTTTGACCTTTTGAAATCCTTCCATCATTTTGTTCTCAATCATTTTCAAACCACTATCAAATCTGTTAGAACTGACCATGGGACTGAATTTTTCAATAGGGAGGTCAGACCTTTTCTTGCAAATCTTGGAGTTTTACACTTTAGTTCTTGTGTTGATACACCACAACAAAATGGTGTTGTAGAAAGAAAACATCAAAGTCTTCTCAATATTGCCAGAGCTTTGAGATTTCAAGCTCATCTTCCAATTTCTTTTTGAGGATATTCCTTACTCACAGCCACCTATATTTTTAACAGAATTCCCACTAGTGCCACCAAATTTCTCACACCTTATGAACTTCTATACAAATGTAAGCCTTCCTATGATCATTTGAAAGTTTTTGGGTGTCTGTGCTTTGCTTCCACACATTCTTATGATAAGTTTGCTCCAAGGGCAATTCAATCAATATTCCTTGGATACCCTTTTGGGCAAAAAGGGTACACTCTTTATAATCTTCACACCAAGCAAATATTTGTTTCCAGACATGTCATTTTTCATGAACATGTGTTCCCCTTTTCTTCATCTCCACCTGATCACATTCTCCCTAACTCATCTCAACTTCCTTGGCCTATTGATGATCCTTCTCCTTCTACTTCATCATCCAGCTCACCTTTACACTTGTCCTCTGATTCATTTTCTTCTACTCCACCTTCAAATTCTTTCTCATCTTCTGCACCTTCTGAACAGATTCATTCACCAAATCATTCCTCACCTTCTATTCCTGCTATTACTTCATCTGCTTCTCTACCAGTTTCCACTGCTCCCATTCCTGCTACTCCTGTACCCATCATTCCTGTGAGGACTTCTTCCAGAGTGAAACATCCTCCTTCTAGATTTCAAGATTACATGGTGTCTTCTATTTCCAAGTTTGATATCAATAATCATTTGTCATATGCTAATTGTCATCCTTCTCACCATCATTTCATCAATGCATTAGATAGTGTTCATGAACCTAGATCTTACACCCAAGATGTAAAGGATAAAAGATGGATAGATGCTATGCAGTCTGAAATTGCAGCCTTAGAGGCCAACAACACTTGGTCTCTTGTTCCCCTTCCCTTGGGCAAGCAAACTGTGGGTTGTAAGTGGGTTTACAAAATAAAACATCATTCTGATGGTAGTATTGAAAGGTTCAAAGCTCGGTTAGTAGCTAAAGGGTACACTCAAAGTGAGGGAATAGATTATCAAGAGACTTTTGCACCTGTTGTTAAAATGGTGACAGTCCGATGTCTACTTTCTTTGGCTGCTGTTAAAGGTTGGGACATATTTCAGCTTGATGTTAACAACGCTTTCTTACATGGGCATCTTGATGAAGAAGTTTACATGGATATTCCACAAGGCTACACTGCTTCTCATACAAAAGGGTTGGTATGCAAATTATCTAAATCAATTTACGGTTTGAAACAAGCTTCCAGGCAATGGTTTGCCAAATTAACTGAGGCTCTTCTTCATTTGGGTTACAGTCAATCTCATTCAGACTATTCCATGTTTACCCAACATCATGATCAGTCTTTTACCATTGTTTTGGTCTATGTTGATGATATTCTTATCACAGGGAATGATCCTACCATCATCCATTCTCTTAAACAGTATTTGGATCATCAATTTAGTATCAAAGATTTGGGGTTATCAAATACTATCTTGGTTTGGAAGTTCTTAGATCCTCAACTGGCATTCATTTGAACCAACGGAAATATGCTCTTGATTTGCTGGAAAGTGCTGGCCTTCTACATGCCAAGCCCTTAACAATTCCTTTAGATCAGAATTTAAAGTTACTTGCTGATGATGGTCCTTTGCTGTCTGATCCCAGTTCTTATCGCCAGTTGGTGGGTAAACTCTTGTACTTAACAGTCACCCGACCTGATCTAGCTTATGCAGCTCATACCCTCAGTCAATTTGTTCAAAGTCCTAGAGAACCTCATCTAAAAGCCTTACTCAGGGTGTTGAGATACATCAAGACTTGTCCCAGTCAAGGTTTGTTTTTCCCAGCTCATAATCAGTTCATATTAGAGGCTTTTTGTGATAGTGACTGGGCTGGTGACCCAAATGATCGCAAATCTGTTACTGGTTTTTGCATTTATCTGGGTACTTCTCTCATTTCTTGGCATTCTAAGAAGCAAAGTGTCATTGCTAGATCTTCAGCAGAGGCTGAGTATCGCTCCCTTGCCACCACTTCTTGTGAACTTCTCTGGCTTCAAAGTTTATTGTCTGATTTACACATATCTGTTCCTCTTCCCATCACAGTTCATTGTGACAGTGTTGCTGCCATTGCCATCGCTTCTAACCCAGTCTACCATGCTCGCACCAAACATATTGAACTGGATTGTCATTTTGTCCGTGAAAAGGTGCAATCTGGGTTACTCATACCACGCTATATTTCTACTAAGCAACAACTTGCGGACATTTTTACCAAACCCCTAGGTAAATTACCTCATTGGACTTTGTTGAGCAAGTTGGGTGTGTCCAATCCTTTCCCACCCTCAACTTGGGGGGGGGGTGTTGGAGATAATGGTGGTAATAGTGTTGCCGTCAACAAAGTCAACACAGTAGTCCAAGCTCAAACAAAACATGAAATGAATCAAGAAGTAAAGACGTACTTGAGCAAACTTAACAGTCCAGGAAACGATGTCGTCTGGAGATAAGTAGTGGCATTACTGTAAATAAGTCTTTATAAATATGCTATTTTATTTATAAGTAGATAGCTTAGACAGTTAGTTAGTTAGAACAGAATATAACAACTTTTTCCCTCTTTTTACTGTGTGTAACTGTGTGAGAGAGATTGGATCTTGATTTCTTTTTCTTTGTTTGATTTGCTTAATACAATGGATTTTCATCCAATTCCTGTGTTCGATGTGCTTGATTTCATGATTTTATCACTAACCATTTACAATATATTTACTGTGTCTTTACAAGAAATAAAATATTTTATTGATATCGGTTGTTAAACTGAATAAGCTTTGACGAATGATTTGAGAAAATATGATTATCTTTATACTCTCTTCGTTAAAATAAATATTTTATTCTTGGTCAAAAGATTTTTTATTTTTTACCGTTATTAACATTTTTATTACTACTACCTCTGTCCCTAAATGAGTGTCCAAATTTCATTTTAAGGGACACTGAAAATTTCAACTTTATGTACAATTTGGTAGCAAAGATTCATATATAATCTTGAAATCACCTTTCCAAACATTTAGTTTTGCACGTATAAAGAAACCGGTGAAAAAAATTTCAAAAAAAAACATTTAGGGACAAAGTTATGTTAAAAAAAGACACTCATTTTGAGACAAAGATTTTTTAAAAATGGACACTCATTTAGGGACAGGGACAGAGGGAGTATAATTTTATGAAGTTATGAAGGAATAAGATCTTGTTGGTAACATGTGCAAATAAAGTGTAAAGATTGATTGTCTGGGCCAGAAAGTCGAATCAAGTGAACTTGGGCTGTCTTTGTAGGCCATGTACCATCCCACAACATCGGCCTTTTAAGGAATCTGGTCACTAAAAAACCAGGTTCACTTAACTTGGACTAATTAAGATTAATTCCCTAATATCATATCTTCCTAGGTTATGCCAAAATGTTATAATATTTCTCTACTCTAACAAATCTTTTCCGTGAATCGTAAGCCTGCCCAAAAAGTTTTTCTCATTTCTAAAATTTAGGCTTAAATGTGCATAAACACAACATGTTTATAGTGAAACAAGTGTCTATATCTTTAAAAATTTTGAATATTCAAATGCGAAGATCATTTAAGGACGTTTACAGAAAGAAGGCTATAGAGAACCCGAAAGGGGTACAATATTAAGTAAAGAGATCTTTAACAAGTTATATACGAATATTAGCCACAGCCATTAATCAATTCCAAACTTTGAGAAGCTTATTAGTATGTGGTTAGGCTAGTTGTTGCTTTTTCATGGATATTGTTAATTAATACTCCCATGTCCCGGAAAGATAGTCTCATATTGACTTTTAACGGTCAACATAAATAAACTTTGACCAAACATTGATTGATGTTGATTTATTCATTCTAGTGAAATTCTAAAAATTGTAATCGACAAATCAATTAAGTGATTTATCAATAAAAAAATTTAAAATTTCATTGTGACCATTAAATTGACATTAATGCTTGGTCAAAGTTCATATAAATTGACCATAAAAAATCAAAATAAATATGACTTATTTTTCTGGGACAGATGGAGTAATATCAAATAGAAAAAGGTTTAGTTGAAGAAAATGTGGGCTTAAAAGAGGGTATAAAAGTTGGGGAATTGGGCTTCTCGTAGTTGAGTACGAATTGTGGGCCTGCTAAAAAAAAATCCATTGCAAAAATAAATTAACGCCGCTGCCGGGGATCGAACCCGGGTCACCCGCGTGACAGGCGGGAATACTTACCACTATACTACAACGACTTGTTGTTAATGTAGCTATCGTTGTAAGATTAGTATTTTACTTTCCTAATCTCTCAATCTGCGTTTACTTAGGTTAACACAATACTCAAACTCAAATGCTACTCCCTCCCACACCTTTCTCTTTTGATCCGTCCCAAAGTATATGTTCACTTACAAAAAGGGCAAAGAATCTTTATTATTCATTCTACTAATTTTTTCTTACTTTACTTTTATACTCACAACATCAATCAACTTACTATTACCTACTCCACCTTCTATCTCTTACCTCACTTTTTATGCTCACAACACTTATATCACTTCCACTATTTTTTAATCTCAATACAAATTTGAAGGTGGATATGGAGTACTAAATTGAGAAATTGTTAATAAGTTTACAAAAAATAAAAGCAATTGTGATTATCACAGGGTAGTGATGGCTGAGAACGTGAGACAGCCGAAGATAGCAAATTTTTGTTCTTGAGATTGGCTTCTGCATGGTACGGTGTGGTGTTTTGTGGTAAAATTGATATTATACTATAATATTTCAGTTTACTGAAATCAATATCTTATATGGTTTCGGGTTTTTTTCCTCAATTTTTCAGTTTGAAATAGCATCATTGTTTTGGTAAAAAAACAATGAACATTGAATTAACTAAAAAGTGTTTGGTTTTCGAATTGAGAGGAGGGCACAATGGAATATAATCGTTGAATAAAGATAGAGATTGATAATGACACGTTAATGTATACGAGGAAAGCCCTTGAGAAAATTATCTCGCCGGCACAAAACCTCTGGAGGTGTTTTTGAGCACCTACCACCCCGGAACGGTTGAATTAATTCTTCTGTGGTTACAAAGTTTGAGAGCTATGGCGGAATCTATCAATAAATAAAAGCTGAAGTGCAAAGCACTTCAGAACACCCACTTTTTCCCGCCTAAACATGAACCAAAACAGAAAACTAGGCAGATTCGTTGGACTGTAGTACTGTACCATGTTTTACAAAGTGCACTACCTTTTGCTACAGCTATACCAGAAATACCCTTGTATTAAATATTGTACCTGAACAGATTTAAACATTAATATCGCTTAGAGTACCGTGCGCATGCAACAATACTTTAAATAACCATTGAAGGCAGTACATTATTTCAAGCCTCATTATTGCAATTTTCAAAATAAAGAATTACTACCATATTTCCCTTGAGATGTGTACAAATTCCAAATGCTTACTACACTCAATATAACAAAATAAAGTCCAGTTTTTTTTTTTTACAATATACTGTACCAGGGCCGGCCCTGTAAAATTTGTGGCCCTAGGCCAACTTTTTAACTGTGGCCTTCATTAAAAGATGTGATTTTTAATTTAAAAAAATAAAAGAACGTTTAATGCCAAACTAGTTTACATGAATACTTCATTTTTAATAATAATGATGTGGCGGATTTTGTATATGTAATTCCCTTATTTTCCTACTCCCTCCGGTCCAAAATAACTGTCACTTTTGGACCAAAATTTTGGTCCAAAATAATTGTCACTTTTGAGCTAAATGTCTCTTTTATCCTTGCATTGAAACTTGTTTTCTTTTATTAGTTGTCTTAGTGTGAGACAATAATGTAAGAAAGTTGCATACTTAATAGGGGTAAAATTGGAACTTTTGTCATTAAATCATGATAATAATTGCATTTCTTAAGAGTTGTGCAAATGCCAAAAGAGACAGTTATTTTGGACCGGAGGGAGTATGTATTTTGGTTCATTTTCATGTACTTTAGACTAGTTTTGATGTAACTTGGGATATTTATGTAATGGTTGGGCTTTAATGTAATCCGGGGGTAGTTTAATCTTTTTATTGGTTATCCGGATGCATTATTTCATAAGCTTCAAAGTCATATTCCAAAAAGTCAAGAATAGTCAAAGTCAAGGCAAAGTCGAAGTCAACCGAAGCGGAGGAGTATAGGATGAAGCTGCAATTTCTTGAAGTTGAAGTACTGTTTTGCATTGTTGAAAAGTCCAGGGTTTGCTATGAAGAATTAAAAGACTGCAGGGACCAAACTGCAACTACTGGAAGTTTGAGGACCAAACTGCAAGTAACTAAAACTCCAGGGACTGAATTGCAAATTTTTGAAAATCAGCCTTTTAGTCCGTACAGGAGGCTGGGTGTGATTTTGTTTCTTTTTCTTTTATTTTATTATTATTTTATTTTAATTTTTGGAAGTCATTATTAGTGGAGAATTTAAAGGGGATTAGGTTATCATTCTCTCGGGACTTTTACTACGTACTCTTTTTCTCGCTGGAGCTTTTTGTAACCTTTTCATGGAGAACTAACTCCATTGCTTTGGATTGAAAGCTTGAACCTACTTTAATTCAATTGAGGTAATTTTCTTACTCTCTTGTTTGATCTTTTCATAATTTTGCTTGTTCCGATTTTAGGTTTATAATTAGGGTTTGTGGATTTGGCCAATCTATTAGTTCTTTTTATGAATCTTTGCTAGAATTCTCTGTTCTGTGCCAGAATTAGGGTTTTTAGGGATGACCAAAACCGGTTCCGGTTCAGCATATATGTGACCCTGAACCGGCCCGCGCTTACACCGGTTCCGGTTCCGGTACGGTTCCGGTCCGGTTCCGGTTCAGTCCACGCTACCTTTTTTTATTTTTTTTATCATACAATAATGAATAAACATGTTAAAATTTATTAAAAGACAAGAGATTTTTATTTTATAATACACTAATGAATAAACATGTTAAAATTTATTGAAAAGTAAGGGATTTTTATTTTTTTTTAATGGAAATGTCGATCCGGTTCCGGTTCGCCATATATGTGACCCTGAACCGGCCCGTGCTTACCACGGTTCCGGTTACTCCGGCTCCGGTTTACTCCCCGGTTTGCTCCGGTTCCGGGCTTTTCCGGTCCGGTTTTCCGGTTCCGGTCCGGTTTGGCCATCCCTAAGGGTTTTCACCGTAGCATCTTCACGAATTGTGTATGTGCCATAGAATTCGGGAAGTAGGCAAAATTTAGCGATTATCTGTGTGAAATAATCATAGAAAGCGTTCTTGATCTTAGTCTCTTAAATTGAATCAATTAATCTTTAAATCTTTTCTGTGCCAGTCTAGGTTTAATTTTAATTAGGGTTTATAGTGAGTGTGACACTGCTATAAACTAAACAGTAAGAAGAGACAGAGATTGAAACACATCTCGTGATCAAGTGAACAGGATTAACGGAGAATAAGAAGTACTAATGAAATTGAATTAGAGGATGGGGATAGTGATCAATCTAAAGTGCTTTTAAATCATTGTTTTTATCATCTTAGTTTATTTTCCCGTCTTAGGAATTAATTAAAATCTCAATTAAACCCCCAATCTGGTCAAGTGACTGTTCGCAAATAATCACTGTTCTTCGTGGATCAACCCTGACTTACCCTAATTACATTATTAGTGGCCGAGTTTAGGTCTAATTTAGTAGGTGTGCGACTTAGCCTACCAAATTTTGGCGCCGCTGCCGGGGAGCGGTGTTATTGTTTGCGTTCTTTTTCTTTTCTTATTTGTTTTATTTTTTTCTTTTAGTTCTTTATTTGTTATCTCTTTAGTTATATTTATTACTTGTTATCTTGTAGTGTGCAACCGTGTATGGTCCACACCCGTTCTACTAACGATTTGATTGTTCCGTTTGATCCAGAAATCGAAAGATCTTTCAGGAAAGGACGACAACAAAGCAGGAGAGTCAAGGGGATATTGTTAGCTGAAGAGATGCAGGACGGAAATAATGCAGGTGGTGGTGGCGCTGGTGGTGGCGCTGATGGAAATAATGCTGGTGGTGGTGGCGCAGGAGGTAGACAAGCAGTCCCACCACAGACATTGAGGCAAAGGACTGCCCTGAATTGGAATGAGCAACCACATGCCGTCCAATTCCCCGCCTTACCTGCCGGAGTGACATTTGAGTTAAAGCCGGGGCTACTGAACCAGCTACCGCACTTCACAGGGATGCCCGGAGAGGATCCTAATCAGCACATCTCATAGTTTGTGCAAATCTGTCAGAGTATGAAGCCAGCAGCGCTTCCGATCGAGCACTTATTGTTGAGGGCGTTTTCTTTCACACTGAAAGATAACGCGAATGGGTGGTATTATCACTTGCCACCCAACAACATCACGACATGGCAGCAGATGAAAGAGGTATTCCTAGAAGAGTTCTTCCCTCATTATCAGATAAATGTGATGAAGAGAGACAGTAGTAATATGGAGCAGAAGGCTGATGAAACCTTATACGACTACTACAATCGCTTCCACAAGCTGTGTAGGAGTTGTCCGTATCACGGGTTTACTGATGAGAAGCTGATCGTCTATTTTCATGGAGGGTTGACTATTCAGGATAAACGGCTAGTGGATTCATGTTGTGGGGGAAGTATCTTGAATAAGACCACTGAGGAAGCTAAGAGGTTGATTGAAGAGCTAGCTAAGAGTACAAGGACCCATGACAAGAGGTCTAATGTGAGACAGGTTAGCGCAGCGGGTTCTAGTAGTGGGTTGTCCAATAAGTTCGAGACAGATATGGAGGATCTTAAGGGTATGGTTAAACAGTTGGTTCTGGGACAAACACCGAAGCCTTGTGGGATTTGCTATGACATCACGCATCCTACAGATTCGTGCCCTTCTCTGCAGTAAGGCGAGATGGAGGATGTCAATGCAGTTGGGTTTGCGCAGCAGGGACAGAGACCGATGGGTAACACCTATAACCCCAACTGGAGAAATCATCCTAATTTTAGATGGGGTACAGGTCAGCAGCAGAATCAGCCGGGTGTAGACACCCCGCCTTGGACCTCTCACCCCGATTGCATACATAGTATTTTTATTTAACTTGTTTTTGTTAATTTCTGTTACTTCCGTTAAGTTCCTAACTGATTCCGTTAGTTTTGGACTAAACTGCATAACAGAGTTAACTTTTAGAGTCATTCTGTCATTCTGTCTTTTCCACCCGCGGGCGCCTCCCGTAATAGTCATGGGGCGCGCGCGCGTTTGGTCCAATAGGCCGGACCCGCGCGCTTCCCACTTTGGCAGTATCGGATAGCACCATTTTTCCCTCTCTTTTCTTATTTAGAAAATCTCTTCTTGATCACAAACACCTCCTTTTTACATCCACATTCATTCCCCCTTATTTCATAACTCCCAAATCCTTTATTCTAGCCATTCTTCATAAAAACAAAATATTTATTTTTATTATTATTTGTGTTGGGTATGCTTATTTCTTAACCCTCCCAATTATGTTAGAATTGATTGATACCATCACCTAAGTATTTTATGGACTTTAGGATCCTATGTAAGAAGTTTTATAACTTCTATTTTTAGCTAAGTCCAATTTTATAGAATAGGCTTAGCGGTTAGGGCTTGCTCTGAATTGAGGTTTCATTTACTGAAGACCAAGTATAATGCACAGGACATTTCGTGCGCAGCACATTTCATGCGCAGAGCATTACCTGCTCAGTCTCCGCGCGCACATAGCATTACCTGCTCATTCTCCGCGCGCATAGCATCACTTTCTCATCCTCTATACGCATGGCTTCTATGATCAGAGCAGATTAACTTGGTCCTTATGCTTATCTTTCAACAACCTCATATTCTTGAAGCTTGGAGCGAAAAGGAATGATCTAAGCAAGACTGTGGTCTCTGCGCAGGACTTCCCTGCGCAGGACATCACTGCGCAGGTCTCCTCTGCGCAGCATGCATCCTTGCTCAGTTTTCGATACATTCAGTTTACATAACTTGGAAAGCGCTTAGAAGATGCACGCTTATTAAAAATGCTGAGGTGTGCAGAAACGACAAAGCAAGCACACTCAGCAGATCCAACGGTGGAGATGCGCTCAAACATAATATTTCAAATGAAGACAGCTGTCAACCTTCTAGAAGAAGCTTTTGAATTTGGTCTTCATGCTCAGTCTCCAACGGCTCTAAAACACCTGCGCACCAATCATATTGTGCCAGGTCATCAACTTTGATCAGAGCTCCAACGGCTATAAAGGACACCTGCGCACCAATCATATTGTGCCAGCTCATCGTCCTTGCTCAGAGCACCAACGGCTAGTTTTAAGCTCTCTGCTATAAATAGCCTGCTCATCTTCATTTCCAAGTTTCTTGAGTTCTTGCTTCCAAAAGAAACTTTGAAGATTTGAAGATTGCTTGCTCATTTTCAGATTTCTTAAGATCAACCTTCATACCTTCATACTCAACCAAGCCCAGATCCTATAAGCCTTGTATCACCAGAATTCTTCGTGCTCTTCATCTCATAGATTCATAGAGCCCAGAATTTCTGATCACACACACACCTCTTGAAGCTTTGATTATTTCGATCATACTTCTTGAGATACACCGGTTTAGTCTAGGATTTGTTCTTCATAGATTATAGATCTTTGAGATAGTTGTGTTTCATTGTTGTATCTTGTAACTCTCTCATATAATAAGATCTCCATTAGAAAATCCAAGACTAACCATCTTGGTAGAGGACGTAGATCTTTCATTGATCGAATCTCTCCAAATAGCTTGTTCTTTAATCTCGCTATTTACTTCCTGCTTAATCATTTCTGAATTACTGCTTTGTTTGATCTTATCAGATTGCTGTTATTGCTGCTGTGTTTGTTATTGCTTATTGCCTTAGAACATTTTATCACTCTTTAAGCCAAAACTTAGCGCGTGCGTTTTCATCCTTGCGCATCTTTTTCCTGCGCAGGTGCTGCGTAAATTTCCGCTGTGCATTTCACACTCTCACTGCGCGCTATACTTAGCATATTTGAGAACTGTGCGCATAAGCCATTGATTTGCAAAAGGGTTTGAAAAGAATTTTAAAACGCTATTCACCCCCCCTCTAGCATTTTTCATACCCTTGTTGCCCCCTTGGGACCAACAAGTGGTATCAGAGCAAACACCTTCATAAAACTTGTTTTGTTTTTCAAGCTTAACAGCTTGGGTGCCGATTCAAGATGGCTTCAAAATCTTGGGAAATGGCTAACTATTCACATGTTCCAGTGCTGAATGAAGATCACTTCGAAATCTGGAAGCACTGCATGCTCACTCATTTTTCCTCTATCGACGAGATCCTCCAAGACATTGTTCTTGAAGGACCCTACATTCCAATGAAGGCCAATCCAGATGCTGCTACCAACAAGGATAATCCTACAATCAAGAAGGCCAAAGGGGAATGGACCGATGAAGAAAAGAAATGGGTTGGTTACGATGGAAGAGCTAGAAACATCATTCTCAGCACTCTAGACCTCTCCACGCACAATCAAATTGTGAGAGGTGGAACTGCAAAGGATCTATGGGATGCTATTGAAGGCTATGTGAATGGTGACAAAGTAAGCAAGGAAAACAAAAGATTTGTGGTGCAAAGAAAATTCAACTGCTTCATGAGAAAGGATGGTGAAACCTTGAGACAAACTTATGATCGCTTCTGTGCTGTTGTAAACTCTTGTAAATCTCTTGGAACTACCTTCACCAATAAAGAAGTAAATTCTCAATTCTTAGATGCGCTAGGTTCCAGATATGTGCACAAGGCAAGTCATCTGGAAGATTCTGGATTTTTAGATACTTGGCCTCTGCGCAGGTTATACGCCAACTTAAAAGTGTATGAGCTTAAGCTTGATCGAATTGATGAAACTGAAGGAAAAGGAAAAGCAATTTCAATGATTGCTCAAAGAGAACCTGCGCCTGCTCAAACCTCAGACAAAGTCTCCACTTCTTCTCTGCTTGAAATGGATGATGATGATTTCGCTATGTTTGTTAAGCGATTCCAAAAATTCAGGAAATTTCAAAACCTGAATCCTCAAGTAAAGCTCCAGCTAAATTCTCTCGTGGCAGAGACTCAAAGGAAGAAGATGAATTGGTTTGCTACAACTGTAGAAAGCCTGGTCATTTTGCATCAAAATGCCCTACGTCAAGATTTGAGTACATAAAGAAGAATACTGCGCAGAGATTTTCAAAGCAGCGCGGAATGGTTGCTGAAGAAGACCCTGCTGAGAAGCAACTCAAGACCTGGATAGAGACTGACACTGAAGACAGTGATGATGATGACTCTGAGGATGGACTGCTCTGCTTAGTGGCCAATGCCGATGCTGATAGCGATTCAGACAATGATCCCAAAATGGACACAAAGGCTGAGCCAAGTACTATTCAGAAGAAAGGTCCCACCATCATAGAACTGGCAGAAATGGGACATCTAACTCCAACCAGACAGAATGGCAAGTACTTATTTGCCAGAGCAGACCTAACGAAGAAATTTGTTGCTGCGCCAATACGCAAAGAATCTCTTGAAATTCCTGCTGAAATTGTAATAGAAAAGGATGACTCTGCTGCTGAGGGCGAGTCTATTTTTCAGCAAGCTGAAAAGGTAATCAAAAGATTCAATTCTATGAAAGAAGCAGTGGACTTATCAATTGGAGAAATTTCACAGCTTAAGACGGAGAAAACTCTTTTAAAATCTGAGATCACCCTCCTTAAGGAGCAGATTAAGAGCATGACTCCCCTTACTGAAAAAAACCGTTTTCTCACAAATCAAAATGAGCTATTTAAAGTAAGAAACGAAGAATTGGCTGCTCAAGTAGCTGATCTCACAAAGATCACTGATGAGTGGACCAAATCTCGTGTCACTATGGACCAAATTCTAGAAT
Organism: Campanula takesimana; assembly: GCA_026119855.1. Lineage (NCBI taxonomy): Eukaryota > Viridiplantae > Streptophyta > Magnoliopsida > Asterales > Campanulaceae > Campanula > Campanula takesimana. The sequence continues at coordinate 657,592 of JAOWBW010000501.1, forward strand.
CCCAAAAAGCTAGTGGAGACAAGGAAGGCTTGGGGTTCTCAACTAGTGATAACTTTAAATGCGCAGTTTGCTCTGAAAAGGAAAAGGAATTTACACCACAGCAAACTATTGAAATTTCTAAAGCAAAGCATTCTGCTTCAATGGGTAAAGGACAGGAGAAAGTCCAGAGACAAAATTTCCATTATGTCTACCCAAAGAAGCAAACTGGAAAAGCCAAGGGTAAGGCTAAAGTTGAATCTGCGCTTGACAACGCACCTTTTGATATTGTTACGCTTATCCTTCGAATGTCAAATCTGCGCATAAGGGTCATGCGCATGAAAGCCATGCGCCTCTACGCCAGATGCGCATACTTAAGAAAAGCGCACCAAAACTTCAAAAGATGATGTTTGTCAAAGCAAATTCATCTGCTCCAGTAAAGAATGCTGCGCCAAAGAAAAGTAAAGAGTTTGTAAAAACCCAATCTATAAGTGGCTTTCATCATTGTGTTGTGTGTGATGGTTTAGGTCACCAGGCTGCAGAATGCCTTTTGCGATTTGCTCCTAATGCCAAGGGACACAAAAATTCTAAGGTCAGATAGGAGTGGGTTGTCAAAAGTTGCTAACTCTAGGACCCAAGAATAAAGGGGACCTGCGTTTTTAATGTCTATCTTTCAGGTCTCCTGCTTTACTGCGCACTCTTCACAACCTAAAGCGCATATATGGTATCTCGACAGTGGATGTTCTAGACACATGACTGGAGATGTCACAGCTCTTGAAGATGTGCATGAAGGAAGAGGTCCCTAGTAACTTTTGGTGATAACAACAAAGGGCACATAGTTGGATATGGAAGAATCAGAAAAGATAAAGTGTGCATTGAGAAAGTTGCACTCGTAGAAGGACTCAAGCACAACCTGCTATCCATATCTCAATTCTGCGATAAAGGTTTAGAATGTCATTTCACTGCTACACACTGCTACATCAAAGATGGCATATCCGGACTAACTTTGCTCACAGGGACTCGTAAGACTAATGTTTACATTATTGATCTTACTGCTGTAAATTCTATCACTAATCTCTGTTTTGTAGCAAAGAATGTTAGTGAAAGCAGCTGGCTATGGCATAAGCGCTTAAGTCATTTGAACTTCAAATATTTGGCTAAGCTTGGAAGGGAAAATCTTGTCAAAGGACTTCCCAAAGTAGCTGACCATCATGATAGAAAATGCGCAGCATGCCAGCTCGGTAAACAACCTAAGCAGTCTTTCTCCAGCAAGATTGCTTCCTCAACTTCCAAATGTTTACAACTGCTTCACATGGATTTGTTTGGACCGGTCACCACCGCAAGCATTGGAGGAAACAAATATACCTTAGTCATGGTGGATGACTACTCAAGATACACATGGGTCGAAATGATGATATCCAAAGATGACTGCTATGATATATTGACTGCTCTCTTTCGAAGGCTCCAAACTCAAAAGGAAGACGACATCGTTAGTGTTAGATCAGACAACGGAACTAAATTCAAGAATAACGGTGTTGCTTAATACTGCGATGACCATGGAATTGATCACAATTTTCTGCTGCTGGAGTTCCTCAACAAAATGGCGTTGTGGAAAGAAAGAATCGCACGTTGATTGAGGCTGGAAAAACAATGATAGCAGAAGCTAAGCTTCCAAAGTATTTCTGGGGAGAAGCTGTCAACACTGCCTGCTTTACTCAGAATAGATCCCTCATCAACAAAGCCTACAACAAGACTCCATATGAGCTATGGAGAGGAAGAGCGCCCAACATTGCTTTCTTCAAGATCTTTGGCTGCAAATGCTATATCCTCTACAATGGCAAAGATCATAGAGGTAAATTCGACGCCAAAGCAGATGAAGGTATTTTCGTTGGGTATGCCAAACATTCTAAAGCTTTTCGTGTTTTTAATAGAACTACTCTAGTAATTGTAGAATCTGTACATGTTACTTTTGATGAGCATTCTCTCCTTGAGCCACATTTGGCTCCAAATGATTCTGATGATTCTGCTGAGAATGTTGAGACAGGTACGCAGCCTCAAACTGTACCTGTGCAGAATGTTAATCAAGAAGATCAAAACCAGAATCAAGCAAGTCCATCATATGCGCATACACCCGATGCTGCGCCAGAAGTGACGACTCCTGATTCGCAAACTCCTCCTCCTGCGCATGACGTTTCTCCGCTTCAGTAAATCACTTTTGATGATCTCGATGCTGGAGCAAATGAAGTACCCGTTGAAGATCTTCGTATTCCTACCACTCAACCTAACTTACCTCCCGATGTTCGTGAAGTTAGAGATCATCCAACTTCAAACATCATTGGTGATCTCAATGTAGGGGTTCGTACTAGGAGAGCATCAAACTTTGATGATGAATATCACTCCTTTATCTCTCAAATCGAACCAAAGAAGGTTGACGAAGCGCTCCAAGATTCAAGCTGGGTTACTGCTATGCAAGAAGAGCTTAACCAATTTGAGCGCTGCAAGGTTTGGACCTTAGTACCTAGACCTCATGATCAAGGCATTATTGGTACCAAATGGGTATTCAGAAACAAGATGGATGAAAATGGAAGCATCACAAGAAACAAAGCAAGGTTGGTTGCGCAAGGCTATAGGCAAGAGGAAGGAATCGACTACGATGAAACATTTGCGCCTGTAGCAAGACTTGAAGCTATAAGAATTTTCTTAGCTTATGCCTCTCACAAGAAATTCAAGCTTTATCAAATGGATGTGAAGAGCGCATTTCTCAACGGTGAACTCCAAGAGACGGTCTACGTAGCACAACCACCTGGATTTGAAGATAGCAGATTTCCAAATCATGTCTTCAAGCTTCAAAAAGCTTTGTATGGACTTAAGCAAGCTCCAAGAGCATGGTACGATACGCTATCAAAATTCCTACTAGAGAAAGGCTTCAAGCGCGGTAAAATTGATACAACTCTTTTTATTGCTAAGTATAATGATCATTCTTTACTTGTTCAAATTTATGTCGATGATATTATATTTGGTTCTACTAATGAGTTACTTTGTAAGCGCTTTGAGAAGCTCATGAAAAGCAAGTTTGAAATGAGCATGATGGGAGAACTCACTTTCTTCCTCGGGCTTCAAATCAAGCAATTGAATGACGGCATCTTCATAAATCAAGCCAAGTACACAAGGGACTTAATCAAGAAATTTGGACTTGAGAATGCTAAAGCATACGACACTCCAATGGCCACGGGAAACAAGCTTGACAAAGACTTGAAAGGTAAGAAAGTTGATCAAACTTTATATCGAGGTATGATTGGCTCTCTTCTTTATCTTACTGCAAGTAGGCCAGATATTATGTTTAGTGTTTGTGTCTGTGCGCGCTATCAAGCGGACCCTAGAGAAGCGCACTTAGCTGCTGTTAAACGCATTATTCGTTATCTTTCTGGAACTGTTAACCTTGGACTTTGGTACACCAAAGATTCGAATTTCGATTTGCTAGGTTATTCAGATGCAGATTACGCAGCATGCACTATTGACAGGAAGAGCACTAGTGGCACTTGTCATTTCCTTGGAAATCGACTGTTGCGTGGGCAAGCAAGAAACAAGCTGCTGTGTCCATCTCCACTACAGAAGATGAATACATTGCTGCTGGGAGCTGCTGCTGCCAAATCCTATGGATAAAGCAACAATTAGTTGACTATGGAATTAATGAAGGAAATTGCCCAATTTTCTGCGATAATATGTCCACTATAGCTGTCTCCAACAATCCTGTCATGCATTCAAAGACAAAGCACATCGACATCAAATATCATTTTCTCAAGGACCACGTGGAAAAAGGAAATATTCACTTAGAGCACGTGGGCACAGACAATCAAATTGCTGATATCCTCACAAAGGCTCTTGACGCAAAGAGATTTGCTTTCTTGAGAGGAGAAATGGGTATGCTTGAACTTAGCTATTTGTCCATATGATTTGTCAATACTAATGATCTTGTGTTTACTTGAAAATTCTCTAAGATAGGAAATGCCTCATGCGCCTGCGCATATGAAGCGCACAAGATGTTGCGCACAAGGCAAAATATTTATGAGTTTTCAAAGAAACTCTGCACATTATATTGATGCGCATGAACCTCACGCACATACCTCGTGGACCTCAGTATATCATTCTTCCGGTGTCTGCTCCCTTAGATCCCTCAAGTGGTCACTGTGCAGGCAAAGATTCAAGAGCAACTGGATGCGCAGGATGCTAGGCTCGATGCGCAGGCCAGTATGCTATAAGGCATTGATTGTGCCATTAAGGGGGAGAGTTATCTAACAAAGGCAAATAGGGAGATAACAAAGGCATTAAGGGGGAGAGAAATTAAGGGGGAGAGAAATTAAGGGGGAGAGTAATCTATCAAAGGCAAAAAGTTCCGATTTGATGCTCCCGCTTCAAATAATTGAAGCTCTGTGCAAAGCAATTTGGGAATCTACAAGATGAAGTGCGCAGAGCTCTCTCAAAGGTGAACTCAACTTATAATGCATCATTGCTTTTCCCAAAACCTTGTTCAATTCAAACTTTTTGTTTGTGGAACAATGAACGCATTATTTCAAACTTCATGCGCATATACTTAACTGCTCATATTTTTTGGTGCATGATGTTTTAAACATTCAGTTTAAACGCATACCAATCCTAAACTCATATTATCTGTATGCACTGAATGATATTTCTGTCTTTCCCATATTGTAAGTTATATCTTTTGGTTAGACTAGAAATCTATAACATTGGCTAGTGTGTGCATTGACTTGAGGCATGATTTACCATTCACATTTTTATGGACATGTTATTATCAAGTACAATGAATTGCCTTTGTTATAGTAGGTAATGACATCAATCATTTAGGGGGAGATTGTTGGGTATGCTTATTTCTTAACCCTCCCAATTATGTTAGAATTGATTGATACCATCACCTAAGTATTTTATGGACTTTAGGATCCTATGTAAGAAGTTTTATAACTTCTATTTTTAGCTAAGTCCAATTTTATAGAATAGGCTTAGCGGTTAGGGCTTGCTCGGAATTGAGGTTTCATTTACTGAAGACTAAGTATAATGCACAGGACATTTCGTGCGCAGCACATTTCATGCGCAGAGCATTACCTGCTCAGTCTCCGCGTGCACATAGCATTACCTGCTCATTCTCCGCGCGCATAGCATCACTTTCTCATCCTCTATACGCATGGCTTTCTATGATCAGAGCAGATTAACTTGGTCCTTATGCTTATCTTTCAACAACCTCATATTCTTGAAGCTTGGAGCGAAAAGGAATGATCTAAGCAAGACTGTGGTCTCTGCGCAGGACTTCCCTGCGCAGGACATCACTGCGCAGGTCTCCTCTGCGCAGCATGCATCCTTGCTCAGTTTTCGATACATTCAGTTTACATAACTTGGAAAGCGCTTAGAAGATGCACGCTTATTAAAAATGCTGAGGTGTGCAGAAACGACAAAGCAAGCACACTCAGCAGATCCAACGGTGGAGATGCGCTCAAACATAATATTTCAAATGAAGATAGCTGTCAACCTTCTAGAAGAAGCTTTTGAATTTGGTCTTCATGCTCAGTCTCCAACGGCTCTAAAACACCTGCGCACCAATCATATTGTGCCAGGTCATCAACTTTGACCAGAGCTCCAACGGCTATAAAGGACACCTGCGCACCAATCATATTGTGCCAGCTCATCGTCCTTGCTCAGAGCACCAACGGCTAGTTTTAAGCTCTCTGCTATAAATAGACTGCTCATCTTCATTTCCAAGTTGCTTGAGTTCTTGCTTCCAAAAGAAACTTTGAAGATTTGAAGATTGCTTGCTCATTTTCAGATTTCTCAAGATCAACCTTCATACCTTCATACTCAACCAAGCCCAGATCCTATAAGCCTTGTATCACCAGAATTCTTCGTGCTCTTCATCTCATAGATTCATAGAACCCAGAATTTCTGATCACACACACACCTCTTGAAGCTTTGATTATTTCGATCATACTTCTTGAGATACACCGGTTTAGTCTAGGATTTGTTCTTCATAGATTATAGATCTTTGAGATAGTTGTGTTTCATTGTTGTATCTTGTAACTCTCTCATATAATAAGATCTCCATTAGAAAATCCAAGACTAACCATCTTGGTAGAGGACGTAGATATTTCATTGATCGAACCTCTCCAAATAGCTTGTTCTTTAATCTCGCTATATACTTCCTGCTTAATCATTTCTGAATTACTGCTTTGTTTGATCTTATCAGATTGCTGTTATTGCTGCTGTGTTTGTTATTGCTTATTGCCTTAGAACATTTTATCACTCTTTAAGCCAAAACTTAGCGCGTGCGTTTTCATCCTTGCGCATCTTTTTCCTGCGCAGGTGCTGCGTAAATTTCCGCTGTGCATTTCACACTCTCACTGCGCGCTATACTTAGCTTATTTGAGAACTGTGCGCATAAGCCATTGATTTGCTAAAGGGTTTGAAAAGAATTTTAAAACGCTATTCACCCCCCTCTAGCATTTTTCATACCATTGTTGCCCCCTTGGGACCAACAATTTGATTTTCTTTTATTTCTTTCATTAATTCTTTTATTTATCTTTTTCTTGATTGGTCAATTCCATTTCACATGGATTGACCAATTTCCCTCCAACCTTTCCCTCCTAATTTTACCTATAAAAACCATCATCTCCTACCTTGGAAAAGAACCTCATTTTTAGACTTGAATTTTCTCTATACACACACTATACACAATTCTCTACACGAATTCTCCCAACAAGAGTTCTTCGTAACAAGACTCTACATAAAATTGTTCTACAACAATTTCTCCACAACAAAACACCATTTTCAAGTCCACGTTTGAAGTCCTCTTCTTAAGGTACAACTTCATTTTTCTTCTATTTTCTTCTTCTTAAATGTATGCAATCCCCATTAATGGGACATAACCAATATGACTACTTCACATATTGAAGTTAGTTAAGGTTATCTCCCTACATTCCAACTCTACTTTAAATTCCCCTACTTTTATTTTATTATAATTGTTAGAATAGTTTAACATGTAATCTTTTAGTATAAATTAATAAAATAAAACAATTCTTTTTTTATTTCTCTTTTAATTCCCCTTTCTTCTTATTGTAATTTGTTAGCACTTTTTTATTTAATTGAAGGACATTTAGCATTAGAACACCAAAAGTAGCAAGACCCGCGTAAGCGGGGCGGAGTGGGTGTTTAAGTACTTCCCACTCCGTCACCTAACCCCCGAACCCATCTTTTCCCGAATCTCTGGTTTTGTATATAAAATTGGCTCTTTTTAGGTTTTTCTTATGTTCCTCTAAAACATAGGTGGCGACTCTTAAAATCAAGTAGACATCCTAGGTTAATTCACCGCTCTAGCCAAGCCTTGGTCCCCCGGGGTATCTACAGTGGCGACTCCGCTGGGGATATAGAGGGTTAAACTTGCATTTTCTGCTTTTGGTGTTCTTATATCTGTTTTCTGGGCATTCTGGTAAAAAGGGTAGGAAGCGCGCGCCTCCGGCCTTCTTGGCCTAACGCGCGCACGTCCGACCCTTTGAACCAGAATCGCCCGCCTCCCATCTCGTCCTTCAAATTCCATGTTTCTGTGCTAACAATGTCTGTAGGGGAAAAGTTCTATAATTTAGGGTCAAGACAATCCCTTGAATCCACTGATTTGCAGGTACTGCCCAGAAGCGGGCGCCTCTTCCCTCTAGTGCCTAAGGCGCGCGCCTCCCATCCTCAAAGCCCAAAGCGCGCGCGTCTGGGCAACTTTCCAGAACAGAACAGTACACAGAACAGAGCAGTTTTGACAGTGTGGGCACCGGGCCTGCACAAAACCATCTCTTAATTCTCTGTTTTATTTTATCGGTCACACGGGTGATTCGAAAGTTGTAAATTACGTGCTTATTTGTTTTTTTTTTTTTATTTCCTTTGAAAAAAAAAATTATTTTGTCACTTGTTAGACCTCACACTACGCGCACAATTCTTATCAACTGCTCACTATCGAGTCGCACAAGTCCAACCCCAAACCCGTCGAGGCCCGTCCTAGGAAGTTTCAAGCTCCACTCGACCTTGACTCTTCCGAAGCGGTAAACCTCAGCCCGTGGCGTAGTTCATGACTACATGCCGGGGGTGACCTTTAAGCCTCTCTTTAGCCGAGCACAAACCACACAATTCTAGTCTAGGGTCTAACACTCCGTGACTAAGTCGGTTTCCATGTGCCGAGATTTCCCTAAACTAATGTCTTCAAATCATACATGCCACTCGTTGTTATGGACGAAATAAAAATCCGTCCCCAAGTGGTTATTATGGACGCTCATAAAAAATCCGTCCCCGCATGTATAATTTACTACATTAATTTAGTTTAATCCCGACACATGTAGGATTCACAAGCGTAGTGGAATCCGATGAGTATATGGGACCGTGAGAAGGTCTATATACTAGTGTGACGATTCCACTAGTTTTCTAGAAACCCCAAAAAGGACCACGTCCTTCCGACTTTTGTAAATAAAAAAAAAAAGTCATTTTTCTTTATGTGGTTGAGTCTTTTCTTGTTTGTGGGTGAAATCATTTTACTCAAAATATGTTTGTGGGGACAACCTAAGATCGACCGTGTTCTCTCAATAGGTCCAATGGCTTCCAACGGCAACAACAACAAGGGTGAGATCATCTCCGTGTCCAACGAAAGGCTCTTCAACATAATAAGAGCCATGGGGGAACAAATGGATAGACTTGTCGAGGATGCCTGCCGCAAGGATGATTTGTGGCAAGACCGTCTTGATCTCGAGAGGAAAATTCATAAGGAAGAAGTGTCCGAACTTAAGGCTCGTTTGCAAGAGCTCACCGACAGCAAGGCAAATGTCCACGGTAAAGCACGCTCAAGTGGCTCATCCCTCAAAAGTCACAAAGGTGCCACCAACGACCGTGTCTATACCCCTCTCAATGGCATGACCATCACCGAGGCCCAAGAAGCTCTCAAAACCAAGGGACAAGTTTCTCCTCTCCAAGGGTACAAGCAACCACAACCGTTATGTCGCAACCATGCCCACCACAAGTGGTGTGACTATCACCTATGCAGCGGTCACCTCACCGAGGATTGCTTCTCCATCCGCAACATCATCCAAGACTTGATTGACAATGGTGAATTTCCCGTGGGTGAAGAACAACAGTCAGAGAGTGAGAACATGCAAGAACTCATCAAGGAAGGGGCTCAGATTTGAAATGGGGCCTCAACAAGAGATCATGCCACAAAAAAGACTACAACGACAATGGGGACTACAACAACAATCTCCGTTTCTCTTTCTCTACCTAGAAATAGGATATAAAAAAAAGAAAAAAAAAAGAGTCAAAATTCCTCTTAAGTGTGCATTAAAGTTTTCTTTCGTCGCACTTGTGTGAATGTTCGAGTCAATTATCAAATTAAAGTCGTTCTTGTCCTCATACACTCTTCCAAGTTGTTCAATTTAATTCTTGGCAAAATGATGAAAAGATTTCTAAACACGTTTTAGAACGAAGGCCATCGCTTGAACGCCTAGGGGCTAAACATCGACGAAGGCATACAACGAAGACATCAACAATGACGAAATCAAGACAAAGAAAGGTGGAGCAACAATCATGAAGCAAAGTTTCAAAAGGGGATAGAAAAAAAAAAAAAAAAAGCTCGCTAGGTTGAAATCCTCAAATAAACCTAGGCAAAAGTTAGAGCACAAAAAAAATAAATAAAAAAAAATCCCCCTTTATTCAAAGAAGTTCACAACAACAACATCATTCCACCAAACGAAGGACAAAGCGACATCGACAACAATCATGACGAGGCAACAATTCATCACGGCGAATGGAGAATCCACAAGAACTACGGTGACCTGAGCCTCTTCACTGGAGGAACGTAGGCAACCTTCGGGTTCGGTCTCATGCAAGAAAGAAGATATGTTTAGCCCTAGCGCGTTATGGTGATCGGCCTTCATCTCGAACTTGTCAAGACATCTTTGTACGATTCATTTGCCAATGAATTAATCACCTCAAGATTGAACAACTTTCTTAGATTTGGAATCACTTTCCGTTCCTTGTCGAGTCTAGGGCTTCTATTCTTTCTGCATACTCCCAATTTCTTGCAATCAAATTGGGGCTTTCCTTCTCTTCTCTCTTAATGACTTACTTGCTTTCGTGAGTCATTCAAAAAAATATACATACATGAAGTCAATACTAGGGACACTTCCCTAGTCGAGTCAATGTCACTCATCTTTAGTGACAAGAGGTCTTCACCGCAAAATCACATGTCTTATCTCCTCAGCCAGAGTCAATGCACACTTCCTCATTAATCGAGTCAAAAAAAAAAAAAAAGACGCAAAAGAGATGCCCGCTAGATTGAAAACTCGAAAGGGAGGTCTAGGCAAAAAACAGGGTGCGTCATAAAAAAAAATGAGAGAGTGAGAGAGAGAAGGGAAAGAGAAATGGAGATCTCCGGCCTCTAAGGAAGACAACTGCACAAGCTCTACATTGGATCTCCTCAACAAATCAATTCCCCACCGAGTCCAATTCGGGATTGCAAAAGGCTCGACAAGATATGGCACCATCAAAGGTTGTCTTGGGTTATTGGCATCATTCTCCAGCAGTGCGCATTTTTTGGGTTCATGAAAATAAGGCCCGTGGTAACCAAGACCCATCCGAGAACGAGCCCATCATAAAAGGGCACGAGGTTGCACAAATAATCCATAGCTAGTCAATTGGCTTGGGCAGCAAATAGCAACGCCATGTATCTCACTTTTCAAAGCTTCTTCAAGTATGTGCTTCTAAAGTACGCCGAAAGGCTCCCAAGAAATGGAGTAGCTCTTGCCATGTCCTCTCATGTTTGTTTCCTCGCACGAGGATGGGTCACTCTTGCTTTGCTCAACAAATGGTGACGCCCTAGGGGCTATGTGACTCAAGAACAAGGGTTTCTTTTGCTTCATTTGACAATCAATAAGCCCTAGGGGCTATGCTCGAGAAAGATGTGTGAGACTATCCTCAAAGTCTCTCAAAAGGGATGTCAAAAAGCCCTCTTGTCATGTGTGCCCGTACTCGGATGGCACTCTATGGGCTACAGTCAAGTCTTAAAGGCTCCCTCGGCAAGAAGCAATGCACTTCAATGTCCCCAGCAACATTTGGAGCTTTAAACCGAAAGGTCTCAAGGGGCTTCGCAATCTACAATCTTTTGGACTACGGCATTACAGTGATACAAGCAAAGGGCAATATTGGGGCTTCGCAATAAACAAGCTTTTGGGGCAGTGGTACCCGAGCAATGCAATTTGGGAGTAGTCTTATGGCTCCATGAAAGGGATCAAACTTCAATGGTCCCTCAACACTTCCAGTCAAAAGGCCTCTTGGTTTTAAATGAAGGCTCCGATGATATGAATGAATTTGATGATTCTTGTTAGAACTCACAGCGAGATTCTGAAGGAAGTCTTAGAGAAAAGGAAAAAGATTCAATATGCTAGACTCACCCGGCTGAGTTATGGCGGGCAATGCCAATATGTTAACTCTAGAGACAGAGTTACGGCCAATCCCAATGTTTCTGCAATACAGCACCCCCTTCTCCAAGATCAAAAGCACAAGCTGCATCGGAAGATCCGCCGTCGGTTCAACTCAAGAAGACTCGAGCAAACATACCGTTCGAGACTTTATCACACCAAGACCTTATCATCTGCAACAACATCACCATCTCCCACGAGACGTCTCCCGAAGACCATACTACACTTCCAATATGGGCCTTCCGCCATTCGGGTATCAACAAAAAAAAAGGGCCATCCATCTCCAAGCAAGAGAAAGAGGAAGATCACTTTCATGAGTTCTACCCAATGGTGCATCTGCTCTCAATACAATGCCAAGATAAGTTGAGGCTTCACACCGAAAGGTCTCCACATCTCGCCATTTACAAACTTGATAAGCCCATGACATTTGGGGCTTAGCAATCTCTCAAAGCTTGGTATTAATGATCTTCTCTTGGGGCTTGCCCACGTCGACAACAAAGACAGTTTATTTGAATGGGCTAAGAGTTGATTCATCTTGGGGCTTCACAAGCCACTCAAAGTTCAGCATTCGAGGGGCTTTACAATCAGCAACCCCTTGGCATCTCGGCATCAATAGTCCTTTTTGAAGCCCCATAACCGACACATATCTTGGGGCTAGACATCAATTACGTGTGTGCATATTCTTTTCTTTCTAATTAAATTAAAAAAAAAGATTTTATTTTCTTTTTTCTTTTCTTGTGCAAAAGTATGTGCTTTACTTTGCTTTGCTCCTAGCATTCCTCCCCAGTACTCCCCAGCATCCTTGAACTACGCTGGTCTGATTCTCTTAAAGGGATACGTAGGCAGCCTTTTGGCACGACCAACCCGTCATCCAGAATACCATCTCGCCGACACTCCTTCAAAGGCAAGAACAATTCATCATCATCAACATCATCATTCTCCATCCAAAGCATGGACATTCTTCATCAAAAGCATCAGCATCCTTCAGCAATCCATCCCCAATCAAGCGGCAATGGTAAGTGAAGGTATGAACATCATTCATCTCAAGCAATCTTTCAAAAAATCACTTCACACACAAAATCACTTTACTTCTCCCTCATGCAAAAGTGCTTCAAAATCACATCGCACCACGAGCACAATTTCTCCCTTCATTTCACACTTCATGCATCTTCTTACACAAACACATATTCCTGCTAAGCACACACATAGCAGGTACCACTACGAAGTCAACAGCATCCGCTACTCAAAGCATTTCATCCCCAGCAGAAAATGGTCCACAGTCAACCATGCCCACATCCCCACGATAAAGTCAACAGCAGCTGTAACATCAATTTGGTCCACGGTGATCTCACATTCCAGCAAACGGATCCCGCCTTAGCAAACGGATCCCGCATCAGCAAACGGATCCTGCTTCAGCAAACGGATCCCGCATCAGCAAACGGACCCCGCATCAGCAAACGGATCCCGCTTCAGCAAACGGATCCCGCATTCAGCAAACGGATCCCGCATCAGCAAACAGATCCCGTATTCAGCAAACGGATCCCGCAATCAGCAAACGGATCCCGCAATCAGCAAACGGATCTCGCACCAGCAAACGGATCCCGCACCAGTAAACGGATCCCGCCATCAGCAAACGGATCCCGCATTCAGCAAACATATCCCGCCTTAGCAAATGGATCCCGCATCAGCAAACGGATCCCGCATCAGCAAACGGATCCCGCATTCAGCAAACGGATCCCGCCTCAGCAAACGGATCCCGCATCAGTAAACGGATCCCGCTTCAGCAAAACGGATCCCGTCATATCTTTTCTATCAATAAAGCCACTCACACAGGGAGCGCACCCCCATTTTTCACAATTTCAAAATTCCCCTCTTTTTTTAAATTGCGGCCGTGGTGGGCCGCCTCAAGCCACCACACCTTTTTAAAAAAAAATATTGTGGCCGTGGTGGGCCGCCTCAAGCCACCACACCCTTTCTATCTGCGAAAGCCGCTCACACAGGGAGCGCACTCCTATCCTTTGTAATTTCAAATTCCTGCTTTATCGAGTCTTTGTTTTCTCTTGTCGATGTCCTCGGCGGTTGTCTTTCTTTCGTCGAAGCGTTTTGCTTCGCAATCCACGTCGCCGAGGGGCTCTATAGACACCCCGCCTTGGACCTCTCACCCCGATTGCATACATAGTATTTTTATTTAACTTGTTTTTGTTAATTTCTGTTACTTCCGTTAAGTTCCTAACTGATTCTGTTAGTTTTGGACTAAACTGCATAACAGAGTTAACTTTTAGAGTCATTCTGTCTTTTCCACCCGCGGGCGCCTCCCGTAATAGTCATGGGGCGCGCGCACGTTTGGTCCAATAGGCCGGACCCGCGCGCTTCCAACTTTGGCAGTAACGGATAGCACCATTTTCCCCTCCCTTTTCTTATTTAGAAAATCTCTTCTTGATCACAAACACCTCATTTTTACATCCACATTCATTCTCCCTTATTTCATAACTCCCAAATCCTTTATTCTAGCCATTCTTCATAAAAACAAAATATTTCTTTTTATTATTATTTGATTTTCTTTTATTTCTTTCATTAATTCTTTTATTTATCTTTTTCTTGATTGGTCAATTCCATTTCACATGGATTGACCAATTTCCCTCCAACCTTTCCCTCCTAATTTTACCTATAAAAACCATCATCTCCTACCTTGGAAAGGAACCTCATTTTTAGACTTGAATTTTCTCTATACACACACTATACACAATTCTCTACACAAATTCTCCTAACAAGAGTTCTTCGTAACAAGACTCTACATAAAATTGTTCTACAACAATTTCTCCACAACAAAACACCATATTCAAGTCCACGTTTGAAGTCCTCTTCTTAAGGTACAACTTCAGTTTTCTTCTATTTTCTTCTTCTTAAATGTATGCAATCCCCATTAATGGGACATAACCAATATGACTACTTCACATATTGAAGTTAGTTAAGGTTATCTCCATACATTCCAACTCTACTTTAAATTCCCCCACTTTTATTTTATTATAATTGTTAGAATAGTTTAACATGTAATCTTTTAGTATAAATTAATAAAATAAAACAATTCTTTTTTATTTCTCTTTTAATTCCCCTTTCTTCTTATTGTAATTTGTTAGCACTTTTTTATTTAATTGAAGGACATTTAGCATTAGAACACCAAAAGTAGCAAGACCCGCGTAAGCGGGGCGGAGTGGGTGTTTAAGTACTTCCCACTCCGTCACCTAACCCCCGAACCCATCTTTTCCCGAATCTCTGGTTTTGTATATAAAATTGGCTCTTTTTAGGTTTTTCTTATGTTCCTCTAAAACATAGGTGGCGACTCTTAAAATCAAGTAGACATCCTAGGTTAATTCACCGCTCTAGCCAAGCCGTGGTCCCCCGGGGTATCTACACCGGGTGGTCAAGGACAGCAGTTCAGTAATCAGCAGGGTTATCAGCCGCAGCAGCAGTACTAGGGCAATCAGTTTAACTCTTATAGACCACCATATGGGCAGCAGCAGCCACAACAGCAGCAGCAGCAGAATGCTCCGGGACAGTCTACAGAGTCACTGCTGAATTCCTTGGCTCAGAGTGTTAGTACCATGAACCAGAATTTTCAGCAGTATCAGCAGCGTACAGATGCGAGCATTGGTAACTTGGAGAAACAGATGGGTCAGGTAGC
The DNA here is from genome assembly GCA_026119855.1 of Campanula takesimana. Lineage (NCBI taxonomy): Eukaryota > Viridiplantae > Streptophyta > Magnoliopsida > Asterales > Campanulaceae > Campanula > Campanula takesimana. Next base: position 672,754 of record JAOWBW010000501.1, read on the forward strand.
TGATGCCGTGGGACGGATATAGGCTAGGGATTCGAGGAAGTTGCCATCACAGACTGAACCGAATCCTAAGCAAAGTGCATGTGCGATCACTCTTCGCAATGGTAAGGAGTTGCAGGATAAGGTTGTAGCTGAGGAACCGGAGGTTTAGGTTGAGATTTCAGAGCCAGTACATAAGGTACCAGATCAGACAGAAGTTGCACCAGAGGTTAAGGCTCCTGTATATGAGCCTGAGGTTCCATTCCCGGAGGCCTTGAAAGAACATCGAAAGCCGGAGCCCGACAAGGCTATTTACGATACTTTCAAGAGGTTAGAGGTTAATATTCCTTTCTTGGATCTTCTTTAGACTGTCCCGAGGTATGCGAAGTTTTTGAAGGAGTTGTGTACTCTGAAGAGGAATCAGAAGGAAAAGGAGTAAAAAGAAGGTTAAGGTTAGTGAGCATGTGTCTGCAGTGTATCAGAGGAAAATGCCTAAGAAATGCAGTGACCCAGGGATGTTCGTGATTCCAGTTACTTTGGGGGATGCTTCTGAGCATAAGGCGATGTTAGACTTGGGGGCTTCAATCAATGTCATGCCCTATGCGTTGTTTGAAACTCTTAAGTTGGGACCACTGCAGGATACCAGAGTCGTGATACAGTTGGCAGATAGGTCGAATGCCTACCCGAAGGGATTGGTAGAGGATGTTCTTGTTAGAGTGGGGAAGATGATATTTCCCGCGGATTTCTATGTTCTTGAGATGGAGACGGATCCAAAGGCTCCCATACTGTTGGGGAGGCCTTTTATGTCGACTGCTAGGACCAAGCTTGATGTGGCTAATGGTTCTTTGACAATGTAATTTGATGGGCAAGTAATGGAGTTTAACATCTTTGACTCTATGAAATACCCTAAGGATACGAAGTCGTTATGTTTCATCGATGTGATCGAGCCATTGGTAGAGGAGGTATTTGAGGTGTCTAGTGGAGATGATGATCTCAAGACTGTGTTAGAGAACGCTTTGGGGTATGCTAATTTGGAGTTTGACATCTCAGATTCTATGAAGGAAGCAGTTATGGGTCTTACAGAGAGTGCCATGTTTGCTACCGCGCCGAGTCATGGTCACATGAAGCTAGAGGTTCCGATGGAGAAGCTTGTTCCATCTATAGAGAAGGCACCGGAGCTTGAGTTGAAGGTCCTCCCTGAGAACCTTAAGTATGTTTATCTAGGTGAGGGAGAGACGCTTCCGGTAGTGATTTCTAGCAAGTTGACTGACGATCAAGAGAAGAGGTTGATTGAGGTGATTCGGGAGCGAAAATATGCGATTGGTTGGACTATTGCCGATCTCAAGGGCATTAGTCCATCTTTGTGTATGCACCGGATCAACCTAGAGGAGGGTGCGAAGCCGGTGAGGCAACCACAGAGGAGGCTTAACCCGCCAATGATGGAGGCGGTGAAGAAGGAGGTCCTGAAGCTACTACAGATGGGGATCATCTATCCCATCTCCGACAGCGAGTGGGTGAGCCCCACACAGTGTATGTCCAAGAGGGGTGGGATCACGGTCTCCCGTAATCAAAAGGGAGAGATGGTTCCAACCCGGGAGCAAACGGGGATTCGCGTGTGCATTGATCTCCGGAGGCTAAATGAGGTAACTCGTAAAGACCACTTCCCTCTCCCCTTTATTGATCAGATGTTGGAAAGGTTAGCCGGAAGGGCGTATTTTTGTTTTCTCGACGGTTTTTCCGGGTATTTTCAAATACCTATTGCCCCGGAAGACCAAGAGAAAACTACATTTACTTGCCCCTTCGGCACCTTTGCCTATCGGAGAATGCCGTTTGGATTGTGTAATGCACCTGGGACTTTTCAAAGGTGCATGGTGAGTATTTTCTCCGAGTTTGTAGAAAAGTTTATGGAAGTTTTCATGGATGACTTCACTGTCCATGGAGACTCGTTTGATGAATGCCTTGCTCATTTAGGACTAGTGTTGGATAGGTGCATTGAAACCAATTTGGTCTTAAATTTTGAAAAATGTCACTTTATGGCCGAGCAAGGCATTGTGTTGGGTCATGTTGTGTCGAAAAAGGGTATCGAAGTTGACAAAGCTAAGATTGATGTCACTTCTTCACTTCCTTACCCTACCAATGTGCGTGAAGTCTGGTCTTTCCTTGGTCATGCCGGGTTTTACCGGAGGTTTATTAAGGACTTCTCAAAGATTGCTTCACCTCTATGCACCCTGTTGCAAAAAGAGGTTGATTTTAATTTTGATGATAATTGCAAGCAATCTTTTAATGAGTTGAAGTCTAGGTTGACAACCACCCGATTGGTCTCGTCCCTTTGAGATCATGTGTGATACTAGTGATTATGCCGTGGGGGTGGTTTTGGGTCAAAAAGTGGAGCGTGCCTCGCATGTGATGTATTATGCGTCTATGACCTTGAATGGGGCACAAAGAAATTACTCCACTACTGAAAAAGAGATGTTGGCGGTGGTTTTTGCACTAGAGAAATTTAGGTCCTACTTGTTGGTTACTAAGATTATTGTTTACACCGACCACGCTGCTCTTAAATATTTAATGTCTAAGAAAGAGGCTAAACCGAGACTCATTCGGTGGATTCTCTTGTTGAGTGAGTTTGACATAGAGGTTAAGGACAAAAAGGGGGCTGAAATCTAGTTGCCGACCATTTGAGTCGCCTTGTAATGGAGGAGGACAAGCCTTATAAACAAGCCCCAATCCGGGGTGAGTTTCCTGATGAGGTTCTTTGGGCAGTTAATTCAGTGGCCCCTTGGTATGCGGACTTGGTCAATTTTCTTGTCTCGAATAAATTCCCTCCGGGGATGTCAAAATCGAAAAGAGACAAAGTCCGTAGTGATGCCAAATATTATGTGTGGGATGAGCCCAACTTATGGAGGCATTGTGCCGACCAAGTCATTCGGAGGTGTATTCCCGACAGTGAGGTGTCCTCTATTCTCAAATTCTGTCATGAGTATGCATGTGGTGGTCATTTTGGTGCGAAAAAAACCGCTAGAAAAGTCTTGGATTATGGCTTCTTTTGGCCAACTTTATTCCGGGATGCAGTCACTTTTTGTCAGTCGTGTGATAGGTGCCAAATGGTTGGTAATATTGGGCGCCGTGATGAAATGCCACAAACCCTCATTGTGAATTGTGAAATGTTTGATGTGTGGGGGATAGACTTTATGGGTCCATTCCCTAAATCTTGTGGGTTTGTGTATATTTACTTGCGGTGGACTATGTGTCCAAATGGGTGGAAGCCATCCCTACCCGCACCGATGATTCAAAAGTAGTGGTCAACTTCCTTAGGAGAAACATTCTGTGTCGGTTTGGGATGCCAAGGGCCATTATTAGTGATAGGGGGACTCATTTTTGCAATAAGACAGTCGAAGCTCTAGTCAAGAGATATCATATCACCCATAAGGTGTCGACTGCTTATCATCCCCAAACAAATGGTCAAGCTGAGGTGTCCAATAGAGAGATAAAATCTAACCTTGAAAAAACTGTGAACCCGAATAGGAAGGATTGAAGTCAAAGGCTTGATGATGTGTTGTGGGCTTACCGGACGGCATATAAGACACCGATTGGTATGTCACCATATCGGTTGGTGTTTGGTAAACCTTGCCATTTACCGGTGGAGCTTGAACACAAAGCCTATTGGGCGGTCAAAAAGTTCAAAATGAACTTAGAGGGTTCCGGTGAGGAGCGAAAATTGCATTTGAGTGAGTTGGATGAGATTAGGAGAGATGCCTATGAGAATAACCTTCTTTACAAGGAGCGAGCGAAGATTTGGCATGATAAAATGATCATTAGAAAGGACTTTAAGGTTGGTCAAAAGGTCCTTCTTTTTAATTCCCGTCTTTGTTTGTTTCCGGGAAAGTTAAGGTCTCGGTGGACCGGCCCTTATGTGGTGAGGGAGGTGTCCCCGCTTGGGACGGTGGTAATCTCTAGTCCTAATGAGGACAAAGGATTCAAAGTTAATGGTCAACGGTTAAAACCGTATTTTGAGAACGAAGTCGTGAATACCGCGAATTTGGAGGTGATTGATCTCCAAGACCCGGTATATGTTTGATAGCTTTGGGTCCGAGTCTTGTCAAAACTTTAAACTTTGATGCATGCCGGGTGCTTTCCCGGCATTTGGTCTAGCTAAAGACGGTAAAGAAGGGCGGCTAACCGGGAGGCAACCCGGGATTTATTTGCTTATTTTCTTGGTTTTTATTTTTATTTTAGGCTTTTAGAATTAATTGTAGTTGTATATTATGTTTTTACATTCTTAGTTTTATGTCTTGAATTGGTGCTACTGAAAGGTTATTTTTGTTTTTGTTGATGCAGGCATTCTTGGAATGAAGGACATGCTTGAAAAAAATAAAAAAAAAAAAAATGCTGCTCCGCTAGCCAGACATCATCACGTCTGCAGTGCTTTTGCCCGAGTCGGGAGTCCGTGTGCCTATGTAGAGGCCGATGCACAATTTCTATCAGCACGTGTGCATCTTTTTAGCCCAAGTCGGACTCCCGTGTGCAATTGGATAGCACGACTCGTGCTTGGGAGCCCGAGCCGTGATGTGTCGGCATTGAAAAAAAAAAAGTTTCCAGTCAAAAGTTTCCAGTCGACTCTGTCTTCTTCTCAAAAACCGGCGACCCTCTGCACTCCCTCTCCGCCGCCGCCGGCACGACACACACACCCTCTCCATTAAAATCAACTCCCTCCTCCATCTTCTTCCTCCCTCAATCTACCCTTTCATTCCGTCTTCTTCTTCCCTCTGCACCCACAGCCGCCGACCCAAACCACCATCCCTAAACCACCACAAAAACGCCGCCTCCTCCATTAAAACAACTCCCTCTCTCATCTCCTTCTTCCCTAAACACCTTCCCTCCCTCAAATCACTCAATTTCCCCTTCTTCCCCAACTTAATCTCTCTAAACCCTAATCTGTTCCACCCTAAAATTTCATCAAATTTCGCCATGATCCCACCTTAACCCACTTTCTCTCACCTCAATTTAACCCATTCTGACATCCTACACCATCACTTTCCAGATTTCAAGCAAAATTTTAAAACCCTAGAAATTCAATTTTGGGGCTTTTGGTTCATCTTTCTTGGAGCTATCTAGGAGATATAAGTCGACTTGTTGGGCACTAGCATAGCATTGCAAGGTAAAATTCTCTCAATTTTACTTGCATTTTATTTTGTAGGTGGATGTTGTGGTGGTTCGGTTGGGATTGATCGGTGTTATTATCATTTGTGTGGTGATTTGTATGGTGTGATATTATTGTTGAATGGTGAGTGATGGTGAGCATTGATAGTGTGGGTGAAATTGATTAATTGTTGTGGGAGATTTGTTTGATCACTATGAGGATGAGAGGAGGAAAGATTTGTGTTGTTAGTGGTGGTGTAAGGAAGCCTAAGAAATCCACGTTTATACCGCCCGCTCCCGAGGTTAATTATTTGGGGTTGAAAAACTTAACTGAGGCTCAAAAGATAAAATGGAGACGGTTAGATTCACCAAAACGGAAACTCAAAATCACTAAACTTTTAAACATTGAGGCTCTTCAAAAGCTTGGTTTAGAGGTTCCGGTGAGGATGTTGATGAAGGCAACGGGTTTAGAACAATTCTTGGGGAAGAGTGCAGCGGTTTACAAAAGATACACGATTGAATTCTTGTCCACATTTGAACGGATAGAGGAGGATGGAGAAAAAGGCATCCGTTTCCACCTTAATGATCAAGTCAAGTCTATTAGCTTTGAGGAGATTAGGACACAATTTGGGGTTCAGTCACCGTCTGGGGAGTTTATGGAAGATGAATTGGTCAACCAGTTTTTCTTTGATCTAACCAGGAAACCAATGCAGAATCCCTACATGTTGTCTAATTTTCTCACCCACCCTGCATGGAGATTATTTTACCGGGGGTTAGCGAGCACTTTCTTGGGAAAGGGGGAGCCAACTCAGTTGAATAGTTTTGATGTTTCCATGTTGAAGACGGCACTCCCTAACACTTCTGTAGTCCCGGATTGGGTTGACGCTTTCATTAGGAAGTGTGAGATTATCGCAGCAAGGGGGACGGGAAACATTCCAGTGGGAGGAATGATCACTTTGTTGGTTGAGAAGTTTCTTAGTAGACACATTACAGCAGCTCGGTTTGTGGAGGGGCCTGAGTACTATGATTTATCGTACCTGGCCCGATATGAGTTCTTTGAAAAGGTACGTGGAGATGATGCGTCCCTTACATTCATATATGGGGACGATAGGCTTACGGTCAGGTGCCATAGAGGGGCTATTTTTCCAGTCGGTGATACACCACGTGCATGGCGGATCCAAGGAGTGGTAGATTTGGATATACGACATTTGCCTGCTATTCAGAGAGGAGATGACGAGAATGAGGGTAGTGATGCTGCGGAGGAGGAAGAGGGACAGGATGAGGAGATGCGTGAGACAGAGGCGACTATTGATGCCACAGAGGCAAATATTGAGGCTAGAGTCCCGGAGCAGCAGGGAGGTTATGAGGCAATTATGAGACTGTTACAGGACAGGCATGCACTCGAGGATAGGAGATGGGAGGTTTTCTTTGACCGGCTTGAGATGTTGGAGGATCATGTGACCACTATTTTCGCACGACAGCGTCAAATGGAGCTTTGGATGCAGCAGCCAGAACCTCGGACATATACGCCTCTTCCAGAACAGTTGCACACTATGATGTACAATAGGAGAATGGCTAGGATGAGGAGGCACGAGTCCCGTGAAGCCCGTTCTTCAGCAGTAGCAGGAGTGATGATACCTTTCTTTCTTTCCCTTACGTTTAAATCGTCCTTTATTTTTACTGTTTCACACACACTGAGGACACTGTGTAGTTTAAGCGTGGGGGAGGGTTTGTATTATGTTTAGTACGCATTTATTTTAATTTTCTTATTTTTTTTTAAAAAATAAAAAAATAAAAAATAAATAAATAGAGAGGCTAAGTGAAAACCCGAAAGGGCGCTTAGGCAAAAAGTGATATTTTGAGTGATTTTATCATTTATTCACCGGAGAGAAGTCATAAGGGGGGGTAAGGAGTCTCGGGTTAGGATTTTCATACTTAGAGTAGGAGGCTCGGTTAGAGGTGATTAGGATAGAAACCCTCGTTCTTTCTTGGAGTAATAAGGGGGCGTTGGTGATTTCACGAGGTAAGTTATGTCCGGAAACACTTTCTAGACATCAACTTCTTATTTTTTTTATGAGGGAGACTTGTAGTGTGAGACTAGCGTGGGGGAAACATAGGATATTTTAGTTCCCCGTGGCTTTTATGAGTGGGCCTTAGTCCGGATACGGTTTTTCACTATTTTGGAGTTTGTATCGGGCTAAGGCCATTGATCTTTATTTGATTTTCTGGAGTTATATGGGGACGGAGTTTCTTATACTCCGAGAGTTGTTTGTGTTTGTTGACTTTTGACTTGGAGACTTAGAGGAGATTAGGGGTCATTTTCTCCCATGGTACGCTGATTAGACCGGAGTTTAGAGTGGGGTTAGGATGTTACTCAGGGACGAGTAACGGTCTAAGCGTGGGGGAATTTGATGTGGCGGATTTTGTATATGTAATTCCCTTATTTTCCTATGTATTTTGGTTCATTTTCATGTACTTTAGACTAGTTTTGATGTAACTTGGGATATTTATGTAATGGTTGGGCTTTAATGTAATCCGGGGGTAGTTTAATCTTTTTATTGGTTATCCGGATGTATTATTTCATAAGCTTCAAAGTCATATTCCAAAAAGTCAAGAATAGTCAAAGTCAAGGCAAAGTCGAAGTCAACCGAAGCGGAGGAGTATAGGATGAAGCTGCAATTTCTTGAAGTTGAAGTACTGTTTTGCATTGTTGAAAAGTCCAGGGTTTGCTGTGAAGAACTAAAAGACTGCAGGGACCAAACTGCAACTACTGAAAGTTTGAGGACCAAACTGCAAGTAACTGAAACTCCAGGGACTGAATTGCAAATTTTTGAAAATCAGCCTTTTAGTCCGTACAGGAGGCTTGGTGTGATTTTGTTTCTTTTTCTTTTATTTTATTATTATTTTATTTTAATTTTTGGAAGTCATTATTAGTGGAGAATTTAAGGGGGATTAGGTTATCATTCTCTCGGGACTTTTACTACGTACTCTTTTTCTTGCTGGAGCTTTTTGTAACCTTTTCATGGAGAACTAACTCCATTGCTTTGGATTGAAAGCTTGAACCTACTTTAATTCAATTGAGGTAATTTTCTTACTCTCTTGTTTGATCTTTTCATAATTTTGCTTGTTCCGATTTTAGGTTTATAATTAGGGTTTGTGGATTTGGCCAATCCATTAGTTCTTTTTATGAATCTTTGCTAGAATTCTCTGTTCTGTGCCAGAATTAGGGTTTTCACCGTAGCATCTTCACGAATTGTGTATGTGCCATAGCAATTCGGGAAGTAGGCAAAATTTAGCGATTATCTGTGTGAAATAATCATAGAAAGCGTTCTTGATCTTAGTCTCTTAAATTGAATCAATTAATCTTTAAATCTTTTATGTGCCAGTCTAGGTTTAATTTTAATTAGGGTTTATAGTGAGTGTGCCACTGCTATAAACTAAACAGTAAGAAGAGACAAAGATTGAAACACATCTCGTGATCAAGTGAACAGGATTAACGGAGAATAAGAAGTACCAATGAAATTGAATTAGAGGATGGGGATATTGATCAATCTAAAGTGCTTTTAAATCATTGTTTTTATCATCTTAGTTTATTTTCCCGTCTTAGGAATTAATTAAAATCTCAATTAAACCCCCAATCTGGTCAAGTGACTGTTCGCAAATAATCACTGTTCTTCGAGGATCGACCCTGACTTACCCTAATTACATTATTAGTGGCCGAGTTTAGGTCTAATTTAGTAGGTGTGCGACTTAGCCTACCAAATAACATTGTATATTCTTACAAGATACTATATAAACACGTTTTTCCTAGAATATTTAAAAGCGGAATTTTCAATCAAAGTTGAATAATCAATAGATATATAGAACTAAAATGAGGCCTAAAATATCAAAGTTGAATTTAATTGAATGTGGACTATTATTGGGTTTGAGTATTTAGGTTTGGATTGTGTGGGCCTAAAATATCTATGTATATGAAAAATAAAATGAGGCCTTTTCATACATATAAAAGATAAATTTTGTGGCCTTAAATTAGCCAAAAAAAAATGTGGCCCTAGGCCCTTGCCTCACTTCTCTTGTGGCAGGGCCGGCCCTGTACTGTACCATAAAAATATTACTACTCCATAAAAAAAAAGAGAAATCTGAACAGACGGAATATGTTAAGTCGTATTGCTATTTAAATTGGCCTTTTTTTCTCCATTTGTGAGAGACTGAGAGGTCAGCAATCAAAATAAGAAAACCATACACCCTTCAAACCCTTGCAGATAGCAAACAAGGTCAGTATCCCACTCTCTTCTAAGTGAAATCTGGAAGGGAAAATCCGGCTGTGTTAGCATGGTAAGGGTTGCAACGAAAAGGGAGATTGAACCTGGCAATCATCTTGGCTTACCTGCAACTTTAATATTGATCTTGGGTCGGGCGGGTTAGCGGGTGATGAGCCATAATTGACAGGCCTAATCTTGTAGTCAATTACAATGTTCTGGCTTCATTTTTTTCAATTTTAGAAATCCCTTTTTTTGCGTTATTTTTTTTCTGATACTAATAGCATTTTTTACTTTTTATTAGTGTGATGGAATTCAAGCAATCATACTCCATCCGTCTCATTTGAAGCTTCACCATTTTGGTGATGGCACACAAATTAAGGAAAGTGATGAGTGTAAGAATGGTTGTGAGAGGGAAGAAGTTAGTGGGTATGACAAGTGGTGCCGACAATTTAAATATGTGAGAGGGTAAGTTAATGGGTATGACAAGTGGATCCCATAATTTAAGTATGTGAGAGGAAGAAGTGAGTGGGTATGACAATGGGGCTTACATTTAAGAAAGGATGAAGCTTTTAACTGGACACCAATTTGGGTAAAAGGTGAAGCTTCAAATGGGACGGATGGAGTATTCATATCCACCACGGGGCGTTACTAATTAATAATTATAATTTATCAACTAAACCGATAAAGTCTCAATTGTTATTATATTTAATATTTGAGAGGTTGAATTTTGTAGTACTCAATTAACACCTGAGAAAAACATGTAAATTGAGTACTACCTCTATACCAGATAAATAATTGTTGGCACAATTTCTTACTAACATCTCTAAAATGTTTGTTTTTTCCAAAACAAACGTATAACATTTTAATAACATACAAATATCATTCAAATAAAAATAAATAGTTACTTAACATAATAACCAATAATAAAAGATGTAATTAATAATAACAAATACATAATATTTATAAATTATTAAAGACTTCTTTAAAGACTACATTGTTAGTACGATCACCAGATTTGTCGGGATATTCTTCATCACAAATCAATATTTTGAGGCCATCCGGACTTTTCACTCTTGAGAACGCTACATATAATTGATTGTGAGAAAATACGGGCTTCTTCAGAATAAGGCCAACAAATGATAACGATTGTCCTTGGCTCTTATTAATAGTCATGGCATATGATATCATCAATGGAATTTGTCTCCTCTCAAATCGGAAAGGAATTCTTGAGTCTGATGGAGTCAAAGACATACGCGGAATCAACACTTTTCGACCAATCTCATTTGACGAAATAACTTCTGCTTCCAATACATGCTTTTCAAGCCTAGTTATAATCAAACGCGCCCCATTGCAAAGACCGAGTGAAGAATCAATATTACGAAGCAACATAACATGAGTACCAACTTTCAAAGTCAATTTGTGATTTGGAAGGCCAGAGATGGAAATAGAATTTATGAACTCGGGTGTATGGAGATCAGTAAGAGATTCTGTGCTATTATCTGTATGGCATGCCATATCTGAACTCAAATATGTTGTGCCTTGAGATTCATTTAGAGAGACCATATAATCATTAACAGCATTAACAACATCCAATGTTGGGGCTAATATGGCTCTCTCTTCAAAATAAGACAAATCACGTCCCCCATTCAAATATTCAGAATATATGTTCTCAACCATACTAATTATTGGATCCTTGAAGTCTTCGATTAAAAAATCTGTTGGAATTTCAATCGGAGCAATCCCATCATTAGGATCGTTTACTTCACCATCTCCAATATTAGCAATCTATTCCGTAAAATGTCTCAATTTATCTGACGCTTTACTTGAATTCAAACCTTTCAGTCTCATATTTTTTGTAAGCCTAAGTACAATGCAATGCGTCCATAAGTACGAAGAATTGATAGTTGCATGAACAATATCCTGTCTAGTTCCTTTAGGAATCACAGGAATTTGCCTAAAATCTCCTCCAAAAACAATAGTCTTACCACCATATGGATAGTCGTTACGCTTATTATCAACAACCTGCATTATGTCTATCATTGATCGATCTAAAGCCTCAAAACAGTGTTTATGCATAATTGGGGCTTCATCCCATATAATCAATTGCGCCTTAATTATCAATTCTGCCAAAGGAGAACCTTGGAAATATTGCAAACTGAGTCTTCATTCAAATTAAATGGGATACCAAATCTGGAATGTGCTGTTCTTCCACCGGGTAGTAATAATGATGCAATCCCACTTGATGCGACATTTAGAACAATAAGGCCTTGACAACGCAAACGCGCATATAAAGTTCTCCATATATAAGTTTTCCCACTCCCTCCATAACCATATACAAAGAACATCTTGCCTATTTCTTCTAAACATGATGCATTAATGACGTTATAAACTTCGCGCTGAGCATCATTCAAATTAAGCACGAGTGCTTCAAACTCAATTGCAAGCTTTTCCCGATCGTACAATAATTCATCATGAAGCAATTGATTATGCTTAACTGAAAAAAATGATGAATTAGGCAATGGTAACATTGGAAACTCACCTAAACTTCTTCCTTGTCTTCTAAGAAGTTTCACAATTTCCGCAAGTCCGAAGTTTCGAAGTTGATTTTCATCCAAAACTAAACTTACATAATAGTGAAAATATAATTTATTAAGAAGTAACCATGTAAGTTTGCAAAGATTAAAAATTTATCAAAAGTAAACACTAATGTAAATTTAACGCAAACCTGGATGATTAAGAATAGCCCTTTGTTTATAAATCACATCGTCACATAAATACGTCCAACATTTCTCCCACGCATGCTCAGGTCTTGTCATAGTCCCGGATGTTAGCAAAGTTACAAACAACGTTCTCATTGAATGAGCGGTGGAAAATTGGTTGGCCTCAACAAAACCGTCGATGTACTCCTTATCGTCATTTAACAACCCTAAATGGTAGCAAGCCTCGCGAAAGGTTTGACACTGAAAATCATTGACTTTTCGAAGATCGCTAAAACTCTGTGCACCACGGACCTGATTCAATAAGCATCTTAAGTAATAGATTTCTCCACAACCTGGGGGCACAAAAAATATTCTTCCAATTGTAAACCCTCTTTTCCTCGGAACCCATTCACGTATATCTGACTTCCACACAAACTTCATGGGAAATTTTGAGAATACGTTAACTCTCTAGCCGCGACATACTTCTTATTAGCTTCCATCCAACCAAGAAACATACTATGCGCAACTGAATCCCGCGCCAATACAGACGGTAAATCATCAGTGTCGGAATAGACTATACTCTGTTCGTTAGGAAGATGAAAACTCAGTCGCTTTACCGGGGGCTCTTTAAATTGAACTTCGAAACCAAAGATTCGCCAAGCAGCTTCACACGCGGAAATATAGCGACAATCATAATATAAATTAATCTCGTCGACTACTTTTTCCGAGCCATCCGCCTTACAAAATGTAGCTGTCACTCGATCATTCCCTTTGTGAATATATTTGAACAAATACTTAATTGAGTGCGATTGATTGCACCATTCAACATTTAAATGTGAACCATATTTAACCAACAAATATCTATTATGAGCACAACATGTGGCGCCCCGACCCGTGGTCCTACTTGGCCCCACGCCCGGGACACGCGAGGAAACGTCGTAAAGCAACTCTAAGAAAATTTTTCGAAATATATTTTCTAAAAAGGTTCACACAACCAAAACGTTACCAAACATGACTTTAAGTCACAAAACAAACTTCTCAAATGAGTACTTAGCACCTGGCTATAACAAACTTTACTTAAAAATTTACAAACCCGAAACACCTACTAAAAGAGATGATACAATTAACTGAGTCACGGTTACACTACCCTAAAGGTATTACATTTACATAATGTATCCTTTATACACATCACTTCCCAAAAGTCTTACCAAATATCCTTTACCAACGTCCTCCCTGTGCTGTGACCATTCCCTGGACTCCTTCTTATCTAAAACGGTAAACAAATAAGGGGTGAGAATAAATCTCAGTAAGTTACTAAAATGCAACTACATTACATGCTAATATGATGATCATAAAGAAACAATATTAACAAATAAGTGTATAACACATAGCACATAACATGAGAGGCTCCCTATCGCCAACCGTACTAAAATATGATATATTTAAATACCTTTAACCTGCTCATATTTAAACAATAATAATTATACTAAATATTTTATATTAACAATACCAATAAACACATTTAAACATAAATCAATAATTTTAACACTACCAAATAACTAGACCAAGTTGACCTAAATCCCTTGGTTTGAACTCAAATTTTTGACTGCGGTCGAATCAGGCCTTCGGCTGCAAATTCTGTCGAGTAAACCTTTCAGATAGGCGGCCGACTTTGCAATTTTGGGGCGACATCACCTAGCAACCCAACTTAACAAATTCATCAGCACAACCCATTACTTGCATAACATTTTTAACCATAAACCTAACCCCACCAGTAAAAGATGATGGCAAAATAATTCTTTTGCCTACTTTCGATGCATCACAATCACCATTTAACACCACTTCTTGTAAACCTTTGTATAATTCAGTTCTCAGTTGTTTTTTATGTAGCCTGATATATGTTAAACGCGAAGACTCAATCATTGTGTACACATCCACCAAATACTGTTGAAAAATCTTTTAGAATACAAAACCCAATCTTCGAGTCTTTGTCTTTCTATGCAATCGATAAGCAAAATACATCTCGCATGCTAACAACACAAGTCATACAGACTTTAACATACTAAGAAACCTAGCATAAACAAAGTAAAATGACACCAGCTCACAACATAACCAAAAGAGCGTGTCCATTACACTTAGACTGAACTCAAACAGAGAAACTACTCCACGATTGCTTCCCAGCCTTGCTCAACATCTGTTTCCCTTCAACTTTTGGAACCTTTGCAACAACTCCTTCACCACTTCTAGAAAACTCCCCAATTAGATTTCGTTTAACACCAACAGGGACATCAACTGGAACAACCTTCGCTTTGACTGGTTTGATAGGAGCAAAGACAGAAGTAGGTTCATCAAACCATCACAGTTCAAGCCCAACGTTTGAGACATTAGCAAAGTTGGGTCGTTGATCAAGCTAGTGTCTGAGGTCATTTTCAGAACAGAAATGGACCAAGGTCAACCAGTTGAAAATTCTTTCAAGTTCACCTTGAACAGCCCTCAATCCCACCAACCTTGTTATTGCCTTTATAAGCTGAAAAAGTTTGACAAACAAAATTAAATTAGTAATGACAGTAACAAAAAAAATCAGTGTAATTTATCACATTTATTTTATACCTTGCCATTTGAAATAGCCTTAAGCTGCAGCAGTTTGACCTATAAGGTCAACACATTCCTTATCCCACAATATCAAAGAAGCTACACCCCAATTATCGAACTCGAACATTTGTACCTCAAAGTGCCAATTGATCAGCAATATCACAGTTGGTGCAATAAAGTTTCCACATAGACATATTCTTTAAGCATCTTTAAGATACATAAAACCATCGAACATAGGCTCAAGCCCAACAACTTCGCAGAATACCCAAAACTGGTCAATCTGAAATATAAAAGTAATAAATCGAAAGAAGTTGTAGGCATAATAAATAATTTAAAAGAATCATATTTTAAAATAACACACCTCATAGACCCTAATAATTGATTAATCTTTTGTCGTTCACCATGACAGTGGGAGGCAAAGGCACACCATGACAGGAACTTTTAAATTGCCTTCCTTAACCAACCTTTAAGCATTAAATTTTTTGAGATACAACAAACTATAATGTACATAAATGATAAAGAAAGTAATAACACTTACCCTACACGAAATGCTCAACTAGGCAAATTTCCATTTGACTTTGGATATTAAAGGTATTGGACAACCCAATTGACCCCTAAACGAACGAACTCTACAAATTTGCATGATAACAACTGGACCATCATTATTGTTCACATAGGTTAGCAATTCCTCAACATAGTTACCCCAAATAGTACATGTGGAAATGTCCCTGAAATATAAAAGGAAATAAACATTAGCTTATAAAACCAACTATGAAAAAAAGGAATATTAAAAATATAATAACTCACATACTTACTTAAGTGAGTATCTATTAGTTAGTTAAATTGTTTTTCCTAATTAAAGTTGATGAATATTTTAATATGAGTTTAAATATTATTTCACACCTTTGTCTAAATATATATATACAATAAAAAATAATTAATAGTACTAAAATATTTTATATTATTTAAATACCTTTAGTAACATGCAGCTTTAAACAAAGTAAGTAATATAATTTCACGTAAATCAAAATCATGTAGAGTAAAGTAATTTGACAATAAATCATACCTGCTTTAACTTCAAAATATTTTATTCAGCGAATGTCCTTTATCCCTTCGAGTTTGGATTTGAACATATGACTTAGAATATCCGGCCGATCTTCTGCTTTCAAATTAGGATCTTCGAGAAACCTTGCAACCTCAGGCCACTTTGGATTACTTGTGAAGGTTAAGAACAAATCAGGATAACCAACCCATCTACAAATTGCCATTGCATCTTGATAATTTTTAACCATAAACCTAACCCCACCAGTAAAAGATGATGGCAAAATAATTCTTTTGCCTACTTTCGATGCATCACAATCACCATTTAACACCACTTCTTGTAAACCTTTGTATAATTCAGTTCTCAGTTGTTTTTTATGTAGCCTGATATATGTTAAACACGAAGACTCAATCATTGTGTACACATCTACCAAATACTGTTGAAAAAGTCTTTTAGAATACAAAACAATCTTCGAGTCTTTGTCTTGTGTATGCAATCGATAAGCAAAATACTCTCGCATGCTAACAACACAAGTCATACAGACTTCAACATACTTAAGAAACCTAGCATAAACAAAGTAAAATGACACCAGCTCACAACATAACCAAAAGAGCGTGTCCATTACACTTAGACTGAACTCAAACAGAGAAACTACTCCACGATCTGCTTCAGCCTTGCTCAACATCTGTTCCCTTCAACTTTTGGAACCTTTGCAACAACTCCTTCACCACTTCTAGAAAAAATTAGATTTCGTTTAACACCAACAGGGACATCAACTGGAACAACCTTCGCTTTGACTGGTTTGATAGGAGTAAAGACAGAAGTAGGTTCATCAAAACCATCACAGTCATCAAGCCCAACGTTTGAGACATTAGCAAAGTTGGAAAATTCGTTGATCAAGCTAGTGTCTGAGGTCATTTTCAGAAAATGGACCAAGGTCGACACCAGTTGAAAATTCTTTCAAGTTCAGAATAGCCCTTGCAATCCCACCAACCTTGTTATTGCCTTAGGCGGTATAAGCTGATTTGACAAACAAAATTAAATTAGTAATGACAGTAACAAAATAATTTAAACATCAGTGTAATTTACACATTTATTATACCTTGCCATTTGAAATAGCCTTAAGCTCAGCAGCAGTTTGACCTATAAGGTCAACACATTCCTTATCCCACAATATCAAAGAAGCTACACCCCAATTCGGCAACTCGAACAATGACTTTGTACCTCAAAGTGCCAATTGGATCAGCAATATCACAGTTGGTGCAGTAAAACTTGTTTCCACATGGAATCTTCTTTAAGCATTTTCAAGATACATAAAACAATCGAACATAGGCTCAAGCCCAACAACTTCGCAGAATACCCAAAACTGGTCAATCTGAAATATAAAAGTAATAAATCGAAAGAAGTTGTAGGGTCTTCCAGTGCAATAGGTATTTGAAAATACCCGGAAAAACCGTCGAGAAAACAAAAATACGCCCTTCCGGCTAACCTTTCCAACATCTGATCAATAAAGGGGAGAGGAAGTGGTCTTTACGAGTTACCTCATTTAGCCTCCGGAGATCAATGCACACGCGAATCCCCGTTGCTCCCGGGTTGGAACCATCTCTCCCTTTTTATTACGGGAGACCGTGATCCCGCCCCTCTTGGGCATACACTGTGTGGGCTCACCCACTCGCTGTCAGAGATGGGATAGATGATCCCCATCTGTAGTAGCTTCAGGACCTCCTTCTTCACCGCCTCCATCATTGGCGGGTTAAGCCTCCTCTGTGGTTGCCTCACCGGCTTCGCACCCTCCTCTAGGTTGATCCGTGCATACACAAAGATGGACTAATGCCCTTGAGATCGGCAATAGTCCAACCAATCACATATCTTCGCTCCCGAATCACCTCAATCAACCTCTTCTCTTGATCGTCAGTCAACTTGCTAAAATCACTACCGGAAGCGTCTCTCCCTCACCTAGATAAACATACTTAAGGTTCTCAGGGAGGACCTTCAACTCAAGCTCCGGTGCCTTCTCTATAGATGGAACAAGCTTCTCCATCGGAACCTCTAGCTTCATGTGACCATGACTCGTGCAGTAGCAAACATGGCACTCTCTGTAAGACCCATAACTGCTTTCCTTCATAGAATCTGAGATGTCAAACTCCAAATTAGCATACCCCAAAGCGTTCTCTAACGCGGTCTTGAGATCATCATCTCCACTAGACACCTCAAATACCTCCTCTACCAATGGCTCGATCACATCTCTCCAGCAGTCTATAGGGTAATCCCACGATTTCATCCGAAATATCATCAAGTTCGACTTTTAATTACAGTAAGAACCAAACAGTAAATGACCAAAATGCCCAAAAGTACACGCCTTTGGTTGATTGAGCGCCAAAACGTGAATGCGGCTATTCTCTCTTTATATTGTTATAGATTTGTTTTAAGTGACTGAAATTAGTCTTTACTTTTTCTCTTGATACTGATAATATTTTTACTAATAGCATTCTTACTCTTTATAAGGGTGAGAATTCAAGGAAGAGCAATGCTAGGGGGCATAAAATAAGCTCACAAAATCTTTCTCACAAAATGAGGTGGCGATATTTTATTGGTTGAATCGATAATGGACCCGCCACACTCTACTTAAAAATACCAATAAAATCATGACACCTTAGATTTTGTGAGCAAGATTTTGTGACTTTTTTTGTGCCCCTAGTATTATTCTTCAAGGAAATCACTGTTTTTCCAGCTTTAAAATCATGTTTTGAATTTACTATTTTTTCAGAGTTTAAAACTATGTTAATATTTATCAATATAATCTTTAAATAAATTGTAATTTTTTAAAATAGTGAGTTTTTCATGCAAAACATATCTAAATAAGCACTAAAATGTAGTAAAAACAACACTGGCAGGCTTTGGGAGGAATATGCACAAGAGATTTTGACCCATATTGAAACTTCTGGTGATAGCCCTCTCATTGTTCTCTTGCAAGTGTTGCTATGGGACGATGCAAGTGAAATATTGATTGGAAAATCAACATTGTAGTTGAAGGAGCATTACTTAAAGGTATATCAAACAGTACTGGAATTAACCAACAAATTGACTTCATGGATGATACTGCAAGTAGCAGTTTGGTGGCTGATTGGGGGATCTACAAACAAAATTCAACTTGAGAATTTCAAAGCTGTAAAGATTGAAAAGGACTGGTTTCACATAATATTAATGTTTTAGACTAAGTAATTCTGGACATTGGAATATGATTCCAGTTAAACTTTGTTCGGATATTTAAGGCTTATGTATCCCAATTTCTCAAGTGCAGATGCTTCAGTTATAATATGTTTCAGTTATTTCGGTTTACCAAATGTATCACAATTTCTTAAGTGCAGATGGTTCAGCAAGACAAAGAAGGAAAAATACAGACCCGATTAGACTAACACAATCATATGCAATGACAATCAACAAAAGTCAAGGTCATTCAAGTTTTCTTAATGTGACTTAACTCCACCGGCCCTTTTGATTTCCCTTTTCCATTCAAGTTCCAAATGCGACATTATCCGTTGGTTGTATCATATGCAATGACAATCAACAATTAAAAGTCAAGGTAAATCAGTTATTCATTGTTGGTGTATTTCTAAAAAGACATTTTTTTTTAATTCATGGTCAGTGGTACGTTGCTTTGTCTAGGGTAAGTACTCTTGCTAGATTGAAAATATTTGATAACGAGGGAAAGATTGTGGATGAAAGCACAAATGTAGTCTACAAGGAAGATTTTCAAAATTTGTAATCTTATTATTAATGCATTAATATATTTTTGATGAGTTGTTTTTATAACTATAATATTTTTTTTAAATTTTGGCTTTGTAATTTGTCTAAGTGTTTTGGTCGTGCGTTAAACGCACGGGTGAAAGACTAGTTACAAATAATAGTGCGTGTATCGTGTGTGTGTGTTTTTTTTCCTCATAGCTCCCTTTTAAACTAGATCATAAAGGAAAAAGATAAACTTAACGTCCTAACAAACTAAGCTAAAATCTCAGAGAATATATCTTCCTTGTGACCACGTCTTTGTTTCCGTTGAGAAGAGTCTTCATCAGTCCAAGTAACACGTTTTTTAATAGCTAGTTTTTATCTGTAAAAGAAGATATTAGTAACACAATAAGATTATAAAAATAAATAATTAACTTACAGTGCTACAGTTGTCAGGATGTCGATATCCTTAAAGATGTCGTCATGCGGATTTTACCCATAACAATTGCCCCAAACTATCTTTTACGGTGGGTTAAAGGATAAGTTTCTACACAATTCTACCAGGTTCATGAATTTGACGGTTGATTTGACTAGACGTGAAGGAGTAGAGTTCTAGGGCAATAAACACTTTACGAGGTTCTCAGAATCTAGGCGGTTAGGGTTAATAAAGAGCTATTCTTTCTTCCTTCTTCTCAGTCTTCTTTTCTCTCTCCAAGGTGAAGAACAGAGGTAAAAAACTTGTTTCTTCTCTTTTTCTGTCTTCAATTTCTTTACCATGGGAAAAACAAAATGGTCCAAGTCTAAGGATGTAGTTGTCCCAAGTCCGTCGAGTCAAAACAAGAATGTAGAGTCTGACAATTTTGTATGTGAGGCTTTGCTAGCTAATCCTGATAGTGAAGTTTGCGTTTTTAATAATGCCCAACTTGATATTTTCAAAAATCATCAATGTCTGCCGGAATCCTCTATCTTTCATCCCTTTGACGTCTCATTGAAAACCAATTTTGTGTCCCCCAAATGGATTGCTTTCTACGAGTATCCTTTTACCTTAGGGTTTACTTTCCCTTTTCCCCCATTCGTGTCTGAATTTTTTCGAAGAACCCAACTAGCATATGTTCAATTGATGCCTATGGTGTGGCGAGTCTTTTATTGTGTCCTGAGGGTGAATAAATAACATAATTTGGGGATAGGTTTGAGTGAACTGGCCTTGGTATATGACTTACAGTCATTTGGTTCTAAACGATATTTGTTGAAAACGAAGACTGGGGTTGACTCCTTGTTTCTGAAAGTTTCTGTAAATGATCGATGCTGGAAGGGCCGATACTTTTTTGTTGATAGGGTATCTTTTGGATGTGATGATAATGTCCCATGGAGATGGAACAGGGGAGGTATACATCTGATTCTTGAAAATGTTGTTTGCTCCTTGATTGAAATTGTAATTTCGTTCTTTTTGTCTTTGCAGATATCAAGTGGGGAGATCTGTTTCCATCAACAGAAGATTCCAAATTGAAGTTGGAGACATTAAGAGGGCTTTCTGCAGAGGATAGGACTTTTAAGGTTCCTGAGATTGGAGCTTTTCGTCTTCCCAGCCAAGAAGTGACAAGTTGTGCACATGAGTCATCTTCCCACAGGATGTCGATAGGTAAGATCCTTAGCTTTAATATGCCCCCTTTTTAGTGTCCTTATGTTCTGCAATTCTAAATTTTTGTTTCTCTTTGCATAGTTTCGAAGACCGCTCAAGGCTTCTCTCTAAGAGATTTGGAGACCCATGTTGGGATGAATTCCGTCAATAAACCACCAATGAAGCCTAAGGTTTAGGTTGCAGTATCTGTTGGGTCTAGGTTGAAGAAAAGAAAGAATGATGAAAAAGAGATTGTAGAAGTTGGAGCTTTAGAGGATATGGAGGTCGAAGATATCAGAAAGAGATTTTTTGCAGTAGCATCTGATGTGAGTTTTCCTTTGCTTTCCTGTTTAATTTGAAATGTTAAGGATTTTAAAGATACTAACCAATTTGTTGATACAGGCCTTTGGAGCTATAGAGTCCAAGGTCATCACTCTGGACGAGGTGAACAACAAGCTGCTGATGGACTCACTGCAATTTAAGAAGCGCGTGCACCTGGAGAAGGAAGAAATGCAAAGGAAGATTGAAGAATTAGAGAAGAAGATTGGAAGTTTGAATAATGAAGTGTCCAGCCTGATGAAGGGAATGTCTTCCATTCAAGATGTCCACATGCAGGAGACGGAGGACTTGAAGGGCGTACTAATAAAGTCTGCAGCCATTAGCACGGTGGAAGTCAAGATCCAGATGATGGAGGATTTTTTGAGTGGCAAGCATACCGAATGGGATATAGAGCATCAGCGTGTCATTCTGAAGGGCCTTTCTGGAAATGTCGTAGAGGCAGGTGAGGTGTCGTTAGCTCCCCAGGATGATGACACGAAGGAAAATGAAGCACCACCAGCGGCGGAAGCCAACTGAAACAGTTTTAAGTTTTTCTTTTTGAACATGGTTTTACGGGCTGCGTCCCAGGATGGTTGTAATCAAACAATTTGTTGTTTTTCTGGATTTGGTGATGTAATGGTCCATAAGGGACGAAACAATTTTTTTTTTTTCAAAGTGTGGGGTTGGTTCCACACTTTAGGTTTTTCGATGGGTTTTTGGACAGTATTTGGCTAAGTAATTCGTAGGTTTTTTGTGAATGGAAATGAAATGAAACGGTTTTAAGGTAACTATGATGTGTTGTCGTCTTGCGTTGGATGTTCAAATCCTTTGCACAACTTTGATTGACACGTTATGCCAAGAAACCTTTTATCCTTAGATAACATGTTAATGTTATAACCAATTGATCATGACTTTAGATCAGTATTTGATTAAGTGGAAATGGGGGGTGCGTACATATAAACATACGTGCCCATTCCACACCTTAACCAACACTGATGTCGTGCGCTCCAGGCGAATGTGTATAAACCTTAATAGAAACAAAAGAAAGTAATTTCTTTAAACCTTTGAATGGATCTAGGTACCTTAGACTTAGGATGAGATGGCCAATCTCAAAACTGTTGTCTTTATTGAATTTTCATGACTTAGTGGAAAATGTTAATATCTTGCAAAACAATAACACGTTAGTAGTTCATGATATCTTGAGTGATATCATGTTTACTTAAAACTTATGCAAAATTTTTTAGAGAAGTGTAATTTATTCAAAGAATGAAAATTATTCATAGAGTAAAGGTAGATTCATACCTGAGCTTTATCCATTAGATGTCATCTTCTAGGACGATGTGCATATCTTGACTGTCTCATTATCTTGACCATGCATGTTGATTGTCTTACCTAAAAAGATTTCTTTGGTTTCCTTGCAAGACAAAAACATGTTAGAGATGGGTGTTAGCTTAGCCAACACCCCTCCGATGCTTAAGTTAGTAATGGTTCAAAAAAGTATAATCAAAATTGAAACGACACAAAATAAATAAAGCAATATAAATTCATACATTTTTCTTGAATTAAACGAACAAATTATGACTTACATAAAATATACTTTGAGGTGGATTGCATTCCAACTCCTCGGGATCTTGACGCCATCTGGGGTAGATAGCTAATACGAGCCTTTTCCTGCTTCTGCATCTATCAAGTATGGACCTTCCCACTTTGGAGCTAATTTTCCAGCATTGGGTTCTCTTGTGTTTTGAAAAACCTTGCGTAATACCAGGTCACCAACTCGAAATTTCCTTAGCCTGACATTCTTGTTGTATGACCGTGCAATGCTCTACTGATAAGCTGCCATCCTGATTCTAGCTAGATCTCTCAGCTCGTTAATGGTGTCCAAATCATGAGCTAGGTTAGCGTCGTTCTGTTCTGATATCAATAATCCATATCTTGCTGTACGGATGATGACTTATCCAGGGATGACAACTTCTGCTCCGAATACCAAGGAATATAGTGTCTGACATATTGCATTCTTGGGTGTAGTCCTATCTACCCATAAAACGAATGGAATTTCATCATCCCATCGTCCCTTCTTCTGATCTAGCCTTTTCTTTAGGTTGTTGATTATGATCTTGTTGCTTGATTCGACTTGTCCATTGGCTTGAGGATGTACAGGAGAGGATGTCACCATCTTGAATCCCCAGCTGGATAGGAAGTTCGTCGTCTTCTTACTGATGAATTGGGAACCATTATCGCAGACTATCTCTAAAGGAATGCCAAATCTGCTGAAGATGTTCTTCTTGATGAAGGAGATGACTTCTTTGTCGCGGACTTGGACGTACGCCTCTGCTTCTACCCACTTGGAAAAGTAGTCTGTCATAGCAAGCATGAATACCTTCCCTCCTGGTGCTTTAGGCAGTTTACCCACAATGTCCATTCCCCACGTCATAAATGGCCAAGGGGAAAGAACAGAATGAAGTAATTATGCTGGTTGGTGCAGGATGTCGCCATGCTTCTGACATGAATCACACTTCTTGGCATAGTCTGTTGCATCTTGATGCATTATTGGCTAGAAGTAACCCATCCTTAGAGCTTTGGTATACAATCTTCTGCCCCCAGAATGATTACCACATATTCCTTCATGCAGCTCCTTAAGAACTTCTTTAGCTTTGTCGGGTTCTAGACATCTCAAATATGGACCTGCAAAATATTTATTAAACAATACATTATCTATTAAGAGATATCTTGAATTCCTTACCCTAAATGCTCTAGCATTCTTCTCATCAGTTGGGATGGTGCCATCTTAAAGGTACATGATGATGGGAGTAGTCCATGAAGTTTCTGTTTGACTGACTTGATCCTCTTGGTTGTCGTCATCTATACTGAAGAGTTCTAACTTTTCCACAGCAGGAATGTTGACATGAATGATTGGTATATTGGTTTGGGTGGCACGTTTGAAGGCTGATCCCAGGTTAGCAAGGGCATCTACTTGAGAAATTTCTTCTCTAGGTACCTGTTCTAAGGAAAAGCTTTGGAATTTGCTTGCTAAGATTTTCACGATTCCCAGCTATGACGTCATTTTGGCATTCTTAGCTGCATATAAACCATTGAAATGGTTAACCAATAATAATGAATCACTGTATACCTGAATTGCTTTGACATTAAGGTCAAGGGCAATAGTTAATCCTACAATAAAGGCCTCGTATTCTACTTCGTTGTTGGTGGCTTTGAAATCACAGCTTATGGCCTGAGGTATGATGTCCCCTTGTGGTGACTTCAGGACAATACCCAAACCTGTTCCTTTCATATTTGATACCCCATCTGTAAATAGTGTCTACTTGAGGATGTCGTCGCCTTGAAGCTGTTGAACCTCAAGTTCTACTTCGGGCTGCATACTTGGACTGAAGTCTGCC
This sequence comes from Campanula takesimana, assembly GCA_026119855.1. Lineage (NCBI taxonomy): Eukaryota > Viridiplantae > Streptophyta > Magnoliopsida > Asterales > Campanulaceae > Campanula > Campanula takesimana. Next base: position 697,521 of record JAOWBW010000501.1, read on the forward strand.
AAAAAGTCTGCAAGTGCATGTGATTTTATTGTTGTCCTTGGTTCATATCTGATATCATACGTGCTCAGCTGGACGGACCATTTCGCCATTCTTCCAGACATCTCTAGTTTTCCATTCTTCCAGACATTTCTGGTTTTCTCATAACATTCTTAATTGGATAATTAGTACGAATATAGATAACATGAGTTTCAAAATAATGTCTTAATTTAACTGAAGTAGTAATCAAAGCCAAAATTAAATTTTCTAGATGGGAGTACCTGGTTTCCGCATCCAAAAGAGTTTTACTTACATAGTATATTGGATGTTGGTTACCATCTTGTTCTCGGATGAGAACTGTACTGACAGCTGCTTCTGAGACGGCCAAATATGCATATAGGGGTTCACCTTCTAGTGGTTTGGCCAGCAATGGGGATATTGACAGGTAGTGCTTCAATTCTTGAAATGCCTTCTCATGTAGTTCCGTCCACTCGAATATTCTGTTCTTCTTCAATATATCATAGAATGGTTTGCACCTTTCTGAGGATTTCGAGATTAATCTGTTGAGGGCTGCCACCTTTCCTGTCAATCTTTGTACATCTTTAACGGTCTGAGGTGACGTCAGGTTGAGGATGGCTCTGATCTGCTCCGGACTTGCTTCTATTCCTCTTTGTGTCACCATGTAGCCTAAAAATTATCCAGACTTTATACCGAAGTTGCACTTTATTAGATTCAGCTTCATATTGAATGCATCTAGGATGTCAAAGGCTTGAGTGAGATCTCGGACATGGTTTTCTGCTTTCTTTGATTTGACTACCATATCATCGATGTAGACTTCCATGGTGTCCCCAATCTGGTCCTTGAACATCATATTGACAAGCTTCTGGTATGTTGCACCTGCATTTCTTAGTCTAAATGGCATAGCAATATAACAATATATACCTGTGGGTGTAATGAAAGTGTGTCTTCTTGGTCGGATGGCTCCATCTGGATCTGCTGAAATCCTGAAGATGCGTCCATGAATGTCAAAATCTCATGTCCTGATGTAGCGCCTACCAAGGTGTCAATGTGCGGAAGAGGAAAAGGATCCTTAGGGCATGCTTTGTTCAGGTCCGTGAAGTTGACACAGACTCTCCATTTACCATTCCTTTTCTCCACCACAACAACGTTAGCCAGCCATTTCGGATATTCTGCTCCTCTGATCATCTTTGCTTTCAGCTGCCTGTCAACGTCTTCCCGGATAATCTGATTCCTTTCTTGAGCAAACTTTCTTCTTTTCTGTCGTACCGGCTTGAAGGATGGATCTATGTTATGCTTGTGATTTATGACGTCTTTACTAATTCCCGTTATGTCTTCATGTTTCCAGGCGAAGCTCTTGACCTGTTCCCTTAAAAGATTGATTAGTTCTTCTTCAAACTCTGCTGGTATATCTTGGCCAATTATCACCTTCAAGTATGAATTAGAGGGATCCAAGAGTATTTCTTTTACATCATGCTCCCTAGCTTCCAAGACCTGACATGCTTTTTTCTTTAATTGCTATGCTTGCCGAGTAAATGACGTCGCCTTCATAGATGTCATGTAGCAATCCTTTGCTGTCTACTGGTCACTGTAAATCTTAATAACTCCCCATGGCGTCGGTAACTTCACATACTGATGGTAGGTGGATGGCACTGCCGTCATAGAGTGGATCCAAGGCCTGCTTAGGATCGCATTGTAGCTGGTTGCACAGTCTATCAAAAAAAATCTTTCCATGGAGTTGACGCCTTCAACGTACACAGGGAGTCTAATTTCTCTTTATGTATCCTTGGTTTCACCACTGAAGCCCACGAAGTGTTCTTGACTACTTCGGTCATTGGAATGTTCATCTCTTTCAGGGATGCAACGGTGATAAGATTTACTGAGCTGCCCCCATCTACCAAGATTCTTCTAACCTTTTAGTTTGCTATCTGGAGGTCAATGACCAACACATCATGATGTGGATCTAAGACATTATCTCTATCGTCTTCTTCGAAGTAGATGACATGTTGAGAAGTTAATTGGGACGTCTTATCTTTTCTTCTTGGCTTTTCATCCTTGGACTCGTGTGCATGCCTTTTAGCTGCAGAATAAGAAGTACCACAAATATCAGAGCCACCACTAATAAATTGAATTACCTTGGTTACAGGTGGAGGAGAAGGTGGTCTTTCTGAAACGCTCTCTTTGTTTTCTGTCTTGTTCTTCCGGTGACTAAGGATTTCTTTGAAATATCATTTTGACAATAAGTAGCTTAGTTCCTTCCTTAAGGCGATGCAGTCCTCCGTAAGAAGTCCAAAATCTTCATGATAAGCACACCATTTGGATTTGTCCTTCCAAGTAGCTGGTTTTTCATTTTTTTCTTGGCCATATTGTTTTGTCCCCAAGGTTTCTCATCGCGCACAAGATAGCTGAAACATCAACAGAAAAACAATAATCAGTAATTTTAGGACAGTCTGCATCATCTTGGACATTATCCTCTCTCAATGTCCGTAGCTGATTGAAAGTACTAGATGCAGAATCTCTTGATTTGATATAGATTTGTAGATTTCTGAATATCCTCTATCAATGGTCGTAGCTGATTGAAAGTAATAGACATTATCCTCTTTCAATGGCCGAAGCTGATTGAAAGTACTGGATGCTTTGATGTTGATGTAGATTTGTAGATTTCGGAATATCTTCTATTAATGGCCGTAGCTGATTGAAAGTACTGGACATTATCCTCTCTCATTGGCCGTAGCTGATTGAAAGTACTGGATACAGAATCTTGATGCCGGTTCCGGACTTTGTTGAAGTTGGTGTTGGGTATTCAGAATAAGTAGTCTGAACTCTGTGGGGATTATCTGATCGCTGTTGAATTTTTTTATGAGCATGGGTTGATTTTTGTGTACCTGTTCATACAACAAGTAGAACCTATTCTAGAAAGAAAATTAGCTTTGGTTTTAGTTTGTGATTGGACTCATGTGGCGACGCCTTGCTGGAATCCTTTGTCTGCTGTGCTTTGTCTTCTTCCAACCGGATGAACCTTGTTGCTCGATTATGTACATCCTCCATCCTCTTGTATGGATTCATCACTAGGTCTTCATAGAATGGTGAGTCCTTCTTCAAGCCCATTCTAAAAGCTTCTGTTGCTGTAGCCATATAAAGGTTAGGGATTTCTAGGACTTCTTTGTTGAACATGTTGACGTAGTCCTTCAATGCTTCGGCTGGTTATTGAATGATTCGGTAAAGGTCACTAGTCAGCTTCTCAAACTGTCGACTGCAAAAGAATTGGTTGTTGAATATCTTGATGAGCTGGGCGTACGATCCGATTGATCCTGGTGGTTGACGAATCAACCACTTCAAAGCTGGTCCTACCAAAGTTGATCTGAAGCCTTTGCACAAATAGGCTTCCCTATACTGAAGTGGAATACGAACAATCTCCATATTCTCTTGATAATGCGCGACATGCTTTTCAGGGTCTGTACTCCCATCATAGAACTTCATGGATGGAATGTTGAATCCTTTTGGGATGTCGACATGTGCGATTGCCGGCACGAAGCGAGATTGACTGTAGCATGTTAGAGAGACCTGCTGTTAGAGAGACCTGCTGGATAGGGGGAGTGACGCCAGGCACATTCATGACCATATTCCTTAATTCCTGAAGCTGACTTGCAATGAAGTTACCTGCAAAAGGGTTAGCAGTACGAGCAGTATTATCAAATGCAAAACTTGAATTAATGTTACCGAAAGGGTTGTTGACATCTGCTATAGATGTCACAATGGTACTATTGGTGTAAGCTGTCCCTGTAGATATTCCTGAAATGTTGTGAGTAGAAGGTGGGACAGAGGTATTTCCAAGTGGAGAAAATTGGAAGAAGCCAGGATCCAAAGAAGATGACATCATCGGAGAAGTCGTCACCAAAGGAGATGACGGGATTCCACCATCAGTTGCAAAAGCCATCGGGATCCACTCGTTGAACACATGAGGGCTGCCCCTAGTACTAAAGTCAAGAACCCTGGGGCGAATTGGTGATACGGAGTCCACCCTCTCGCTCAAGACCTTCTGTTCTTTCTGCATATTCACCAGAGTGTCGAATATCAAGGAAGTGCTGCTTTGTTGCTTGTATAACTGACTCCTCAGATGGATAAGAATGCTCTTGATTTCAGGATCAAAAGCCATAGTTGACTTTTCTTGCCAGCTCCAACAGCCAACAGGTAGTGGCAGCGGTAGATTCCCAGAAAGGCTGCCTGTCGTCTTGTTGGGATTGTTGCCCCCAATCGATAAGTTCAAGCCAACAGTTGAGGTAGGAGACTTGCTGGTGCCGGAAGTCATAGGTTGGGTAGACATAGTGATTTGAAGGAGATTCAAACAATTAAAAAACCAAAGGCCCCTCGTTGGGCGCCAAATTGTTTTGGTGAAAAAACAATGAAGATTGAATTAACTAAAAAGTGTTTGGTTTTCGAATTGAGAGGAGGGCACAATGGAATATAATCGTTGAATAAAGATAGATATTGATAATGACACGTTAATGTATACGAGGAAAGCCCTTGAGAAAATTATCTCGCCGGCACAAAACCTCGTGAGGTGTTTTTGAGAACCTACCACCCTGGAACGGTTGAATTAATTCTTCTGTGGTTACAAAGCTTGAGAGCTAGGGCGGAATTACAAATAATAGTGCGTGTATCGTGTGTGTGTGTGTGTTTTCCTCATAGCTCCCTTTTATACTAGATCATAAAGGAAAAAGATAAACTTAACGCCCTAACAAGCTAAGCTAAAATCTCGGAGAATATCTCGTCCTTGTGACCACGTCTTTGTTTCCATTGAGAAGAGCCTTCATCAGTCCAAGCAACACGTTTTTAATAGCTAGTTTTTATCTGTAAAAGAAGATATTAGTAACACAATAAGATTATAAAAATAAATAATTAACTTACAGTGCTACAGTTGTCAGGATGTCGATATCCTTGAAGATGTCGTCGTGCGGATTTTACCCATAACAACCATTCCGATTTATTTTCTGTTTTTTCTTAAGTAATTGAAAAACTTTACTTAAAAAGGATACTTGACACTCAATAGAGAATAAAAGTAATTAATGTATCAAACTAAAAATTTAGAGATAAAGTTGGATTAATTTTGGGAATAAAAATCAAAGTAATTTTACAGTATTAAAAAATCATCATCAAATATACATGGAGCAAAGAATTCCGGTCCACTTTCATATGCATTTACTAATTGAAATAAGTATATCCACATACACTTGAATTAGGATTCTTGGTCAATCTAATTATGGTTTGACCAATAATTTGATAAAAAATAATGATGCTAATAAGAATTTCTAAATTGTTATTGAATCATGGTTACAAATAAATCTAATAATTATTTCTAAATTTTCATTAAGATATTATTTTCTTCAAATTATTGGTCAAATCATAATTAGATTGACCAAGAATCTTAATTCGAGTGGGACGGAGAGAGTATAGTTTAATTAGAACAGTACGGTACGATTTATAAATTAAATATCAAACCATTACAAACTTTTGGTTTAAAATTAAAAAAAAAAAAAACATATTCTCCCTCCGTCCCATCCGAAATTGGATTCTTGGTCCCGACACGGGGATTAAGGAATAATAATCTTTTATTACAAAAAGTTGTTTCAAAAGTAGGTGTTGTGAGTATGAAAGAGAGATAAAGTAGGTGGGAATAATAAATGAAAAGTTGTTGTGAGTATGACAAGTGAGTCATACTAATAAAAAAGTAATAAAAGTTTTCCATTTTAGGATGTCCTATTTCGAGTGGGACACCCAAAATGGCCAAACGTACTATTTCGGGTGGGACAGATGGAGTACGTCAATTTAGTCAGTTTTTTCGGTGTTTTTAGTACGGCTTTTTCACTTTGATTTTCTGGTATATGTAATTTTGTTCACACTATGGAATATGGATGACCAACAGAGAGATTCTAAAATTGATGAAGCTTGGTTCGATCGAGCTGAGTATTGGAAACATGCCAGTCAAACACGGTTTTGGTTCCCGTTCCGGTTCCGAAGAGCGGTTCCGGAAAAGGTGGAAGCGTAATCGAACCATGTGATGACGGTTTACAGTGTCGGTTTCATACCACCGGTTCTGGTTACAGTTCCGGCCAATTCACAGCTTTTTTCTTATTTTTTTTGCATAGAAAAAACAATTTTAAATTTATTTTATTTCTGAACTTTTTTTTTAAAAAAAAATTATTATAAAAATGTTAATTTTTTTTTAAAAGAAGACCGTCCCTCCTTTCTTTTATATACTCAACAATTTTAGAACTTAATAACAAAACATTATGTAAACGAATGAAGTAAATTAGCAAATAAAGTAGACTAAAATAGTTATTGATTATTTGATTGCTAAGTAATCAACTTTATTAACAAAATTATATAAAAAATCATAGAAAGAAATAAAACAAATATGTTGGGTTTCGTGCAATCATGCGCAGCGGAAGACATTATATGAAGAAACCCAAAGCCTAGATCCATTATGATCAATAATTCATAATATGTAAGATGAAAGAACTAACTCTTATAGATCGAAATATGAAACATTGGATTTAGATGATTAGATGAGCGCCCTCTACCGGTGATCCACACGTCGAACGGATTTAAGAACTCTTCTTGACTTGACTGTTAGGTCTTTCGGATTGAAAAATTTGATGAAGAACTATTCTTCAATTGCTCCTTTGATTATTAGTGTTTGATGATTGAGAATAATCAAACCTAATAACCCTAGTATAATATGTGTACTTTCTCTCTCCAAGAAAGAAGTTATGATTTCACAAATAAATGTTATGGGATCCAATCCCGGCTGTACATATTATAGACTAGAGGTCTCCAAGATCCTTTAGGGTTTAGGACTTCTTGTCCAACAAGAAAATTTTAAAATAAACTATAGTACGCCGCACCAGCCGTACGGCTCCAAGGAAGCCGTATGCCTCTCAAGGAGCCGTACGGACTCGTTCCTTTTAATTATTCGTTATGTGTGTGTGACCCAATAGGATTGTACTAAGCTGGCAATGAGTCCGAACCATTCAGACCTCGTAAGTCATAAGCGGACTCTAGCAAGCCATTATGACTACGCAAATAATATAACTTTGAAATACCAAAGTTTCCTAAAATATAACATATCACAATCTCTTTGTTACACGATGTATATTGAACGAAATCCATGGTCAATAGTCAACTTACTTGTTCAATGCTTTCTCGATCCTGAATATATTGATAACATAAATAACATTGATCCAATCAATTCATTTGAGCACGGCCGTGCATTTCATCAATACTATTCATCGAGGGGCCCAAGCTTGACATCTTTATTGAAGAGGAACAAATCCCTTCTTGGCTTATTACGCTTCCCTACATGATTCCGATTATGCCAATCATATCCTTTATAGCTCCCGTTTAAAGGTAACGTTTGAATATGTCTGTATGCGCCCGAGACCGATTTTGTCCTCGCTTTACCTTTTGATTTTATTTGAGAGTCGCCACCATGTTGTTGAACGGAACACGAGCCGTGAGATTCTTGAGTTCGGGGGTTAAGTTATGGATTGGAAGGTCAAGGAGCACCCAATCCACCCGATCTAGGACCGGTCTTGCTTACGAAATCACCATCATCATTATTAATATTATGCATTCATGTACCAAAATAAAAGCAAACAAATAAATAATTTTTTATTTATTTGGGATGTCGGATCATATGCTTCGAGAACATCTCCATGGATTTGAGAGGCTCTAGGTTGATCCTTTGATGGAATCACACTACTTCAAAGACAAAGAAGAGGATGAGAAGGTAGAAAACAAAGAGTTTTACCTAAGCGTTCTTCGAGAATCCTATGCATGGCCTTGACTAAAGGCCTTGAAGATCCAATGAACTTGGCTTGAATGGTGTTGTGGAGGTTTGAATTTCATAGGTGAGGGAGAGGGACTAATTATGAGTACTTCTTTGATCAGATATGGAGTGGTTTTTGGGTGAATGGGGATTCTAGAGGTTTTTCGGTTCAAGAACCTCTATATTTATAGGAGTTCTTGACCTAGGGTTTAAGCCAAGGGGGAAGTTTGGATGGGAATCAAAGACTTGATTTCCCCAGAGGTATTTTTGGACTCTAGGATCGTTCATTAGGTTTTTCCCGGATTGCTTGAGTGTTTGCCAAGAAAAGGGGTTGAGATCAACAAGGAAACTGACCAAAACCCGACTGTCAAAGGGGGATGTCTCGTACAAGACATCAATGTCTCGTACCAGATATCTCAGTGCTGGAATTCACTTTTTGCCCTCTGCAGTAGTTTTAATGTTCATTTTGGTCCCTGACTAACGGAGTCAATCAGAAACTTAACGAAACATGTCCAACTTAACGAGTTTCGACCCAAATCAAAGGCGAGACACAGAAGTAGTGTGATCATGAATGAACGTCCAAAATGGGGTGTCTACAGAGCCCCTCGGCGACGATACTTATGGATGAAGTAACATCGTCGATAGAAAAGACGCCATTTTGAACTAGGGGTATGGTCGTGCTACAAAGCTGCCTATGTATTCCTCAGAAGGAAATCAGACCAAACGTAGTTCGACTCCGAAAACACACAAAAACGGGGTTTAAGGTATTTTGGAAAATCATTTTCGGAAACAATACTTGCGATAAGTAAAGCTTAGAGTTTAGAGAGTAACCCATACTGAGGAATCAATGGCCTTGACCCAATTCTGAATATACTCCTTTTTGTTGATGACGAACCGTCTCCAGTTGCAATCTATACTGAGGAATCAATCTCTTTAATGCCAATTCTGAATATGCCCTGTTGTTGGTGACGAATCGCCCTTCAGCTCTGGTGGGAATCCTATGTTATTAACATACGTCTTGATAACAATGATTGGACTCTAGGTTTGGAGACGCCAATTACTTGGATCCTTGCTTCTCCTTCCAACGAGGTTGCCTTTACGTCGAAAAATGTGAATTATATGCCATTAGCTTACACCTTGATGATAATTATGGGACTCTGAGGGGTGTGAATCCTATGTTATTAGCGTACGCCTTGATAACAATTGTGGGATCACTGGTTGCGGAGACGCCAATTACTTGTATCCTTGCTTCTCCTTCCAACTAGATTGCCTCTTCGTCAGAAAAGTGAATCCTATGCCATTAACATACGTCTCGATGGCAATTATGGGACTCTAAATGGTGGGATCCTGTGTTATTAACTTACGTCTTGATAACAATCGTGGGATACCCGGTTGTAAATCTGAACCGGGTTCAGATTTGACCTCTCAGTCAAAAGCAGGGCTTTTTCTGACCTTTATGTTAAAAGCATGGCTTTTTTGGAATTTCTATTAAAAGCAGGGCTTTTCGGAAATCTCTCGAGAAAACAGGGTTTCTGAGATTTTTTTTTCTGGGTACATCTCGTACGAGGGAGCGATGTCTCGTACGAGGCTTCTCTGTTTTTAAGCAGATCAGAGACATTTTAGGCGCTGAAAGTGATTTTCAAATCACTTTTCTTATTTCATTTCGGGAATTCTCAACCCTAGGTGATTTTTCCACTCAAAAATCTTTATTTTCACCGAGTTCTAGTGATTCCCAACCCTTTCAAATGGCCGGTGCAAATCGTTCTTATAAGGAACATCTCTTCGGTAGGCACATGAGAGGTAAAGTGTGGGCGACGGATGAGTTGTGCCCATTCCCTGAGGATTATATTTCTCATGCCGTTCGGATGAGGCGGGTAAGGATCTCTTCCTTTGAATGAGTTTCCATGTCGATTTCGTTGTTGGATGTCTCAATTTGGTGCCTTCGCAGTTCGACTTTTGTCGATTTTTGCCTAGAATTATCGCTGCTAGGGTTTATCATGCATGGCTGATCTTTCGATGGGATTATACCCTCGTTGATGTTGAAAATCATTGTAGTATGGTAGTACATGATTTGACTGTCGTTCTAGGCAGTTCTGCGACTTTTTGGGTAAAATGCTTAAATGAGGGTTTTACCGATCTTCTGACATTCGTCTCTTTTGCCTTTGTTGTTTGCAGCCATTCAGGGTTGTCGATAACTGTAGAGGCAGTGTACGAGCGGTTTCCGAGAGGTGGGCAACTCTTAATGGTTATATGAAGGAAGAGATCGAGAATCTTGGGCTTAAGCCCTTCTTTGACGGCGTAGTCGGTGAGAGGAGGAATGTTCACTTGCTCCAAGCTATTTGGAAGCGTTGGTGGGACAGCACTCATACTATGCACATACGGTGGGGGGAGGTCACCATGACTCCTACTGACTTTTATGCCCTTACTGGGCTTCCCATTGTTGGTGATCCGATCGAGGTGGATGCCGATTTCTCCCCCAGTGGTGATGATATGAGGCACTTTCTGGGCTTCTCTGTGCGTACCTTGGGAAAGGGTGTCCCTCTGAAGGCTTTGAGGGATAATGTCGATGCCTATGTTACTGTTAATGCTGGCCAGATGCACCTTACTGCCACCCGTATTGCAGCTATCCGTGGCTTTCTGTAGTGGGCCTTTTCTGAGATGCTATTTGCTAATCATGCGTCGACTGCCTTGTTTACTCTGCTGAGCTGCCTGAGGGATATGCAGCATGTGACTGATGCCAGTTGGGGTTTAGCTGCCGTTGCCCACTGCTATGTGGCCATGGATGAGAGTTCGCGGGATCGGGCGAACGCTGGCTTGGGCGGCTACAGTCATACCTGGGAGGTATAATACTCATCTTCGTCTGTATTCCTCCTTTATTTCAGCCCCAGTTTATTCCGATAGCATTTTCATCTTAGCTATTGTGTATCGACATCTTCTATGTTTCTCCCATTTTGTAGGCCTGGGGTTACGCCATGTTTGGTCTCTTCTCTTTCAATTTTCGAGACAACACTGTTATGTTCCCAGATACTCTGAGATGGCGCCGGGGTAACAGGGATACCCGTTATGAGCAGGCAGAGGGGGATGATATGACGGTGGAGCGCATGCGGCTATATTTTGACAGATGGGAGGTCGTCCCTGAGTCCGCTGTTGCTTTCTTTCCTTGGCGGAGTATGGGCATTGATCATGTTTACGGGTTTGCTGGTATGAGATTGCTGATGATCGTCCTTGGTGGGGGATGCTTCTATTTAGGAGAGAGAGTCTCTCACCATCAAGGTGGTGGCAGGCTCGATGTTATTGTTCCTTTGGACCCACCGGCCCATATGGTTAACTCTTATGCCATTGCAGAGGAGGAGAGAGAGGATCTCATTATTGGTCAGGATGCTTTCGACCATATGTATCTGGAGGCTGATTATGCTGATTTTCTGACTCGTCTCATGCCAAGGTTGATCATAGAGGGTGACCAGGCTCAGGCCCAAGGAGTTGTCCATGTCCCTTTCAGTCCACAGCTTGGACCGGCTTCATTTACCTACAGTGTGGCTGAGGGGATAGAGAGCACTGAGGACCTTCCCGCCTAGTACGATATGCCTGAGGGACTCGTACCTCCTGCCGACGCGACCATGGTATGGTTTATAACCCTTTTTCTGTCATTTCCATCATTCTACCATTTCATATCTCTGTTTATTATTTTTCTGAATACTTTGACATCTCTATTTGTTTCTTCTCAACAGTTGCCCATTGCTGAGTATAGAGAGGTCGCCGGACGGCTCGCCCAGTTCATGGCCTATGCCAAGAGGGTAAAGAGAGAGACCGCGGATCTCTTAGGCCGATTGGCTCGCCAGACAGTAGAGTCGGCTTCTTACGGGAAAGACCTCGGACTGATGAATGATCACGTGGCGGTGGCGACGTCTCCTTTCTTTTGATGGCCGAGTAGATAGGATCCCCTTTGTCCCTTCTTTTTGTTGATTATGTACTTATTGCCTCGGCGTAGGCGAAGACAATTTTTCTTTCTTTGGTTTGTACCTATGCAACAGTTAACTCCTAACTCTAACACATAATACTTTTGTTAATTTTTAGTTTTTATTTCTGACTGTGTAAATGATTGATTCACATCTGGTTGGTCAACCGAGGCGTATTTTTATGAGATGAATTCGTGTTGGGTCATCTGTATGTGATGTATGAACTGCTTTGGGTGCGTTTTTGAAGTGTTTGAGGCATGTTTTGACTCATTGGGCAACCTGAATTTGAGCAGAGTTTATGTTGTTTGAAATGGGAGATGCCTCGTACGAGACATCGATATCTCGTACGAGCCATCCTGTGACTCTGCGGCTATTTCTCCTTTTTTCTCGAGGATTTGGTATCCATACTTGTATATAAACACCTCTAGTCTGTCCTAGAATATCATGCAGCCTTAAATCAGTTCTGGGAACTTTTCTTTTGGAGTAAAATTCTCAACCTTTTGCTCTCAATGGCCCCAAGCAAGTCCGTCCCTTCATCAATAATTGTTGATGAGTTCTCCCTAGACTCGGAATTAGTGGAACGCTACAAGAATGACTTAGCAACGTTCTTTCGTTCGTTTGACAAGGCTCGTCAAGGAAGGTTCATAGAGATGTTCGGTTTCAAGATCCTTTTTACCTTGAAGAATCTAAAACTGGAATGGGACCTTCTAAAGGGAGTTGCACGCTTCTGGGATCCTTCGAGTCATCTCTTCAACTTTTCTCTTAATGAGATGGTCCCTACTGTAGAGGAGATGGCGGCTATCCTGGATATGCCATTGATAGGAGTGATTGCGGTGCCTAAGTATGACAAGGTACCTGCGGAATCTCTCAGGGATTTATTGAGTATAGGCCTTCCTGAGGCGCAGAGTTATATCCATAACCTCTATGTTAATCTCCACGCTTTGCCTAAGAGATTTAAAGGTCGGGTGACTCGCGGTCATGGCGTGGATTCCCAGTGTTGCCTCTTGGCATTGTGCTTATTCCAAAGTGTGCTATTCATGAGCAAGTGTGGCATGGAGAACACGGAGCTCGTGGACATCGTTCTGCAAGCTAGAGGACGAGCCTTCAACATAATTCCTCTCATATTGGGGGAGACCCTTCATGGTCTTGATGAGCTACACCGAACCGGCTCTATGACTCGGGGAAGTCCATTATTTTTGACTATTTGGCTCAGAGAACATTTTAAATAGTTGGACTCTCCGATTGAGTATTCTCCTTATACTTTCCATAGGCGGAGACTGTTGATGAAGGGTCTCAGCATTGAGGAGTGGGCCCATCTTTTTGCCAAAGCGGAGACTGATGATATTGCTTGGTGTCCATCCTTTTGGAAGGTGAGGCGGTTTGTAGCTAATACCCTTGGGTACGACAGGGTCGTTCTTCTGGGTCTGAGGGATTCCTCTTTCTATTTTGCTCGAAGGGTAATGCGACAGTTCGGTCAACCGCAGGACACTTTCGTGTTAGGGGGACGTGCTCGGGACATTTCTTTCATGGACTCAGAGTTCTCTACGAGCTTGGCTCGCGCTTGGGGGTAAGGCACCACTATGGACCGTTGGACCAATCTTCGTCATGATGGAGAGAGCATCTATTTGTCCTACAAGTATTTGGATTGGTTTCTAAAAGAACTCCGTCCCAATGCTGAGAATATTGATGACATTCGCCCTCCTTTGTTGGGGGACCAATTCGAGCCTAGCTTGAATTTGAGGAAGAAGGAAGCTAAGGAGGATCCTTCTAATATCAGTGTAGATGCCACTCAAGATTTTTTGGATAGTGACTTTTATGAGAAGAGAGAAAACGGGCTTCCCAGTAAATTTCAAGCTCTAGATAGGCCTCATATGTTTGCAAGACTGACTCCCTCGGTGTTCAGTAGACTTGATGTTCCTCCCGGTTTCGAGATACCTTTGCACAAGAGGAAGAGGAATGACAAGGCGGTCCGTGGTCAAGCCCTACTAAGTTAAGGAAGAAATAGATCCTTAGGAGTATCGAGAGATTGCTTAGATAGACCAATGTTTAGACTTTTAGTATTTTATTTATTTTCTTTTGCAAGTTGGTATTCATGTTAGAAATTTTCTTATTGCTTTCTTGAAATGCATTCAGTTAATAAGAAGACAAGATTTTGATTTTATTTATTGAATAAACCGGACCAAAAGGCTGCCTACGTTCTCCTTTTATATCAATTAAATAAGGAGCTCAGGTCATCGTAGTTCTTGTTTAAGAAAGAGAAAAATATGTCTGCTGACTGACATGTCTCGTATGAGACATAGGTGTCTCATACGAGACTGTCCCCTATTTTTATTTTTTATATATGCACACCTTATTTTTTCTTAGACCGCCCTTTCAGGTTTTCAATCTAGCGGGCTTCTTTTCTCGTGCCTTTGGCTCTAACTTTTGCCTAGGCCGCCCTTGCGGGTTTTCAACCTAGCGAGCTTTCTCTTTTTTTTTTTTTTGAAATAGGGGACGGAGCTACGAGTAGTGCTTCTTCAGCTTATCCATGTTGACTGGCTTTGGCAGTTGATCTCCATCTAGGTCTGCGAGTTGTGCCGCTCCTCCGAAGAAGATCTTCTTGACTATGTAAGGGCCTATCCACCTTGGTCCCCACTTTCCAATAGGATTTAATGGTCCGGGACGGTGTTCACGTAGGACAAGGTCCCCTTCTTTGATGTTTCTGGACTTAACTTTCTTGTTGAATGCTCTGGCCATTCTCTATTGATACGCTTGGATATGCTCGGCGGCTCTAAGTCGTCGCTTATCTAGCAGGGCCAGTTGTTCATAACGGCTGTTCAACCATGCGACTTCATTCACTTGGTTTTCTAGGAGAACCCTTAGTGATGGTACTTCTAATTCGATTGGTAGCACTGCTTCCATCCTATAGGCTAGGGCGTATGGAGTTTCACCGGTGGCGGTACGGATCGAAGTACGATATCCCCAGAGTGCAAACGGTAGCTTGTCGGGCCAGTCTCTGCCTGTCTTAGCCATTTTCCTAATGATGGTCTCTATGGTTTTGTTAGCAGCTTCGACTGCTCCATTGGTCTGTGGTCGGTACGGTGACGACTTATGTCTCTCTATCTTGTACTCTGCAAGCAGTTGGTCACATTCTTTCTCAAAGTACGTGCCATTGTCAGATATCATCTCATGAGGTACCCTATATCGGTATATGATGTTGGTCTTAATGAACTCAGCCACCTTTCTGGCATTTAAGACTTTGTAGGATTGAGCCTCGATCCACTTAGTGAAGTAATCAACGGCGACCAACACGAATGAGTGTCTATTATGACCCGTCGGCGAGACTTTGCCAATGACGTCTATTCTCCATGTAGAAAATGGCTAAGGGGATGTCATGGGGTATAACAAGGAAGGTGGTGCATGTTGTAAGTTAGCATGTATCTGGCATTTGTGGCATTTCTTAACCATGTCGGTGCAGTCGGCTTCCATTGTGGCCCAATAGTACCCTAGTTTGATGACTTTCTTCGCTAGCATACTGCCATTCATGTGGGTTCCACAGACTCCTTGATGGACTTGGTCCATGATTTCTACGGCTTCGTGTTCATCAGAACAGAGTAGACATTGCTTGTGGTGTTTCTTGTAGAGGCGATCACCTATAATAATGAATTGGGCGGCAAACCGCTTTAGGGCTATCTTCGCTTTAGGTGATGCGTCTGATGGTAATGTTACATCTAGGAGGAAACTCCATACATCATAATACCAAGGTTTATCGTCCAAGGCATTTACGGAAACAGAGCCACACTCTTCTTTACAGTCATGCAGGTCTATGATTGAGTAATAAGCAGGAGTCGTTCGCCTCGTAACTTTGAAGGTTTTGACCTCAGTCCATTCGGGAATTTCCACAAGTGATGCTAGCATGGCTAGCGAATCTGCTAAGCGGTTCTTATCTCTAGGAATGAATTAGAAAGTGACCTCTTTGAACTGTTTGACCAAGTCTTAGAGATGGTCATTATATTTCTGGAGTGTAGGATCTTGTACCTTCCACTTCTTAAGTGACTGATAGATTATAAGTTGTGAATCTCCGTACACTTCTAGTTCGGTCACATTTCTTTCTAAGGCTGCTTCAATCCCCGCTATGCAAGCTTCGTACTCGGCAATATTGTTAGTGGCCTCGAAGTCAAGGCGGATTGCGAGTGGAGCGTAGAAATTTTGAGGGATCTACTAGTAGCATGCCAATGCCATATCCCCATTTATTGGGTGCACCATCGAAAAATAATTACCACTTATTTTCTGCTATTGCCATAATGTCCTCATCAGGGAATCGCGGGTCTTCCCCCTTCGCTTCATCACATGGAAATTTGGCTAAATGATCAGCAAGACTCTTCCTCTCCCGGATTTCTTTGTGATGTAAGTGATATTATACCCCATGAGCATAAAGTACCACTTTGCTATTCTAGAGGATACATGCGACTTCTCGAAGATGTACTTCATCGGGTCCATTCGGGCAATCAGTTGTACAGGAAATGCTTCCATGTACGGCTTTAGTCTCTCAGCTACCCATACCAGTGCAGCACACGATTTTCAAATACAGAGTAATTCAATTCAGCCCATTGGAAGCGACGGCTAACAAAGTATACGGCATTATCTTTCTTCGAATCGGGTTGCTCTTGTGCTAACATATCCCATAGTGCAGTGTCATTGACTGTGAGGTACAAGGTCAACGGTTTCTCTTTATACGATGGGACCAATACTGGCGGATTTACCTAGTATTCCTTGACTTTTTCGAAGGCTTCTTGGCACTCTTCGGTCCATTCTAGGGATGCATTCTTCTTGAGGAGCTTAAAAATGGGCTCGCACATCGTCGTGAGCTGATTAATGAAACGACTAATATACTGAAGGCGACCCATGAATTCCTTTACTTCTTTCTGCGTCTTAGGTAGAGGCATGTCAATGATGGCTTTGATCTTAGCGGGATCCGCTTCTGAGGTCGACGAAGTGCTGCCCATCGGAGCCTTTGGAGTATATGATCATGTCATCAACGTACACCTCCATCTCTTTATGTATCATGTTGTGGAACAACGCAGTTACAGCTCTCTGATAAGTGGCTCCGGCATTTTTTAGTCCGAACGGCATGACTGTATAACAGAACGTCCCCCAAGGTGTGGTGAACGCTGTTTTGTGTTGGTCTTCCTCGGCCATAAGGATCTAGTTGTAACCGGTGTATCTTCTACGAATGAACAGAATTCATATTTCGCAGTATTGTCAACGAGCATGTCTATGTTGGGAAGAGGGAAATCATCTTTCGGAGATGCTCTGTTGAGATCACGGAAATCAACACAGACGCGGACCTTTCCATTTGCCTTGGAAACCTGCATAGTATTAGCCAACCATGTTGGATACTCTATCACTTTGATGAACCCAACACTCAGAGTTTCTCTATCTCTTGTTTGACTTGTACCGACCACACGGGTTTAATTCTGCGGAGTTTCTGCTTGACTGGCTTCAAATCGGGAAGCAGTGGTATCTTATGTTCAACAATCGAATTGTCTAGCCCCGGAATATCTTTGTAGGACCAAGCGAACACATCCACGAATTCTTGGAGAAGCGCTATGGGGGCTTGTCGGTCTTCCCCCTTAAAGAAACTGCCAATCTTGGTCTCTTTCGGATCATCGTCCGTCCCCAAATTAACTGTTTGCATTTCTTTGGCATCAATAGGACCATTTCTGCCATGACGACCTACTTGCTTATTAATTTCTTTTAAGATTTGTTCATTTTCTTGGTCTATCTCGTCATATGACTCATTATTATCTAATTCGTTAGAGTTATTAGTTAATTC
Source organism: Campanula takesimana (assembly GCA_026119855.1). Classification (NCBI taxonomy): domain Eukaryota; kingdom Viridiplantae; phylum Streptophyta; class Magnoliopsida; order Asterales; family Campanulaceae; genus Campanula; species Campanula takesimana. The sequence continues at coordinate 715,114 of JAOWBW010000501.1, forward strand.
ATCATTTATGACGCTAGCAATCTCAGGATACTCGGAAAGATCTATGTTTTCATTAAGAAAGTAGGGGAATACACGTTCCGCGATGGCATCCAATTCCTCTTGGGTGAGCTCATCGGTAGCGGTATCTGACTCTAAGGTAAGAGTTACAAATTTTCTCTCTCTATGGGGATGGGGGAGTACATCCTAATTCTTTGATCAGGAAGTCTTCACTTGCTATGGGTCCCCCAGTTGTGTACCAGTTCTGGATGGGCTCGTCGCACTTCTTGATGAGCTCAGTGTAATCTTGGTTCGGAGCGTCCCCCTTATCTATTGTATTTATTTGAGTGTCCTCTAGCTTACAAAGGTTGAGAAATTGGCGCAATAGGTCTTCTCCCAACACAAAGTCCCACTCACTGAATGCTTCGGCCTTGGTACCCCCTAATTTTCGAGGTAGCTATGAGAATTGCATCGATTCTGTCTCAAGTGAGTACGGATCACAGTCACTGAAGATTTCAAAGCCCGGTTGGCGTTTCCCCCTATGGTCGATCCATGGTTCAGGGAACATGAAGTATGGCAGATTTTTGCCTTCGCGTACAAAGTTCCCGTTTAGAGTCCTTCGATAGGGCGGTGCTAGTGGCACTATGTATGAGGTCCAATCTCTTTCTTCCTTAGGGATGCCCTTGAGTGGTGACACATACCCTAGACCATATTCAGGAGGGTATTGAACGACAGGTGGTGGTTCTTTTATCCCTTGTAAATGCTTGCCAAGTCCAAGACCGGGGAAGTACCCTTCTTTTAGCATCATGTTAAGTACTGGGCGCGTTCCGGAGAATGGAATTGCCTTAGAATAGTCATTTTCATTGTGCACTTCTACCATCTCTACACTACTTTGCTTTTGGATTTCGAATCCACTGAAGAGGTGGTCAGCTGCTTCATGCTGAATTTCTAAGATCGGGCTAGCAGTGACTAGTTCCCCAAGTACGGTGACTATCGTGTCGTTGTGTTTGAACTTGACACACTGATGGAGAGTTGATGGTACTCCTCCTGTTCGATGTAGCCACGGGCACCCTAGAAGGAGGTTGAAGGAAGAAGGGATGTCAATGACTTGGAATTCCGCCTTTGTAGTTATCTCTCCCACTATAACCGTTAGAGTGATCGCCCCTGTACGTGAGCGTGCAGTGCAGCCAAACCCTCGTACAGTAAGATTTGATGGTTTTAGCTCTCTTGAGGTAAGGTCAAGCGTTACCATGACTTTCTTTGGTAAGACATTTATGGCGGACCCCCCATTGTCTACTAGGATTCTGAGGATTCGATGCCCATTGACCCTTGCGGTTATGTAGAGAGCTTCGGTATGCCCTCCGCCATACTGTGGTAGGTCTAAGTCAGTAAATGTGATCACATTGCCAAATTGGATTTGGCCTACCATTTGCGTTAACTCTTCGGGAGTTATTTCTTTGGGAACTTCGACTTGGGCTAAGGCTTTAGAGATCATCATTCGATGCTTATGAGATGAGCCTAAGAGATCCCATATGGAAATGTTGGCTTGAGTTTTCTTTAATTGTTTAAGAAGCGGGTCGTCAAGCTCAACGGGTTCGGGCTCTTTTGAAGATGATGCCTCTTCTATTCTTGGATCTTTGTTGATTATGACGCGACCGGAGCGGGTGAGTAAGTTAACATCTTCCTTTTCTTTATTATTCTTCCTATCTAGTATTTGATCCCAAGACAACATGTAACAGAAAGAAATTTCTTTATTAAACCTTGGAGTGTTCTCGCCCATATTTGGAATAGGCGAGTAGTCTCCTCTCCTTACTAGCTATTTCTATTACATTGATCCCTCCTCCCGCAGTGGGAGGGGTTTGTCACTACATTAGGAACCCCTAGCTGCTTAGAGTCTATGAGATCTTGGATCACATGTTGAGGTGGTGACACGAGTTGGTGTCGTGACCGGTGGCCCTATGAAACTTGCAGAAGAGATGAAGGGCATGATTGAGAGGGAATTCTTTGGGAATAGTAGGCTTTCTCGGTGTGATTTTTCCTAGTTCTACAAGGGTGTCGAACATTTGACTTTGGGTGACACCTTCTAGCTTGCTATAGGCCCTCTGCCTTGCTTTAGCTTTGAATTCAACTTCCATCTTGTAACATTATCTTTGAGCTTGTAGACATGCTTGGAGCGTGTCGACTTTCTTTTCGTAGTATTCTTCTTGCATGAGTAAACCCTTTCGAAGTGCATTGACCTCTTCTTCTCGGGCTAGCAACTAATTTTGGAGAAATTTGATTTCTCTGTCGAAGAATTCCTTTTGTGTTCGTAGTCGGGTCATGAATTCTTCTTCTATCTCTCTCTTGAAGCGGGCGTACAGAACCGTAGCATATACTTCAGAGAGTTGACCTACTTCCCCTTCTAGTCGAGCTTTGAGGTCGTTGAGTTCTTGAGTAAACTTGGCGCTTGACATTGTGTTGGGAGTATGGAGCTACTTTGCTGATCGGACGGACCTAAAGTTCAGAAACTATGTCAAATCTAGGCTGGGGTCCCAACAAGTCGGCTTATATGAGATATGGCTGACCAACACGGCAGAATCACAGAAAAGGAGAGATATCTCGTACGAGACAATGGATGTCTCGTACGAGACATCTAACCTGACAGTCAGATTTGCAGATTTTAATCCTATTGGTCGGACGGAATTTAATCCATTTTGAGAGGTTACTACTCTAGTTCGTCCTGGAACAGTGGATTCTGTCACCCTAGAATATGAGCCCCTTGTTTTTCACCTGTATTGCACTCTCCCAAACGAAAAATTCGGGCAAATGTCTCATATTCTCATCGGAATCCACCATTCAAAGTAACCAAACCTAAGTGATTCTGTAGTTGTTTTGCACTTTGTTAAACAACGCCTTTAATGCAATCAGACCTCATGAATTCTTATACGGGACAACCGAAAGCGACATTGTCAAACGCGGGGTTTTAAAGGTGAGAGAGACTAGACTCGAATCCTCGTAGAAAAATTCTCATCTCATCACCTCAACCATTTGTCTAACAATTCATACCGAAGGGACAATCGTCAAGAATTCATGAAGGGAGGATTATAGATTGTAGAAAATGCGTTATCTTGGGCAAAGATTAAAACAACCCTAAGAATCAAACCGATCGGTCTCGAGGAGTGTCTTATTAACTAGTATGTATGCATGAGGTTGATGCAGGGCTTACGACTAAGGCTCCCCATGAACACAGTCTAGGAGCGTGTCACGGAGTGGTTATACCATCTTTGGAGAGACCAGCGAGGGCCATTCGTTAGAGTGGGGGTGCTGACCGACATCCGTCCTCCGATTGGGACCCGGGTTTATAGGGTATGTAGTGCAATTATTCTACATGTGTGCACGTGTGTGAGAGTCAAGATCTAGGTGTCAAAGAGAAAATAGAGAGTTTTTTTTTAAAGTAAAACAAAAAAACATGCAATGGCCGGGCCAAGTGGCTGCCTAAGTTTCCCTCTTGTGGAGGAACTCAGGCCGTCGTAGTTTACACAAAAGGCAAACATAAGCAAAGCAGAGAATAAAATATTTAGCAAGTACTCCTGCAAAACAAAGGTTAGCCTTATGATATATGGGGAGTTTCTTCGTTGTTAGGAGGGTCCTAAGACTCAGAAACAGAGGGGGGAGCAGATCTGAAACCCTATGTACGTGTTTGAACCGAGAAACACTCCTTTTTCAAACCAGATAATCAGATCAGCCGGACAGAACCGAGATGTCTCATACGAGGAAACCAATCCCTCGTACGAGACATCCTAGGCTGGGAACAGATTATAGTACATAATGCAGAATTTTAAGAATAACGACGATGATTTCAACACAAGTCTAACCCTCTTATGATGATATCCCCAGCAGAGTCGCCACTGTTTGCGCCCGAGACCGATTTTGTCCTCGCTTTACCTTTTGATTTGATTTGAGAGTCGCCACCATGTTGTTGAACGGAAGACGGACCATGAGATTCTTGAGTTCGAGGGTTAAGTTATGGATTGGGAAGGTCAAGGAGCACCCAATCCACCCGATCTAGGATCGGTCTTGCTTACGAAATCACCATCATCATTATTAATATTATGCATTCATGTACCAAAAGAAAAGCAAACAAATAAATAATTTTTTATTTATTTGGGATGTCGGATCATATGCTTCGAGACCATCACCATGGATTGGAGAGGCTCTAGGCTAATCCTTTGATGGAATCACACTAGTTCAAAGACAAAGAAGAGGATGAGAAGGTAGAAAACAAAGAGTTTTACCTAAGCATTTTTCAAGAATCCTATGGATGGCCTTGACTAAAGGCCTTGAAGATCCAATGAATTGGCTTGAATGGTGTTGTGGAGGCTTGAATTTCGTAGTTGAGGGAGAGGGACTGATTATGAGTACTTCTTTGATCAGATATGGAGTGGTTTTTGGGTGAATGGGGATTCTAGACATTTTTTGGTTCAAGAACCTCTATATTATAGGAGTTCTTGACCTAGGGTTTAAGCGAAGGGGGGAAGTTTGGATGGGAATTAAAGACTTGATTTCCCCAGAGGTATTTTTGGACTCTAGGATCGTCCATTAGGTTTTTCCCGGATTGCTTGAGTGTTTAGCAAGAAAAGGGGTTGAGATCAACAAGGAAATGACCAAAACCCGACTGTCAAGGGGGATGTCTCGTACGAGACATTCATGTCTCGTACGAGATATCTCAGTGCTGGAATTCACTTTTTGCCCTCTGCAGTAGTTTAATGTTCATTTTGGTCCCTGACTACGGAGATCAGTCAGAAACTTAAGAAAACATGTCCAACTTAACGAGTTTCGACCCAAATCAAAGGCGAGACACAGAAGTAGTGTGATCATGAATGAACGTCCAAAATGGGAGTCTACAATGTCAAAGTAATGTTCATCATATAGAAGGCTGTAATAACCTCAGGTCTAAAGATTCAAGTGATATAACTATATGAGATTATTATGACAATCGACCATGACATAAATCTCATAAGGGGTCAGTCCAGTACTCGTTCTCAAACAAATACCCATAAGTCTAATTGTATCATATACACATAATCATCATATGATTATTCATTAAACTTATACTAGTAATTAATCATAATTACTAGGATGGAGATTATTATAAAAACACGCAAAAGATATAATAATCGAACATTCAATATCTTTATTAAAGTATAAAGCAAATGATAACATTAATCGTTCAAATAACGTGCCTAGGGCATACTGTAGATACCCCGGGGGACCACGGCTTGGCTAGAGCGCGTGAATTAACCTAGGATGTCTACTTGATTTTAAGAGTCGCCACCTATGTTTTAGAGGAACATAAGAAAAACCTAAAAAGAGCCAATTTTATGTACAAAACCAGAGATTCGGGAAAAGATGGGTTCGGGGGTTAGGTGACGGAGTGGGAAGTAGTTAAACACCCACTCCGCCCCGCTTACGGGTCTTGCTACTTTGGTGTTCTAATGCTAAATGTCCTTCAATTTAATGATAAGATAAATGTGCTAACAATTATAATGAAAAGAAAGGGAAATTATAGAGAAAAATAAAGGAGAATTACTTATTTATTGATTATACTAAAGATTAGATGTCGAATTATCGCTAGGTAATTACATTAAGAAATGAGAATGTAAATTAAAGTGGAAATTAAAATGTTGGGATGTAACCTTGACCAAACTTCAATAGTGAAGTGGTCTTTTGGTTGTATCCCCTTTTATGGATATTGCATACATTGACTAGACATGAATAAAATAAGAAGAAGAAAAAGGGAAGTTGTACCTTAAGAAGAAGGACTTTAAACCTTGACTTGAAGATGGTGTTGTTGTGGAGAAATTGTTGTAGAACAATTTTATGTAGAGTCTGGTTACGAAGAACTCTTGTTGGGAGAATTTGTGAGAGAATTGTGTATAGGTGTGTATAGAGAAAATTCAAGTCTAAAAATGAGGTCATTTTCCAAGGTAGAAATGAGAGGTTTTATAGGTAGAAACGAGAGGGAAAGGTTGGAGGGAAAATGATCAATCCATGTGAGATGGAATTGACCAATAGAAAATAAGATAAATTAAATAATAAATTAAATAAATAAAAGAAAATCAAATAATAATAAAAAGAAATATTTTGTTTTAAGAAATGGCTAGAATAATGGGATTGGAGGTTATAAATAGGGGGGATGAATGTGGAGGTAAAAAGAGGCTCTTTTGTGATCAAGAAGAGATGTTGTAAATAAAAAAAAGGGGAGGGAAATAAGGTGCAATCCGTTTACTGTCATAATGGGAGGCGCGCGAGTCCGCTTTAGGGGCGAGACGCGCGCGCGCAGCCCACAAACAGTGTCGGAAGC
>JAOWBW010000501.1:721532-937798 GCA_026119855.1 Campanula takesimana
TCATTATCTACAAATATGCAAAAAAATTCCAAAATTTAATAAGTACCGGTTTTCATTAAAGAGATAATAATGTATTTTGTCAAACAAAATTACTCCCACTAAATTATATAACCTTCATATACATCCAATGTATAATATAATTCAAATGGGTTAAGATCCAACTTTTAATTTAATTTTAAGTCCGCTAAGGCGGATTACACAAAATCAAATTAATTCGGTAGACAACTCTTGTCAATCATATCTCATATGACTCTTAGTTCCTTTATGAGATTCTTTAAGAAATCCAATTTCAAAAAGCATGTTAACCTCATCTTTGCCTAGGCCCAAAACTGTTTTGACGCCCAATTAAGTCTAACCATTTTAAACGCACAGTTAATGTGTCCCGCTAGGGCGTGCCCACATTATCTATCTTGCTCATACATAAACAAATTTAATGCACCTCGCTAGGGCGAGTCTACATTAAAATCACTCATGTACTAACAAGTGTTTTAATCATGGCATGGCAATAAGAGACTTAAAACTTTCTTTGAAGGTTCATCACATATAGCATATAACACATTTATGAGCACATGATATAAACATGTTACACATCAAGTTTAAGCCACTAATTAATCTCCATTAATTTAAGCATGGTATTTATGTGTCATTAGTTTCTCTATAATTATGAGGATGAGACTATTTCAACTTTGGTTATTATTTCCAAATCAAGACAACAAGAAGTGCGGTCGAACTAAGCCATTAGGCAACCACAATCCCGCACTAATTCAAGAAACCAAGAAAGTAGTCCATGTGGCCGAAACTAAGCAATAGATGTCTCGATGAACGTAGGCCAATTGCATTCACAATTCCACATGGATCTCCAATCATTGAATCAAGAACTTTGTTTCTCAATTTTAGCATTATGAACTCTTCATAATTCTAACTTCGTTTTATCTTTGAAACTTTGATTGCGATCAAGTTTTGGAAACACAATCTCGATGAACGCAGATTAGCCATCCAAACCTTGAACCAATCTAGGAATCACAAGACTAAAACAAATAGGAAGATCAAACCCCAGGATCCACACACAAACCAACTACCCAAAACCCATTCCAGATCAGCAAGTCTGGTCTGGTTCTGTTACTGGTCTTTTTGTTGAACCTCTCGAAAATTCCAAATTCTGATTTTTAACCAAAATCAGACAATCTGATCCTTATGTGCGGCCGCCCAAAACTCACTGTGCGGTCGCCCAAACATGTGCGGTCGCCCCAAGTGATTTTGTGCGGTCGCCCAAGATGATCAGAATGTACAGAATTTTGAAGTTCGAAAATTTTGTCTAAAAATCGTTTTTTCCCCGATTATTAAAACTTTGATCCAATAAAAAATTAATAATCAACAATTCTGAATCCACCATAATTTATTATTTATTGCGATTGAATCGTGCGATTAAAGTTGCAAAACATAAACCACATAAAATCACATAACACATAAACATCACATATTCCAATATTCAAATCATGCAAGGCACATAAACAATTTATATACACATAACATGATCTAGGTATTGAAATAATCAACATGAACGGGGCTCTGATACCACTGTTGGGTTTCGATCAAACATGCGCAGCGGAATTTAGCATTTAAAATTTTGAAACCCAAAGCCATGGATCCGTTCATATGATTAAATCAAATACAACATAAGAATAAGGAATAAACTAACCCTTGATGGCTATCAAATTCTCTTGGTCTTTTGTGGAGAAACTTGAAGACTTGATCACGATCACAAGGCTTGAACACGAACTATGAAGATGATGACTTTCACCCTCTAGCGGTATCCACACTTCGAACGAATATCAAAGGAGCTTCTTTGATCTTGGTTGCTAGACCAAATTGTGAAACACTTTTCACAATCAAAAGAACTATATGGAATTTATTTTGTGTATTATTTTGTTCCTCAACCAAGAATGTCTTGGAACAAAATAAACCCTCTCTCAAACTCTTTGAGACTCACAAAATCATTGCCTTTGAGTGCTGGCCGAATTTTGATCTTTTATACACAAGTATGACCTATTCCAAATAGGAAACTTGTGTCAAAATCCGTCCAAAATTCGTTTCCTAATCAAATTAGGAATCTGCCACCCGACATCACTGTGCGGCCGCCCAAAACCATCTGTGCGTCGCACAATATTCTGAAACAAAACTGGTACAAAACTGAGATGAGTGTGCGGCCGCCCCCAATCCATTATGTGCGGCCGCCCACTTCTCAGAAAGTCCAGAATTTCCAAAATTCCAATGTAGTCCTTTTAAAGATTCGTTCTATTGTGTGTGACCCTCTAGGATTATACTAAGTTGGCAATGAGCTCAAACATGATCCCATAAGATATGATTAGGTTCTAGCAAACCATCATACCTACCCAAATAGTATAACTAGATACAAGTTCGCATTCCTTTAGAATATGTCACAATCCCTTTGTCCACGATGTCATTGAACACAAGTCATGGTCAAGCATCTCAACTTGTTTGTTCAATACTTTCTCGATTCCGAATATGTTGATAATTCAAATGCTATTGATCCAATCAATCCATTTGAGTTCCGGCCGAACATTTCATCAACATCATTCCTACGAGTGGCCCCAAGCTTGACATCTCTCCGAGGAGGGACAAATTCATTTAGCTTATTATTCTTCCCTACGTGAATCCGATTATGCCAATCATACCCTTTATAACTTCCCGGTTTAAGGTAGCGTTTGAATATGTCAAACATAATGTTCATCAAGTGGAAGACTATAATAACTTCATGTCTAAGGATTCAAATGACATAACTAATATGAGATATATGTTTGACATGGACCATGACATAAATCTCATACAGCGGGTCATGTCCAGTATCTTGTTCCAAACAAGTACCCATAAATCTAACATGATCATCGCATGATCATTTAGCCTTTATACTAGTGCTTAACAAGTACTAGGGATGGAGATTATTACAAGTAAACATGAACATCAATAATAATCAAAACATCTCTTTATTGATATGAAATAAATGATAACAATTACAACGTTTATTAAACGTGCCTAGGGCACCACTACCAACATAAACTACTTTATGATAAAAACAGTATAGAGACAATCAGCAAGGTTGACTTTAATGAAATGATGTCACCTGACTGACAGTGCAGACTGTCTATTATATCGGCATGTTGAGAAAGGAGTTGATCGGCAACTTCTTTAATAAGTTGATCGGCAACTTGTGTAGCAATATGATCGGCAACTTTGTCGCATGTTAAGAATAGAGTTGATCGGCAACTTGTTTACTGGTCTGTTGATTTGCTTCTACTGGTTTGTCTTGTTTTGAAGAGTTGTAATACACCTGTGCTGGTCACAAAGAATCCTAAAGGTACCTAAAAAGGTTCTAGTAAAAATTGGGGATCCTAAGTGTAGACATGATTGGGATTAAGTAATTCTATGAGCTAGGAATCTATTTGAACAACACGGACATGCTTTGTTTAGGTCTGTGAAGTCGACACAAACTCTCCATTTTCCGTTCCTATTTTCCACCACTACAACATTAGTCAACCACTTCGGATATTCCGCTTCTCTGATCATCTTCGCTTTTAGTAGCCTGTCAACTTCCTCCTGGATAATCTGGTTCCTTTCTTAAGCAAACTTTCTTCTTTTCTGTCGCACCGGCTTAAAGAAAGAAAGGGTCAATATTGAGCTTATGGGTAATGACGTCCTTGCTGATCCCCGTTATGTCTTCATGTGTCCATGCAAAGCTTTTAACCCTTTCTTTTAAAAGATTAATTAATTCTTCTTCAAATTCTGTTGGTACATCATGGCCAACTAGCACCTTCAAATCTGGATTGGAGGGATCCAATAGTATTTCTTTTACATCATGTTCCCTTGATTCCAAGACTTGACGTGCTTTTTTCTTTAATTGCTATGCTTGCCGGGAGGATGACGTCGCTTTCATAGATGTCATGTAGCAATCCTTCGCTGTTTGCTGGTCACTGTAAATCTTGACAACTCCCCAGGGTGTCGGTATTTTCACACATTGATGGTAAGTAGACGTAGACTGGACTAGATTCACGATGATGTGAATCCAAAGTCTGCCCAATATCACGTTGTAACTTGTTTGCACAGTCTATTACACAAAATCTTTCCATGGAGTTGACACCTTCCACATATACTGGCAACCTGATTTCTCCCGCCGTATCCTTTGTTTCACCACTGAAGCCTACTAGTACTGCAGAGTTTTTGACTACCTCTGTCATTCGAATATTCATCTCCTTCAGGGCTGCAACAGTGATAAGGTTCACGAAACTGCCACCATCTACCAAAATCCTTCTGACCTTGCAGTTTGCTATTTGAAGAGCAATAACCAGTGCATCATGATGTGGGTCCAATACGTTGTCCCTGTCGTCTTCTTCGAAGGAGATGACATATTGAGAAGTCAGCTGTGAAGTCTTGTCTCTTCTTTGAGGCTTTTCATCTTTGGACTCGTGTGCATGTCTCTTAGCTGCAGAGTAAGAAGTACCACAAATATCAGAACCCCACTAATAAATTGGATTACCTTAGTCACAGGTGGAGGAGAAGGTGGTCTTTCTGGATGCTCTCTTTGCTTTCTGCTTTGTTCTTCCGATGACTCAAAATCTCCTTGAGATATCCTTTTGACAGTAAGTAGCTCAGCTCCTTCCTCAAGGCGATGCAATCTTCTGTGAGATGTCCAAAATCCTCGTGGTAGGCACACCACTTTGATTTGTCCTTCCAAGTAGCTGGCTTGTCATTCTTTCTCGGCCATCTTGCTTTGTCCCCTAAGTTTCTCATTGCACATAGGATACCTACAACATCAACAAAAAAACAATAATCAGTAATTTTAGGACAGTCAACATCCTTTTGGTCCTCATCTTCCACAGAATGAATCTTGTTAGAATCGTTTCTATGGTATGGCCTGGATCTGTAGTTCTGCTTTTGGTGAGATGTCTCTGTTCTTCTGTCAGGGTTGTCATATGTCGACGTCTTGTCAAAATCCTTTGTTTGCTGTACTTTATCTTCCTCCAGGCGGATGAACCTTGTAGCTCTGTTGCGCACATCTTCCATTCTCTTTCATGGATTCATCACCAAATCTTCATAGAATGGTGAATCTTTCTTCAACCCCATCCTGAAAGCTTCTGTTGCTGTAGCCATGTCAAGATTAGGGATCTCTAGGACTTCTTTATTGAATCTGTTGACATAGTCCTTCAATGGTTCGGACGGCTGCTGGACAATTCGGTAGAGGTCACTGGTCAACTTCTCAAACTGTCTGCTGCACGAGAATTGGTTGTTGAACATGTTGATGAGCTGGGCGAATGACCCGATCGATCCTGGCGGTTGACGAATAAGACACTTCAGGGCTGGTCCAATCAAGGTTGATCCCAAGCCTTTACACAAACAGGCTTCTCTGTACTGAAGCGGTATGCGAATGATCTCCATCTTTTCCTGGTAGTGGGCGACGTTCTCTTCAGGATCTGTACTTCCATCATAGAACTTCATGGAAGGAATGTTGAATCCTTTGGGGATGTCGGCATGTGCAATAGCTGGTACGAAGCGAGACTGACTGTAGCATGTTGGAGAGACCTGCTGAATGGGAGGTGTGACTCCTGGTACGTTCATGACCATATTCCTTAACTCTTGAAGTTAATTTACAAGATAAGTACCTGCAAAAGGATTAGAAGTACGAGTTGTATTATCAAATGCAAAACTTGAATTGATGTTACCGAAGGGGTTGACATCCGCTGAAGATGTCACAATGGTGCTGTTGGTATAGGATGGCCCTGTAGATGTTCCTGAGATGTTGAAAGTAAAAGGTGGAACTGAAGTATTGCTAAGCGGAGAAAACTGGAAGGAACTGGGATCCAAGGGAGACGACATCATTGCAGAGGTCGTCATTAAGGTAGATGATGGTGTTCCACATTCAGAATGATTGCCCCCAGTGTCAAAGTCGAGAACCCTAGGACGAATTGGTGATATTGAATCCACCCTTTCGCTTAAGGCCTTTTGCTCTTTCTGCATATTCACCAGGGTGTCGCATATCAAAGAGGTGCTGTTTTGCTGCTTGTCTAGCTGACTCCTTATCTGAATTAGTATATTCTTGAGCTTAGGATCATAGGATAAAGCTGACTGCTTCTTGGTAGCTCCACCAGGTGGCGGCGGCAGCACTCCAGAACGGCTTCCTGTCGTCTTGTTGGGACTGTTGCCCCCGATCGGCGAGTTCAAACCAATGGTTGCGCTAGGAGCCTTACTGATGCCAGAGATCATGGGTTGAGTAGACATAGTGATTCGAAGAAATTTCAAACAATTAAAAAACCAAAGGCCCCTCGGTGGGCGCCAAACTGTTTTGGTAAAAAAAAAACAATAAGAACTAAATTGGTCAAAAAAGGCGTTTAGTCTTGAAATTGAAAGGGAGGGTGCAATGGAATAAAATTGTTTGAAGGTAGATGAAAAATATCAATGGAACAATGGTTTATACGAGGAAAGCCCTTGAGAAAATATACTCGCTGGCACAAAACCTCGGGAGATGTTTTTGAGCACCTACCACCCCTAAACGGTTGTATTGATAGCTTGAGGTTACAAAAAATGCTAATGGCGGAGTACAATTGAGAGTTGTGAATGTATGTGTTTGTGAGCCGCCCTTGCTTTTAAATACAAGAGTAAATAAGATAACCCTAGCTAGTCTAACTAACTTTCCTAAAAACTCGGATGATTATCTTCATATGACCAAGTCCCTGTGAAGTCTTCTTCGATCATCGAATTGGAACGTGCTGGATAATTGTTATCTGCATAAAAGATTTATTAACATAATCATTAATAAATAAAATAAATACTTACAGGGCTGTAAGTTATCAGGACGTCGCTATCCTTGAAGATGTCGTCGTGTGAATTTTTACCCACAACAAAGAATAAACACAATTTATATTCCATATAGTTCATACAATTGTGAAAGTGTGTTTCACAATTTGGTCTAGCAACCAAGATCAAGAAGTTCCTTGATATTCATTCGTGGTGTGGATACCGCTAGAGGGTGAAACTTATCATCTTCAAAGTTCATGATTCTTGCTCTGTTCGTGATCAAGCTTTCAAGCCTCCACCGAATTCAAGGTTGCAAATTCAAAGTCATCAAGGGTTAGTATTCTAGTATTCATTATGCAAGTATTTGATATAATCACTTGAATGGATCTATGGCTTTGGGTTTCATAAAAAAAAATTAAATGCTTAATTCCGCTGCGCATGTTACTTGGAAACCCAACAGTGGTATTAGAGCCCTATTCATGTTGATTATTTCAATACTAGATCATGTTGTGTGTATATAAATTGTTTATGTGCCTAGCATGATATGAATATTGGGATTATGATGTTTATGTGTTATATGCGTTTTATGTGGTTGATTGTTTTACAAACTTTAATCGCACTATTCAATCGCAATAAAATTATGGTGGATTAAAAATTGTTGGGTTATCAATTTTTGATCGGATCAAAGTTTTGATAATCTAGAGATTCATGAATGAATTGTTCATTCAAGGTTCTGATGTTCATGATGATTGGATCATCAAGAACACCAAATCCTAATTGAATCGGGGGAAAACAATTTTGAGACAAAATTTTCGAACTTGAAAAAAATTGAATTTTTCCAGAAGGTCCGACCGGACCTGGTTGGCGACCCGGCCGGACCTCCGGGTCTGGTGCGGGAAGCGGCTTGGTCTGGGTGTGGATCTTAGGGTGTGAAGTTCCCTATTTTTTTTAGTCTTGTGATTCTGAGATTGGATCAAAGTTTGGATGGCTAGCCTACGTTCTTGAGACTGTGTTTCCCAAACTTGATCGCAATCAAAGATTCAAAGATAAAACGAAGTTAGAATTATGAAGAGTTCATAATTGCTAAAATTGAGAAACAAAGTTCTTGATTCAAGTTTGGAGATCCATGTAGAATTGTGAATGCAATTGGCCTACGTTCATCGAGACCATCTATTGCTTAGTTTCGGCCACATGAACTACATTCTTGGTTTCTTGAATTAGTGAGGAATTGTGGTTACCTAATGGCTTAGTTCGGCCGCACTTATTGTTGTCTTGATTTGGAGATGAAAACCAAAGTTCAAATAGTCTCATCCTCATAATTATAGAGAAACTAATGACACATAAATATTATGCTTAAATTAATAGAGATTAATTTAGTCACTAAACTTGATGCTCAACATGTTTATCTTATGTGCTCATAAATGTGTTGTATGCTATATGGTGATGAACCTTCTTAAAAGTTTTAAGTCCTTCTACCACACCATGATTAAAACACTTGTAAGTACATGGGTATTTTCATGTAGGCTCGCCAAAGCAAGGTGCATTGATTTTATTCATGTATGAACAAGATGAGCGAATAAGAGTTTCCTATGCGTTTAAAATGGTTTGACTTAATTAGGCGTCAAAACAGTTTTGGGCCTAAGGCAAAGATGAGATTAAAACCTGCTTTTTGAAATTGGATTTCTTAAAAAATCTCATAAAAGATCTAAGAGTCATATTGGATATGATTGACAAGAGTTTTCTACCTAATTAATTTGATTTTGAGCGGTCCGCCAAAGCGGACTCATGATTAAATTAAAGTTGGATCTTAACCCATTTAAATTATATTATACATTGGATGTATAAGAAGGTTATATAACTTAGTGGGAGTATTTTTGGAAAAATACATTGTTTATCTTTTTAATGAAAAATGGTACTTATTAAATTTTAGAAATTTTGCATAATTGTAGATAATGACTACCAACACTCAATCAATTTCGTTGTGATCGATCTTTGAAAAGGATAAGCTTTAAGAGAGTGTACAAACTTCATGCATTGGATCCGAAGCCTAAGAATAGTTCTTAGGCAAGAAGATAAATTGTACATTCTCAATGGGCCTATTCCTGAAGAACCTGCAGCCATTGCCCCTAGGGCAGAGAGAGACAATAACAAGAAGCATCATAATGATTCTAGAGATGCGAGTTGTCTCATGCTCGCGACTATGTGCTCAAAACTCCAACAAAGTTTGGAACACTTGGAAGCCTATGAGATGGGCGTGGAGTTGAGAGACATATTTCAAGAGCAAGCTAGGAAAGAGAGGTATAAAACCATTGTTGCATTCACTTCTTGCAAAATGAGTGAAGGGAAACAAGTGGGTCCTCACATGCTTAAGATGAAGGGCTACGTGGAGCATCTTGAGAAACTTGACTATCCAATTCCATTGGAGCTAGCCACGGATCTCATTCTTAATTGATTACCTAAGAGTTATAATCACTTTGTGATGAACAATAACATGCATGGAATTGATAAGAATCTCTCCGAGTTGCATAATATGCTTAAAACTGCGGAGATGAAGATTGTGAAGAAAGGTTCTCCAGTGCTCATGGTTCATGATGGAAAAGGGCATGGTTCCAAATGAAAGGGTAAGGCAAAGGTTGTCAAACCCAAGATTAGCAAGGCAAAGGTTGCCAAGGCTACTAGTGCAAAACCCGATGCACAAAAGGATGCAATTTGTTTCCATTGTCAAGAAATTGGTCATTGGAAACGTAATTGCAAGGCTTTTATGGAAGAGCAAAAGAAGAAGAAGAGCAGTGGGACTGCGTCGACTTCAGGTATCTATATGATAGATATTCTCCTTTCTACCACTAGTTATTGGGTATTGGATACCGGATGTGGTTCTCACATTTGTTTAAATGTGCAGGGACTAAGGAATATGAGACTACTTAAAGAATGTGAAGTAGACCTGCGTGTGGGGAGTAGATCAAGAGTTGCTGCATTAGCCGTAGGGACTTATGAAGTCACTTTACCTTCTGGTTTAATACTTGTTTTGAACAATTGCTATTATGTACCGAATTTAAGTAGAAATATTATTTCAATTTCTTGTTTGGATAATGAAGGTTTTAAATTTCTTATTGAGAATAAGAGATTTTCTCTTTCTTTAAATGATGTGCTTTATGGTATTGTAAATTCATTTAATGGCCTTTATGTCCTTGATGTCAAGAATGAAAATAATGAAAATGTCTATCATATAAATAAGAAATCTAAACCTAATGATGTAAATCATACTTATTTGTGGCATTGCCGTCTTGGTCATATTAATGATATGCGTATCTCAAAACTCTATGGGGACGATCTTTTGGGTTCATGTGACATTGAGTCATATGATACTTGCGAGTCGTGTCTTCTTGCAAAAATGACTAAGACACCTTTTACCAAGTTAGGTAAAAAGGGCGAGCGACTTATTGGGGTTGATACATTCCGATGTATGCGGACCACTAAGTAGCAATGCTAGGGGAGGATTTCAATACTTCATAACCTTCACTGATGATTATAGTAGATTTGGGTATGTTTACCTAATGAAACATAAAAGTGAAGAATTTGAGATATTTAGAATATTTCAAAACGAAGTAGAAAAACAAATTGGCAAAAGTATTAAGGCACTTCAAACGGATCGAGGTGGAGAATACTTAAGTCAATAATTTAATGATCATCTAAAAAATTGTGGAATAGTTTCATAATTGACTCCACCCGGAACACCACAATGGAATGGTGTGTCCGAGAGGAGGAATCGGACTTTGATGGTTATGGTTCCATCAATGATGAGTCAAGTTGATCTTCCAATATCCTTTTGGGGCTATGCACTAGAAACCGCTGCTTTCACACTAAATCGTGTTCCAAGTAGGGATGGCCAAAACCGGTTCCAGGCCCGGTTTCGGTTCGTCATATATGTGACCCTGAACCAGCCCGTACTTACCCCAGGTCCGGTTCCGGTTACCACAATCCGGTTCTGGTTAGGTTCCGGTTCTGGTACGGTTCCGGTCAAGTTCCGGTCCCCCCTTTAAAATTATTGAAAAACAAGTGATTTTCGGTCCGGTTCCGGTCCGCTTCCCCATTTATGTGAACCGTAACCAGCCTGGATGAATGGCGGCTTCGGTTACTCCGGTTCCGGTTTATTCGCCGGTTTGCTCCGGTTCTGTGCTTTTCCGGTCCGGTTCCGATCCGGTTTGGCCATCCTTAGTTCCAAGTAAATCAGTTCAAAAGACTCCATATGAGATGTGGAGTGGAAAGAATCCTAGTCTGTCTTTCATAAGGATTTGGGGTTGCGAAGTTTTTGTCAAAATACTTATCTCAGACAAACTTGCACACAAATCTGATAAATGTATTTTTGTGGGATATCCTAAGGAAACTAAAGGATATTACTTTTACAACTGAACGGCCAACAAAGTGTTTGTTGCCCGAACTAATGTCTTTCTAGAGAAAGATTTTTTCTCCAAAGAAATCAGTGGGAGTAAAGTAAATCTTGAAGAGATTCGAGAACCAGAAAATGACATTGAACCAATGGTGGAACAAGAACAAGAACAAGTCCCACAAGGTGTTGTGGAACCTGTTCAAGATACACAAGTAACTCGCAGATCTGGTAGGTTACGATCTGCACCCGAGAGATATGGTTTTCTCGTAACAGATAGTAATGAGGTGGAAATCATTAAAGATGATGAACCGACCACCTACCAAGAGGCGATGTCTTCTCCTGATTCGGACAAGTGGCTTGGAGCCATGGAATCCAAATTACAATCCATGCAATATAATCAAGTTTGGAACTTGATTGATGCACCCGAAGGTGTAAAAACCATAGGATGCAAATGGGTCTTCAAGAAGAAGACTAACATGGATGGGAAGGTGCATACTTACAAAGCTAGGCTTGTAGCGAAAGGTTATAAGAAGATTCATGGTATTCACTATGATGAAAAATTTTCACCCGTAGCAATGATCAAGTCTATAAGAATTTTGCTTGCCATTGCTGCATATCATGACTATGAAATTTGGTAGATGGATGTCAAAACCACTTTCCTTAATGGAAACCTGCAAGAGGATGTGTATATGACACAACCCGAGGGTTTTGAACAAAATTCTAAAGTATGCAACTTGCAGAAATCCATCTATGGATTGAAGCAAGCTTCTAGGAGTTGGAATCTCCATTTTGATGAATCAGTCAAAGAGTTTGGCTTTATCAAGAATGAAGATGAACCTTGTGTATACAAGAAGATTAGTAGGAGCATAGTGCTATTCCTTATTTTATATGTGGATGACATATTGCTCATTGGAAACGACATTCTCACACTTCAGTCTGTAAAGACTTGGTTAGGAAAGTGTTTCGCAATTAAAGATATGGGTGAAGCCGCATATATCCTTGGCATCAAGATCTATAGAGATAGATCAAGGAAGCTAATTGGCTTAAGCCAAAGTACTTACATTGACAAGGTCCTTAGAAGATTTCGCATGAAAAATTCTAAGAGAGGGAACTTGCCAGTGCTACATGGAGTTTCTCTAAGCAAGACTCAATGTCCTAAGACAAAAGATGAGCGTGAGAAAATGAGTGAGATTCCATATGCTTCGGCAATTGGATCCATCATGTATGCAGTAATATGTACTAGGCCGGATGTATCTTATGCTTTGAGCATGATGAGTAGATATCAGTCCGACCCCAGTGAAAGTCACTGGTTGGCTGTAAAAGCGATTATTAAGTACTTGAGAAGGACTAAAGATTCATTTTTGATATATGGAGGAATGGAAGATGATCTCGTTGTAAATGGTTACACGGATGCAAGCTTCCAAACCGACATAGATGATAGTCGATCGCAATCCGGTTTTGTGTTCATGTTAAATGGTGGAGCTGTAAGCTGGAAGAGTTCCAAGCAGAGTACAACCGCTGATTCTACAACTGAGGCTGAGTGTATTGCTGCATCGGATGCTGCAAAGGAAGCTGTTTGGATTAAGAAGTTCGTTGGTGAACTAGAAGTGGTTCCTAGTATTGCCAACCCAATAGACCTTTATTGTAATAATAATGGTGCTATTGCTCAAGCAAAGGAACCAATGGCACATCAGAAATCCAAACACATACTCAGACGTTTCCATATCATTTGAGAAATCATGGATAGGGGAGACATAAATATATGCAGAGTACCTACTGATGATAATGTTGCGGACCCGCTAACAAAAGGACTTCCACAAGCTAAACATGATGGTCATGTTAGGTCCATGGGTATTAGATACATGGGAGATTGGGCCTAGGGCAAGTGGGAGATTGTTAGTGTTGGTGCCCTAGGCACGTTTATAAAACGTTGTATGTTATCATTTTATTCATATTAATAAAGAGATGTTTTGATTATTATTGTTGTTCATGTTTACTTATAATAATCTCCGTCCCTAGTACTTTCTTGGTACTAGTATAAAGGCTAAATGATCATGGGATGATCATGTTAGATTTATAGGTACTTGTTTCGAACAAGGTACTGGACATAATCCGCTTTATGAGATTTATATCATGGTCAAAGTCATATATATATATAAATATATATATATATATATATACATATATATATATATTATATATATATATATATATATATATATATCATATTAGTTATGTCATTTGAATCCTTAGTGTTTGCACCCGAGAAAGATTTGATCCTCGCTTTACCTTTTTGATTTGAGAGTCGCCACCATGTTATTGAACGGAACACGGACCGTGAGATTCTTGAGTTTGGGGGTTAAGTTATGGATTGGGAAGGTCAAGGAGCACCCAATCCATCCAATCTAGGATTGGTCTTGCTTAGGTGTTTTTAATCAAATAGAGAACAAGTAATTAAAACAAGTAAAGCCAATAATTAATTTCTTAATTATTGGAATGTCGGATCATGTGCTTCGAGACCATCTCCATGGATTGGAGAGGCTCTAGGCTGATCATTTTGATGAGATTAAACTACTCTAAAAGAAAGAAATAGATGAGATGTATAGATTAAAAGCGTGAGAATTTACCTAAAGCGTTCTTGAGATTCTAATTGATGGCCTTGACTAAAGCCTTGAAGATCCAAGAGTTTTGTGATGACTTTTGCTTGAAAAGAAGAGTTTTTGATGGTGTTTTGGTGTGAGGGAGGAGGAAAAGCGGGATTATTGAGAGAGAGCCTGATTAAAGAATTGTTAACCTCTTTTTGTGGTGAAAGACTCTATTTTTATAGGTATTGGATTACTTAGGGACCAAGTCTAGAAGTCCTAAGTTTAGTAGGTTGTAGAGTCCTTATTTTGAGAGGTTAAAGGAGGTAGAAAATCCGTAGGAAATCACCTAGGAAGCTTCCTATTAGATATTTCCCGGATTAGGAGAGTGTTGGCCAAGAAAGAGATCAGGATGGAGAAGGAAAGTGACTCTTACTCGCAGACAGAGGAGATGTATCGTATGAGACATAGATGTCTCATACGAGACATCCAGTACAAAAGTATTGTTTTGCCCTTATCTAAAGTTCTGTTGTTCAGTTTACCCCCTAACTAACGGAGTCAGTCAGGAACTTAACGAAACATGCCAAAACTAACGAGTTTTCATCAAAACACGAAGGCAAGACACGAGAGTAGTGTAATCATAAATTTGAGTTCAAAATGGGGTGTTTACAGAGCCCCTCGGCGACGATACTTATGAAAGAAGTAACGTCGTCGATAGAAAAGACACCATTTAGAACTTTGGGTATGGTCGTGCTGAAAAGCTGCCTACGTATTCCCTAGAAGGAAATCAGACCAAACATAGTTCAACTCTGAAAACACACAAAAACGGACGTTTGAGGTATTTTGAAAATCATTTTTGAAAACAATACTGCAGTAAGTAAAGTTAAAATTTTATAGAGTAACCCATACTGAGGAATCAATGGCCTTGACCCAATTCTGAATATACCCTGTTGTTGACGACGAACCGTCTCCAGTTGCAATCCATACTGAGGAATCAATCTATTTGACCCAATTCTGAATATGCTCTGTTGTTGATGACGAACCGTCTTCGATTTGGAGACACCGATCGCTCGGACCTTTCTTCTCCTTCCAACGAGACTGCCTTTCCGTTGAAACTATTGCGAATCTTATGTTATTAACTTACGTCTTGATAACAATTATGGGATTCTGGGTTTGGAGACACCAATTACTTGGATCCTTGCTTCTCCTTCCAACGAGGTTGCCTTTACGCCAGAAAATGTGAATCCTATGCCATTAACTTACACCTTGATGACAATTATGGGACTCTGGGTTTGGAGACGCCAATTACTTAGATCCTTGCTTCTCCTTCCAATGAGGTTGCCTTTACATCAGAAAAAGTGAATCCTATGCCATTGTTGGGTTTCGTAGATACATGCGCAGCGGAATTTAGCATTTAAAATTTTGAAACCCAAAGCCATGGATCCGTTCATATGATTAAATCAAATACAACATAAGAATAAAGGAATAAACTAACCCTTGATGGCTATCGAATTCTCTTGGTCTTTGGTGGAGGTTTGAAGACTTGATCACGATCACAAAGCTTGAACACGAACTTTGAAGATGATGATTTTCACCCTCTAGCGGTATCCACACTTCGAACGAATATCAAAGGAGCTTCTTTGATCTTGGTTGCTAGACCAAATTGTGAAAAACTTTTTCACAATCAAAAGAACTATATGGAATTTATTTTGTGTATTATTTTGTTCTTCAACCAAGAATGTCTTAGAACAAAATAAACCCTCTCTCAAACTCTTTGAGACTCACAAAATCATTAGCATAGAGTGCTGGCCGAATTTGGTCTTTTATACACAAGTATGACCTATTCCAAATAGGAAACTTATGTCAAAATCCGTCCAAAATTCGTTTCCTAATCAAATTAGGAATCTGCCACCCGACAGTACTGTGCGGCCGCCCAGAATGCACTGTGCGGTCGCACAACTGTCTGAAACAAAACTGGTACAAAATGGGCTAAGTGTGCGGCCGCCCAATCCATACTGTGCGGTCGCCCACTTCCCCAGAAAGTCCATAATTTCCAAAATTCTAATATAGTCCTTTTAAAGATTCGTTCTATTGTGTGTGACCCTCTAGGATTATACTAAGTTGGCAATGGGTTCAATCATGAAACCATAAGATATGATTACGTTCTAGCAAACCGTCATACCTACCCAAATAGTATAACTAGATACAAGTTCGCATTCCTTTAGAATATGTCATAATCTTTTTGTCCACGATATCATTGAACACAAGTCATGGTCAAAGAGTCAACTTGTTTTGTTCAATACTTTCTCGATTCCGAATATGTTGATAATCCAAATGACATTGATCCAATCAATTCATTTGAGTCCGGCCGAACATTTCATCAACATCATTCCTACGAGAGGCCCAAGCTTGACATCTCTCTGAGGAGGGACAAATCCATTTAGCTTATTATTCTTCCCTACGTGAATCCGATTATGCCAATCATACCCTTTATAACTACTCGGTTAAAAGTAGCATTTGAATATGTCAAACATAATGTTCATCAAGTGGAAGACTATAATAACTTCATGTCTAAGGATTCAAATGACATAACTAATATGAGATATATGTATGACATAGACCATGACATAAATCTCATAAAGCGGGTCATGTCCAGTACCTTGTTCCAAACAAGTACCCATAAATCTAACATGATCATCCCATGATCATTTAGCCTTTATACTAGTGCTTAACAAGTACTAGGGACGGAGATTATTATAAGTAAACATGAACAACAATAATAATCAAAACATCTCTTTATTGATATGAAATAAATGATAACAATTACAACGTTTATTAAACGTGCCTAGGGCACCACTACCAACAATCTCCCACTTGCCCTAGGCCCAATCTCCCATGTATCTTATACCCATGGACCTAACATGACCATCATGTTTAGCTTGTGGAAGTCCCTTTGTTAGCGGGTCCGCAACATTGTCATCAGTAGGTACTCTGCATATATTTACGTCTCCCCTATCAACGATCTCTCGAATGATATGAAAACGCCTAAGTATGTGTTTGGATTTCTGATGTGCTCTTGGTTCCTTTGCTTGAGCAATAGCACCATTATTATCACAATAAAGGTCTATTGGATTAGCAATACTAGGAACCACTTCAAGTTCAGTTATGAACTTCTTAATCCAAACAGCTTCCTTTGCAGCATCCGATGCAGCAATATACTCAGCTTCTGTTGTAGAATCAGCGGTTGTACTTTGCTTGGAACTCTTCCAGCTTACAGCTCCACCATTTAACATAAACACAAAACCCGATTGTGATCGGCTATCATCTTTGTCAGTTTGGAAGCTTGCATCCGTGTAAGCATTTACAACGATTGGTATCTACTTGTCAAGTACTTAAGAATCGCTTTTACAGCTATCCAGTGATTTTCGCCAGGGTCGGATTGGTATCTACTTGTCATGCTCAAAGCATAAGACACATCCGGCCTAGTACAAATCATGGCATACATGATGGACCCAATTGCCGAAGCATATGGAACATCATTCATTTTCTCATGCTCATCTTTTGTCTTAGGACATTGAGTCTTGCTTAGAGAAACTCCATATAACACGGGCAAGGTGCCTCTCTTAGAATTTTCCATACGGAATCTTCTAATGACCTTGTCAATGTATGTACTTTGGCTTAAACCAAGTAGCCTCCTTGATCTATCTCTATAGATCTTAAAGCCAAGAATATATGCGGCTTCATCCATATCTTTCATTGCGAAGCACTTTCCTAACCAAGTCTTCACAGACTGAAGTGTAGGAATGTCGTTTCCAATGAGCAATATGTCATCCACATATAAAATAAGGAATAGCACTATGCTCCCACTAATCTTCTTGTATACACAAGGCTCATCTTCGTTCTTGATGAAACCAAACTCTTTGACCGATTCATCAAAACGGAGATTCCAACTCCTTGAAGATTGCTTCAATCCATAGATGGATCTTTTCAATTTGCATACCTTAGAATCTTGTTTAAAACCTTCTGGTTGTGTCATATACACATCCTCTTGGAGTTTTCCATTTAGGAAAGCGGTTTTGACGTCCATCTGCCATATTTCATAGTCATGATATGCGGCAATGGCAAGCAAAATTCTTATAGACTTGATCATTGCTACGGGTGAAAAGGTCTCATCATAGTCAATACCATGAACTTACCTATAACCCTTCGCTACAAGCCTAGATTTGTAAGTATGCACCTTCCCATCCATGTCAGTCTTCTTCTTGAAGACCCATTTGCATCCTATGGTTTTTACACCTTCGGGCGCATCAATCAAATTCCAAACTTGATTGTCTTGCATGGATTGCAATTCGGATTCCATGACTCCAAGCCACTTGTCCGAATCAGGAGAAGACATCGCCTCTTGGTAGGTTGACGGTTCATCATTCTCAATGATTTCTACCTCATTACTATCCGTTACGAGAAATCCATATCTCTCGGGCTCAGATCGTAACCTACTAGATCTGCGAGATGCTTGTGTATTTTGAACAGGTTCCACAACTCTTTGTGGTTCTTGTTCTTGTTCCACTATTGGTTCAATGTTATTTTCTGGGTCTCGAATTTCTTCAAGATTTATTTTACTCCCACTGATTTCTTTGGAGAGAAACTCTTTCTCTAGAAAGACACCAGTTCGGGCAACAAACACTTTGTTGTCCTCTCGGTTGTAAAAGTAATATCCTTTAGTTTCCTTAGGATATCCCACAAAAATACATTTATCAGATTTGTGTGCTAGTTTGTCAGAGATAAGTCTCTTGACATAAACTTCGCAACCCCAAATCCTCATGAAAGATAAACTAGGTTTCTTTCCACTCCACATCTCATATGGAGTCTTTGGAACCGATTTAGTTGGAACTTGATTTAGTGTGAAAGCAGCGGTTTCTAGGGCGTAACCCCAAAAGGGTATTGGAAGATCAACTTGACTCATCATTGATCGAACCATGTCTAACAAAGTCCGATTTCTCCTCTCAGACACACCATTCCATTGTGGTGTTCCGGGCGGAGTCAATTGTGAAACTATTCCACAATTCTTTAGATGATCATCAAATTCTTGACTTAAGTATTCTCCACCTCGATCTGATCGAAGTGCCTTTATACTTTTGCCAAGTTGTTTTTCTACTTCATTTTGAAATATTCTAAATATCTCGAATGCTTCACTTTTATGTTTCATTAGGTAAACATACCCAAATCTACTATAATCATCAGTGAAGGTTATGAAGTATTGAAATCCTCCCCTAGCATTGCTACTTAATGGTCCGCATACATCGGAATGTATCAACCCCAATAAGTCGCTTGCCCTTTCACCCAACTTGGTAAAAGGTGTCTTAGTCATTTTTCCAAGAAGACACGACTCACAAGTATCATATGACTCTAAGTCACATGAACCCAAAAGTCCGTCCCCATGGAGTTTTGAGATACGCTTCTCATTAATATGACCAAGACGGCAATGCCACAAATAAGTATGATTTACATCATTAGGTTTAGATTTCTTATTTACATGATAGACATTATTTTCTTTCTTGACATCCAAGATATAAAGGCCATTAAATGAATTAGCAATACCATAAAGCACATCATTTAAATAAATAGAAAATTTCTTATTCTCAATAAGAAACTTAAAACCTTCATTATCCAAACAAGAAATTGAAATAATATTTCTGCTTAAATCCGGAACATAATAACAATTGTTCAAAACAAGAATTAATCCGGAAGGTAAAGTGACTTCATAAGTCCCTACGGCTAATGCAGCAACTCTTGCTCCATTTCCCACACGTAGATCTACTTCACCTTCTTTAAGCAGTCTCCTATTCTTTAGTCCCTGCACATTTAGACAAATGTGAGAACCACATCCGGTATCCAATACCCAAGAATCAGTGGTAGAAAGGAGAATATCTATCATATAGATACCTGAAGTCGATGCAGCCTTGCTGCTCTTCTTCTTCTTTTGCTCTTCCAAGAAAGCCTTCCAATTACGTTTCCAATGACCAATTTCTTGACAATGGAAACAAATTGCATCCTTTTGTGTATCGATTTTTGCCTCAGAAGCCTTGGCAACCTTTGCCTTACTTATCTTGGGTTTGACAACTTTTGCCTTACCCTTGCCTTTGGCACCAGGCTTCTTCCCATAATGAACCAAGAGCACGGGAGAACCTTTCTCTACAATTTTCATCTCTGCAGTTTTGAGCATCCCATGCAACTCAGAGAGATTCTTATCCATTCCATGCATGTTATAATTAATTACAAACTGATTATAACTTTTAGGCAATGAATTAAGAATGAGATCCGTGGCTAGCTCCAATGGGATTGGATAGCCAAGTTTCTCAAGGTGCTCTACATAACCTTTCATTTTAAGAAAGTGAGGACTCACTTGTTGCCCTTCATTCATTTTACTAGTAGTAAATGCAACAATGGTCTTGTACCTCTCTTGCCTAGCTTGCTCTTGAAACATGGTTCTCAACTCCACGCCTATCTCATAGGCTTCCAAATGTTCCAAACTTTGTTGGAGTTTTGAACACATAGCAGCAAGCATGAGACAACTTATATCTCTAGAATCATTACGATGTTTCTTGTAATTGTCTCTTTCTACCCTAGGGGCAGTAGGCGGTGGTTCAGCGGGGAGAGGCCCATCGAGAATGTACAACTTATCTTCTTGCCTAAGAACGATTCTTATGCTACGGATCCAATCCATAAAGTTGGTACCATTCTCTTCGAGCTTATCCTTCTCAAGGATCGATCGCAACGACATTGATTGAGTGTTATTAGTCATTATCTACAAATATGTAAAAATTTCCAAAATTTAATAAGTACCGATTTTTATTAAAGAGATAAATAATGTATTTTTCAAACAAAATACTCCCACTAAATTATATAACCTTCATATACATCCAATGTATAATATAATTCAAATGGGTTAAGATCCAACTTTAATTTAATTTCAAGTCCGCTAAGGCGGATTACACAAAATCAAATTAATTAGGTAGACAACTCTTGTCAATCATATCTCATATGACTCTTAGTTCCTTTTATGAGATTCTTTAAGAAATCCAATTTCAAAAAGCATGTTAAACCTCATCTTTGCCTAGGCCCAAAACTGTTTTGACGCCCAATTAAGTCTAACCATTTTAAACGCATAGTTAATGTGTCCCGCTAGGGCGTGCCCACATTATCTATCTTGCTCATACATAAATAAATTTAATGCACCTCGCTAGGGCGAATCTACATTAGAGTCACTTATGTACCAACATGTGTTTTAATCATGGCATGGCAATAAAAGACTTAAAACTTTCTTTGAAGGTTCATCACATGTAGCATATAACACACTTATGAGCACATAATATAAACATGTTACACATAAAGTTTAGCCACTAAATTAATCCCCATTAATTTAAGCTTGGTATTTATGTGCCATTAGTTTCTCTATAATTATGAGGATGAGACTATTTCAACTTTGGTCATTATCTCCAAATCAAGACAACAAGAAGTGCGGTCGAACTAAGCCATTAGGCAACCACAATCCCGCACTAATTCAAGAGACCAAGAAAGTAGTCCATGTGGCCGAAACTAAGCAATAGATGGTCTCGATGAACGTAGGTCAATTGCATTCACAATTCAACATGGATCTCCAATCATCGAATCAAGAACTTTGTTTCTCAATTTTAGCAATTATGAACTCTTCATAATTCTAACTTCGTTTTATCTTTGAAACTTTGATTGCGATCAATTTTGGGAAACACAATCTCGATGAACGCAGATTAGCCATCCAAAACTTGAACCAATCTAGGAATCACAAGACTAAAACAAATAGGAAAATCAAACCCCAAAATCCATACACAAACCAACTACCCAAAACCCATTCCAGATCAGCAAGTCTGGACTGGTTCTGTTACTGGTTCTGTTGAATCTTTCGAAAAATTCCAGATTCTGGTTTTCAACCAAAATCAGACCTTCTGATCACCTTGTGCGGCCGCCCAAAAACCCTTGTGCGGTCGCCCAAAACTGTGCGGCCGCCCAAGGCGTTTTGTGCGGTCGCCCAGTGCCATCAGAATGTGCAGAATTTTCAAGTTCGAAAATTTTGTCTCAAAATTGTTTTTCCCCGATTATTAAAACTTTGATTCAATCAAAAATTAATAATCAACAATTCTGAATCCATCATAATTTATTTATTGCGATTGAATCGTGCGATTAAAGTTGCAAAACAATAAACCACATAAAATCACATAACACATAAACATCACATATTCCAATATTCACATCATGCAAGGCACATAAACAATTTATATACACATAACATGATCTAGGTATTGAAATAATCAACATGAACGGGGCTCTGATACCACTGTTGGGTTTCGTAGATACATGCGCAGCGGAATTTAGCATTTAAAATTTTGAAACCCAAAGCCATGGATCCGTTCATATTATTAAATCAAATACAACATAAGAATAAAGGAATAAACTAACCCTTGATGGCTATCGAATTCTCTTGGTTTTTGGTGGAGGTTTGAAGACTTGATCACGATCACAAAGCTTGAACACGAACTTTGAAGATGATGATTTTCACCCTCTAGCGGTATCCACACTTCGAACGAATATCAAAGGAGCTTCTTTGATCTTGGTTGCTAGACCAAATTGTGAAACACTTTTTCACAATCAAAAGAACTATATGGAATTTATTTTGTGTATTATTTTGTTCTTCAACCAAGAATGTCTTAGAACAAAATAAACCCTCTCTCAAACTCTTTGAGACTCACAAAATCATTAGCATAGAGTGCTGGCCGAATTTGGTCTTTTATACACAAGTATGACCTATTCCAAATAGGAAACTTATGTCAAAATCCGTCCAAAATTCGTTTCCTAATCAAATTAGGAATCTGCCACCCGACAGTACTGTGCGGCCGCCCAGAATGCACTGTGCGGTCGCACAACTGTCTGAAACAAAACTGGTACAAAATGGGCTAAGTGTGCGGCCGCCCAATCCATACTGTGCGGTCGCCCACTTCCCCAGAAAGTCCAGAATTTCCAAAATTCCAATATAG
The DNA here is from genome assembly GCA_026119855.1 of Campanula takesimana. NCBI lineage: Eukaryota > Viridiplantae > Streptophyta > Magnoliopsida > Asterales > Campanulaceae > Campanula > Campanula takesimana. The sequence goes on from JAOWBW010000501.1 coordinate 744,377, forward strand.
TCCTTTTAAAGATTCGTTCTATTGTGTGTGACCCTCTAGGATTTTACTAAGTTGGCAATGGGTTCAATCATGAAACCATAAGATATGATTAGGTTCTAGCAAACCGCCATACCTACCCAAATAGTATAACTAGATACAAGTTCGCATTCCTTTAGAATATGTCATAATCCTTTTGTCCACGATATCATTGAACACAAGTCATGGTCAAAGAGTCAACTTGTTTTGTTCAATACTTTCTCGATTCCGAATATGTTGATAATCCAAATGACATTGATCCAATCAATTCATTTGAGTCCGGCCGAACATTTCATCAACATCATTCCTACGAGAGGCCCAAGCTTGACATCTCTCCGAGGAGGGACAAATCCATTTAGCTTATTATTCTTCCCTACGTGAATCCGATTATGCCAATCATACCCTTTATAACTACTCGGTTAAAAGTAGCGTTTGAATATGTCAAACATAATGTTCATCAAGTGGAAGACTATAATAACTTCATGTCTAAGGATTCAAATGACATAACTAATATGAGATATATGTATGACATAGACCATGACATAAATCTCATAAAGCGGGTCATGTCCAGTACCTTGTTCCAAACAAGTACCCATAAATCTAACATGATCATCCCATGATCATTTAGCCTTTATACTAGTGCTTAACAAGTACTAAGGATGGAGATTATTATAAGTAAACATGAACAACAATAATAATCAAAACATCTCTTTATTGATATGAAATAAATGATAACAATTACAACGTTTATTAAACGTGCCTAGGGCACCACTACCAATAGCCATTAGCTTACACCTTGATGACAATTATGGGACTCTGGGTTTGGAGATGCCAATTACTTGGATCCTTGCTTCTCCTTCCAACGAGGTTGCCTTTACGTCAGAAAATGTGAATCCTATGCCATTAGCTTACACCTTGATGACAATTATGGGACTCTAAATGGTGGGATCTTGTTTTATTAAGTTACGTCTTGATAACAGTTGTGGGATACCCGGATTTGGAGACGCTAATTACTTGGATCCTTGCTTCCCCTTCCAACGAGATTGCCTTTCCGTTGAAAATGTGAACCCTATGCCATTAGCTTACACCTTGATGACAATTATGGGACTCTAAATGGTGGGATCCTATGTTATTAACTTACGTCTTGATAACAATTGTGGGATACCCAGATTTGTAAACCCTATGCCAATAACGTACGTCTTGATGACAGTCATCGGATTTAAAGTTTGCTGGTGCAGATTTTGTTGACCCATGATCTTGGATATACGGTGAGAATAGATTCGTACTGAGAAACAACTTCATCTGTTCCAATTCTGAAAATATTCTTTTGTTGATGACTCAATGTTCCATTTTGAACCGGGTTCAGATTTGACCTCTCAGTAAAAGCAGGGCATTTGTGACATTTCTGTTAAAAGCGGGGTTTTTTTTGGAATTTCTTGAGAAAACAGGGTTTTCTGCCGGATTTCTAGGAGATATCTCGTACGAGGTATATATGCCTCGTTTTATTAGGGAGGAGGGTGACTGACGATCCACGCGATTTTGAACCGGACGATGGATTACACTCCGATTGATGATCCATGTGATGTTGAACCGGACGATGGATTACACTCCAATCTTCAGGAGGATGGTTATTGAAGATCCATGTATATCTGAACCAGATGATTTGATTACACTCCAAATCAATGAGAGGTAATTATTCATTCTGATGTGTCATCTCTTTGCAGTTGAAATTTGTGTTGTGGATTTTGTGTGCCTACATGGTTAGAAAAAGCAGTTGTATAGCATTTAAGGTTCAAGACGATAAATATGCACTCGACTCGATGACTCAATGGGGATAATGATTTAAAGGTTGGTCATGCCGAACGGCTGCCTACATATCCTTAAGTGGGAATCAGACCAGTGTAGTTCAATGTTGTGAGGAGTGAAGATTGTTTATGTGATCAAGATGATGAAGTTTTTAAAAGACAAACTCGTGGGGCCCATCTAATGATTGAAAGAGACAGTTGTCTAATAGGATTTTGTTGAGATATCCCAAGTTAAATGCTAAGGTTAAGAATACTTCAAGTATTGAATTGTAGTCATAGGACTTCTTCGTTGTCAAGCCCCAAGTTGATGATTGCTTAATGCGTTCACCACTCCAGTGATTTTCGCGATGTAGAATTTCTATTGCTTACTCCAAAGCAAGTATTGTCCAAGGCCCTCTTCTTTCTTTGACTTCTTGTCTGTCCTTCTAGAGGATGCCTCGTCTTCGGAGGAGGCGGGGGATTCTTGATCCTTCTTATTTTGTTTCTTAGCTTTGTTGACTTTCAATGCATTAAGCTTTGCAAATAAGGCATCTATGTGAGCTTTCTTCTCCTCTAGTTGCTTGGTGGCTTCCAAGGTTTCAGCTTTGGCCTTATCAAGATTATCAGTATTGATGCCGGTGCTTCCAGTCATGGTTTTGGGTGTGTTTGGAATGATCTAATTATGATTTAGACGGACCTAATCAGGTTTCCTTATAGAAATGTCGTGGAGTTTCTGTCATGGTTGTCTCGTGTGGGACAATCCATCCAGATTGTTCCTTGAGTCATGTCGTGTCGAGGGAGACGACTATTGGTCTGACAACCAATGGTATTGATCAACGTGGAATCTCTTAGTAGGCAAGCGTACCTTGTTGACAACTCTAGAGTTCCGTGTCTGAAAGTCTCCGGTGAAGGTGAGAGACATGATCTATTCCGCTAAGTTTATCTTATGTGTGATCCATGTCAAACCCCAAGAATCTTGTATGTTGTAGATGACCCCATTAACAGGCTTATAGGATGTTTAATTTGAAGAAGAATGCTCTCTTGTTTGTTCGATTTGAGGAATGAATGAAGCTTGATTGATGAAGGAAGCTCTCCCTTTGTCCTTTATCCTTTTTTTGTGACGCACCCTGATTTTTGCCTAGACAGCCCTTTCGGTTTTTTAATCTAGCGGGCATCTCTTTTGCGTTTTTTTATTGAATGTTGTAAGGATCCCGCCCCGCGCGGAAAGCCTGACGAGTATGGGGGCGAAACGCCAAACACGGTTATCACGCAAAAACATAACGGAGTCGCCACATTTGTTAATTATTTAACCCAACAAATGGAAAGGTTAGAGATTCTATTAGTTCGGAGGTCAGGTTACGCCTTGGGAAGAGTTTTACGTCACCCAAGTCGCCTCGGATAGGACCGAGTCTCCCTAACGTTAGTTAACAAAGTGCATGTGTGTGTGTGTGTGTTTCAAAAATAGGAGAAACTGACTTTTAGCAAAACTGGTTAATTATTTAACAGAAAAGGGTTATTTTGCAAACATTCTGACCAAAAAAGGAAGAAACTGAAAAATGCACTCCCCGGCCAAAGTAGCTGTACGGATGGGGAGGGCATTCCAGGGATTTTTGACAGTTTATCAGAAAACTGTCCAGTTTCAGGCAAAACAGAGTGTTCTTGCTGAAACTAGACTGAAATGATCATTTTCAGTTATTTTCTTTTAACAAAAAACATGGATTTGATCATCCCTATGTCATTGATCACAAATTATTCACCAAAAACAAAGGTTTTGGGTGTGATCAAGACTGGGGAAGTTTTGAGAAAGGTGGTGAACATGGCCTTTGGGCCAAAATTGCCATTTGATGAGTAAAGATTGAAACTTTACCATCAAAATGGACTTTTTATGAAAGATTAACCTTGAGGGACAACAAGAACAATATAAATATCCAATCTTTATGACCCAATCTTAGGGATTTTTTGGCTAGATCAAGGTTGGGATGATAAAGATTGAGCCTTTATCCCCCAACATGATCATCATGGCCTAGTTTGTGGAATACTAACATAAAGACATGAGCTTTCACCTTGATAAAGAGATCTTTAAGCCATTTAGAGCAAAGAAATCAAATATATATATATATATATATATGCTTGAAATGGACAAGTCTTGTAGTAATATAATATATATATATATATATATATGCTTGAGAGGACAAGTCTTACAAGAATGTAAATAAGAACAAGTAATATTATTAACAAAGCACAATAGAGTTGAGATGAAGAGAAGATGGGGGAAGGGGACCTCACCTATGATAGTTCTAGTCTATCTTCCTTTCCTTCACTCAATTATAAGGGTGATCTCTCTCCCAGACACAATTTCTGCAGAGTTTCCCCTCTCTAAACAATATTCTCACCCCTGAAATGATCAGCATGGGGTTCAATTTATAGAGGCTGAGGGTGCCCAACATAGCCGTACGGCTAGGGACCTCATGTGTCCAAACTATCCGTACGACTCGACTTGGCGAGCTTCTGGATTTTTCTAAGTTTAATTCCAGTTCAGTCCTGGAATATTAGGTTTATCCTAGTGAGGTCCTGGTCCATTGGTTTATCCCTAAATGGTACCAAAAATTCCTCTAAGGTAGGTCAATTTCAGATTGGGGTACTTACAGAGCCCCTCGGCAACTTCACTTTTGAAAAAAGCGGGGTTGTCGACAAAACAAGCATCCCAATCTGATGGGAGGACGGCTTGGCCAATTTGTTCTATGGCTGGACATAGAGGTATAGGATTCCTACGTATCCATATTCGAGGGAATCAAGCCTAACGTAGTTCTGGTGAGAGATTTTAAGGCTACTCAAACCTATGGGCCTTAGGTGGATATTCATTCATCCTTTCCTAAACAGGCATGGCTCAAAGGCCGGACTTGATCAACTTGGCTCTATTCAAAGAGGGTCGACTCAAGGAATGGGCATGGCTCAGAGGCTCAAATAATGGGCATGGCTCAGAGGCTGGGCTCGATCGACTAGGCTCTATCAGAACTGGTCGACTCAAGGGTAACTGGTCTTATGTCCAACTAAGGACTGCCGGGCCACATTGGTCAATTTGGTCAACTTTTCTCATGGCGGAGGGTCGACTACACAAACTGGCCTTACGTCTCTCCAGACCGCCGTCACAATGATAGGTTTTCTCTAACCTGGCCACTCTCAGGGGACAAAGGTTTTCTTAAACTAATCATGACTATACTGGTCTTACGCCCTACCAAGGGCTGCCGTCACAATGATAGGTTTTCTCTAACCTGGCCACTCTCGGGGGATAAAGGTTTTCTTAACTTAATCATGACTATACTGGTCTTACGCCCTACCAAGGGCTACCGAGGCAATAACATCTTAACTTTTATCCTGGACTTACGAGGTACGGCCGGGACTTTCATGATTTCACTTTCTTTCCTGGACTTACGAAGTATGGCCGGGCCAACAAAAATCCAATGGTCTTACGCCACGCCAGACGGCCAAGGACGAATCTCACAAAACCTAATGGTCTTACGTCATACCGGACGGCCAAAGGACATGTCTAACCTAATGGACTTATGTTATTCCGGACTGCCAAAGGACAATTTTAACCTAATGGACTTATGTCATTCCGGACTGCCAAAGGACAATTTTAACCTAATGGACTTATGTCATTCCGGACTGCCAAAGGGCAATTTTCACCAAACCTAATGGTCTTACATCACGCAGGATGGCCAAAGGGCATAATCTCACTAAACCTAATGGTCTTACGACACTCCGGACGGCCAAAGGGAAATTTTCACCGAACCTAATGGTCTTACGTCATGTCGGACGGCCAAGGGGAAATTTTAACCTAATGGACTTATGTCATTCCGGACTGCCAAAGGACATAATCTCACAAAACCTAATGGTCTTACGTCAGACCGGACGGCCAAAGGGCAATTTTCACCGAACCTAATGGACTTACGTCACGCCGGACGGCCAATGGGCATAATCTCACTAAACCTAATGGTCTTACGTCACGCCGGACGGCCAAAGGACAATTTTAACCTAATGAACTTGTGTCATTCCGGACTGTCAAAGGACAATTTTAACCTAATGGACTTATGTCATTCCGGACTGCCAAAGGACAATTTCAACCTAATGGACTTATGTCATTCCGGACTGCCAAAGGACAATTTTAACCTAATGGACTTATGTCATTCCGGACTGCCAAAGGACAATTTTAACCTAACCTAATGGTCTTACGTCATGCCGGACGGCCAAGGGGCAATTTTAACCTAATGGACTTATGTCATTCCGGACTGCCAAAGGATATAATCTCACGAAACCTAATGGTCTTACGTCACACCGGTTGGCCAAAGGGCAATTTTCACAGAACCTAATGGTCTTACGTCATGCCGGATGGCCAAAGGGCATAATCTCACTAAACCTAATGGTCTTACGTCATGCCGGACGGCCAAAGGACAATTTTAACCTAATGGACTTATGTCATTCTGGACTGCCAAAGGACCATTTTAACATGGACTTACGAATCACGGCCGGGCTAAAATTTCATACTCTTAACCTGGACTTATGAATGGCCGGGTTAATTCAAATTATTAACCTGGGCTTACGAATTACGGCCAGGCTAAATTTCATACTCTTAACCTGGACTTACGAATTACGGCCGGGTTAATTTCACAAAGCTTAAACTCTTAACCTGGACTTACGAAGCGCGGCCGGGTTAATTTCATAAACTTCAAACTCTTAACCTGGACTTACGAAGCGCGGCCGGGTTAATTTCATAAAGTTCAAACTCTTAACCTGGACTTACGAAGCGCGGCCGGGTTAATTCAAATTCTTAATCTGGGCTTATGAAGCGCGGCCGGGTTAATTCAAATTCTTAACCTGGGCTTACGAATTACGGTTGGGCTAAATTTTATACTTTTAACCTGGACTTACGAATTACGGCCGGGTTAATTTCACAAAGCTTAAACTCTTAACCTGGACTTACGAAGCGCGGCCGGGATAATTTCATAAAGCTCAAACTCTTAACCTGGACTTACGAATTACGGTCGGGTTAATTCAAATTCTTAACATGGGCTTACGAAGCGCGGCCGGGCTAAATTTCAAATTCTTAACATGGGCTTACGAAGCGCGGCCGGGTTAATTCAAATTCTTAACCTGGGCTTACGAAGCGCGGTCGGGTTAATTCAAATTCTTAACTTGGGCTTACGAAGCGCGGCCGGGTTAATTTCATAAAGCTGGTCTTACGTCCATCTAGGGACTGCCCGATTTTCATTTTCATTGGGAACCTAATCTTTCTAGGTTCAATTCAAGTTGCATGAGCCAAAAGGGGCATATTTTTGGGGGTATTTATGACATTTGTTGGGAAGGGGCTTTGAATGGGTAGGACCACAAAGCTAACTCTCAACAAGAAATCATTAATTCTGGCAGGGTTAAAGTAGCTGTACGGCTAGGGGAGGAAATACCCCTTTTTCATTCAATTTTGTTCCAGGCCTGATTATCTTCTTGAATGCCACAGTCTGAAGTTCACCATCTCCATTTCGAAAGCTTTCTCTTCCATGGAGCCTTTTCTCATGGAAAAACCACTAAAATTGTCCAAAATTCATCAAGAATGATTTGAGGGCAACCTTAGGCTTTGGATGCGGTACCATATGAGGAGTCACAAGGGGGTTTTCCAGTCCAAATTTGGTCTCCAATACCTTTGGTCTCTCAAGGAGTTCATTCCGGATCTCGAGCTATTAAGAGCCGCTGCGTCCTTTTGGGATGTTAGGTGATGAATGTGTTTTTACCCATCCAAATCATATACTTATATGACTTATTAGATGCTCAACCTTAGGTGATTTGATGGATTTTTGAGTGTTTATGAGTATAGGGAAGGATCAAAAGAATGCATGGATTCATGTACATTAAAGTGCGAAAAAGAAGGATAAAAAACGGACCATAACATAACGATAAAGAGATGTGACCACTGATTAATCAATTCCATTGGATATTACTCGAAAATATCTTTCCAACGATAGTTTACACGTTCAAATCGGAGTTCGTATGAAGAAGTTATGGCCTCCGGAAGATTGCGCGTAAAATGTACAAGCTGCGAAGCAAAGGGTGCGCACGCACACCAAGCTTAGGGCGCGCGCACCCACACCTGATCAAAACTCCAGACCTTCTGGACCAAGAGGGCGGACGCACCCATCCTTGAAGAGCGCGCGCTCCAGCGAGGGCTTTAGGGGAATTTCTCAGGGACCTTTGGGGAATTTCCAAAATACTGTGGGCTTTTCAGTAATTTCCAAATTTCCAAATTTCCAAGGGCTTTTCTGGAATTTTTGGAGGACCTTTGGGGAATTTTTGGAGGACTTTTATGGAAATGCAAATATGCCAAGGGCTCCTGGGGAAATTCCGGCCAGCACTTTATTTTGTCCTTTTTCAACAAGGAATCCTAGGGTTTTTCCTATTTTTACACCTCCTTAGCCCTAGTATAAATATAACACTCCATCCAATTTATTTGATTCATACTTTGTACATGCTTTATTCAAGAATTCAAGGTTGTAACAAGGATTCATCAATTTAATCAAAGGTTTGATGTTCTTTATTATTTTTCTTGTTCTTGATTGTATTCTTATTAGTAGCTAATTTCTTAGATTCATGAATTGGTAGTAACAATACTTGATCTCTATGCTATAGATTTAATTCTTCCATTCTTTCTTATTCTTGTTTATCAAAATATTCTTCATTCTAAATTCTTTAGTTTCAATTATATGTTAAGATATAAATTGGCTTTAGATTTTTTGGGTATCTCTTGTTACAGTGACTCGAACATTGATACACTGACCACTATTTTGATTAATATATCTATTTGATGCCGTGATAGAAATCAAGTGGGTGTAGGTTCATATGTTCTTTAGAACGTAATAACTCTTTAAATAATTACATGGACTTGATTTGCGAAGTGTGATTAGTTAGAGAGAAATAGATTGCAATCCGGCCGCCTCACCGTCCCAATTCTTACTTTTGTGAACGAACCCAAGAAAGAGATTGATCTTTTTATTAGGAGCATAGCATAGAGTGAAAGTATTTGTGAGTCCAATTCGTGAATCTATTCATTAATCTTGCTTTTATTTATTTTCTTAGTTTAATTTAATTTATTGTTTTAGTAGTTAAATTAATAAAAAAAACAAAACAAAACAAAACCCCACTATTTACTTTTCTGTTTTTAAACATTCTTGTTTTCTAATCTAGTCTCTGTGGATTCGACTCTTGCTTGTGCATACTACTACACCGGTAACTAGTACACTTGCTAGGTAATTTAATTAGAGGGAGATTTTCTCCATCATTAGGAGACATGTATATTGCTTCTCCTACAACGAAATCACTCCAACCTATGAGGATTTTAAGGCTTTGGTGGGTGGAGTAGACACAGAGGTCATTGCTCTCCCCTCGGTTGATGACACCACATGTGTCGAAAGGTTGGTCTCTCTTCTCGACATTCTTTTGGAAGAGGCCCAATGCATGGTCCTTAATCACACTTTCATTGACATTTCGGATCTCCCCGAGATGTTCATGGATCGCATGGATGAGGCTTCTTGGAATGCCTTTGGTTTGTGCATTCTTGCCTTTTTCTACATGGTCGGCTCCAAAGGCACCTGTCATAGGGTTTTATTGAGTGTCCTTGAAGAGTTCCGTGCGGGGAAAGATATTGTCCCCTTGATCTTGGGCGAAACCCTTTATGGCATGAACCGCTTGGCTTTAGGAGACGGCTTCATGCGTAGCGGTAGTCCAGCCTTACTCAATTTGCAGTTGAGGGAGAGGTTGATAGCCATTCCCGAGGCTCCCATCTCTCACAGACCGTGGTCCTATTCTTTGAGAGGCATCCTCTTGGATTTCATTCAGAGTGACTGGGAGGCTTATATGGCTCGCCTCATGACTGCCAAGATCTGTTGGTTAGTCCCACATTGGCGTATCAGCTCGGTGCGGTAGTATCAGGATAATTCCCCTTTTGTTCGGGTGCCGGGACTCTTGGGATCGTCTTACTGCATCCCTTCTTTGGTCCGTCGTCAGTTTGGATTACTGCAGACTCCATTATTGGAGTGGTCTGGTGTTAACCCGGAGCACTTGAGGCTTCTGCCCTTGTCTACGTGGGACTCCTCCACTATTTCACTTCTTTCCTGATTGTGGACCTGTTCCCTGTTTCCGGCTCGGGTACTTCTTAGGAGTGCAGCCAGCATGGTTCTAACCACGGTCTACTTGGACTGGTATGAACAGACTATAGGACAGATTCAGAGGCTCATTGAGGAGAGGCATGAGGCTATTCTTGGTGGGACTCATAACCCTAGCAGGGTTTTGAGAGAGATCGAGGCCGTGGCGAGTGGCCATAACATTACTGGAGACATTGTCGAGGATTATCAAGCCTTGGCTGACAAGAGGATGGCTGTGATGCCTAGGGCAAGGGCACGAATGGAAGATCTTCGGGCTCGGGCTGCTGCCAATGCAGCTTTGAGGGCAACCGGGCTGGTCGAGGATGTCGGGAGGGTACCCGATCATGGAAGGGGGGAGATTGACATCTTTGATGTGAAGAAAAAGAAGACTCGAAGAAGTCAGAAGAAGAAGCGGAGGGACGAGGAACAGTGATAGTCCTACATTTCCATGTATCCACCCATTGCCATTGCAGACACGTTAGTTCATTTTAGGTGTCTTAGTTATGTCTTAAGCATGTTAGTTGAGTCGAGAGTAGACCATGCTTGAACTCATCAAAGAAGTGTTTTAACTGTAATGAAAATGGTTTCTTATGAAGCCAATTTGCATTCACATGGAGTTTTTGCTCAAAACCAAGTTTGATTTTTATTCATTTTTTAGACCGGACCAATAATTGGGTGCCTACGTTCTCCTTTTACAAATGAGACTAAGAGGCTTAGGTCATCGTAGTTCACTTTTAACAAATTTTGGGTGTGACCCTATTTTTTCTCTAGACCGCCCAAACGAGTTTTCAATCTAGGTGGGCATATTCTTTTGGCACCTACAATTTTTTTCTTTTTTTTTTTTTAAACAAAGTAACGACGGAGCTTATCACTGTTGACCGGGTGCATGAAGGGGTTGCCATCCAAGTCCGCAAGCCTCATTGCACCTCCTGAGAAGATCTCTTGTACCACAAAGGGACCGATCCACATGGGTTCTGTAGATACCCCGGGGAACCACGGCTTGGCTAGAGCGGTGAATTATCCTAGGATGTCTAACTTGTTTTTAGATTGTTTAGAGTCGCCACCTATGTTTTTAAAGGAACATAAGAAAAACCTAGAAATAGCCTAATATATGTACAAAACCAGAGATTCGGGAGAGAAGGGTTCGGGGGTTAGGTGACGGAGTGGGAAGTACTTAAACACCCACTCCGCCCCGCTTACGCGGGTCTTGCTACTATTGGTGTTCTAATATTTACATGTCCTTCAATTAATTAAATAGAAATGTGCTAACAATTGTGATGAGAAAAAAAAAGGGAAATAAAGGGAAAATAAAATAGAATTATTTTATTTATTTAATGATAAAGATTACATGTAACAAGTAATGTTAAAGAATTACATTAAGAGATGAAGAGAAATTAACATGGTGAATTAAAGTTAAGATTAAAATGTAGGGAGATAACCTTAACTAACTTCAATATGTGAAGTAGTTATGTTGGTCATGTCCCAATTGATGGGGATTGCATACTAGTAAGACTAGAATAAAAGAGAATAAAAGAAGAAGACTTGTACCTTTAGAAAGAAGACTTCAAACTTGGACTTGAAAATGATGTTGTTGTGTAGAGATTTGTGTAGAGTTTCGTTGTGTAAAACTCTTGTTGGGAGAATTTGTGTAGGGAAAACGATATATAATTTGTATAGAGAGAAAGTTCCAAGTCTCAAAAAATGAGGTCCCTTTCCAAGGTAGAAGATGATGGTTTTTATAGGTAAAAAAGAGAGGGAAAGGTTGGAGGGAAAAGATGATCATCCATGTGAAATGGAATTGACCAATCAAAAATAAGATAAATAAAATAATAAATAAAAGAAAATCAAATCAAATAAAATAAAAAGGAAATATTTTGTTTTAATGAAAAGGCTAGAAGTGTGGGATTGGGAGTTAATGAGAAAAGGGGGGATGAATGTGGATGTAAAAAGATGGTTTTTGTGATCAAGAAAAGATGTTTGTAAATAAGAAAAGGGAGGGAAATAAGGTGCAATCCGTTACTGCCAAAGTGGGAAGCGCGCGGGTCCGGCTTTTGGGGCGGGACGCGCGCGCGGCCCGTTAGAAGTGCCGAAAGCGCGCGATTCTAAAAATGACAGAATGACCCTAAAAGTTAACTCTGTTATGCAGTTTAGTCCAAAACTAACGGAATCAGTTAGGAGCTTAACCGAAGTAACAGAAATTAATGAAAATAAGTTAAATAAAAATACTTTGTATGCAATCGGGGTGAGAGGTCCAAGGCGGGGTGTCTACAGAGCCCCTCGGCGACGTGGATTGCGAAGCAAAACGCGTCGACGAAAGAGAGACAACCGCCGAGGACATCGACAAGAGAAAACAAAGACTAGATAAAGCAGGAATTTGAAATTACAAATGATAGAAATGCGCTCCCTGTGTGAGCGACTTTTGCTGATGGAAGAGGTATGGTGATTTGAGCGGTCCACCATGGACCAAAATTGATGCGCGGTGCGGCATATTCTGATGCGTTTTGCGGCGGTATGGTGATTTGAGCGGTCCACCATAGACCAAAAATTGGTGCGCGGTGCGGCATATTCTGATGCGCTGTGCGGCGGTATGGTGATTTGAGCGGTCCACCATAGACCAAAATTGGTGCGCGGTGTGGCATATTCTGATGCGCTGTGCGGCGGTATGGTGATTTGAGCGGTCCACCATAGACCAAAAATTGGTGCGCGGTGCGGCATATTCTGATGCGCTGTGCGGCGGTATGGTGATTTGAGCGGTCCACCATAGACCAAAATTGGTGCGCGGTGCGGCATATTCTGATGCGCTGTGCGGCGGTATGGTGATTTGAGCGGTCCACCATAGACCAAAATTGGTGCGCGGTGCGGCATATTCTGATGCGCTGTGCGGCGGTATGGTGATTTGAGCGGTCCACCATAGACCAAAAATTCATATTCTGATGCGCTGTGCGGCACTTGTTGAATCTGGTGCTTTGTGGGGCACCTGGTACTCTGTCCGGCACCTGTTATGTGTATGCTTTGCAGATATACGTGCTTGTGTGAGATGTGAAATAGGAATTGTGAGAGAAAATTGTGATTGTGGTGTGATATGATCTTGAAAGCACCTTTGTAATGAGAGAGAAGTAAGAATGTAGAAAGTGATCTTGTGTGCGGTGTGATTTTGAGGAAAGCGTCGGATGTATTCATACCTTCACTTACCATTGCCGCTTGAGTGGAGATGGATTCTTTATGTCCGCGGAGGATGCTTTGATGGAGAATGTCCATTCTTTAGATGTTGATGAGAGAATGCCCTTGATGTTGGGTTGGCGAGATGGTATTCTGGATGATGGGTTGGTCGTGCCAAAAGGCTGCCTACGTATCCCTTTAAGAGAATCAGACCAGCGTAGTTCAAGGATGATGGAGAACGCTGGAGGAGAGGCTAGGAGCAAAGCAAAGTAAAGCACATAATTTTGCACATAGAAGGAGAAAAAGAAAGAAAAAATCTTTTTTTTTTTTTTTTTTTTTTTTAAAAAAAAAAGATTAGAAAGGAAAGAATATGCACACATGTGAGAAAAAGATTCTTTTTTTTTTTTTTTTTTTTTTTTAAGTTCGTGGGTGAACCATTTTAACCATTGTGTGCTTGTGAAGCCAACCCAAGATCAAGTCATGTTCAGTCGAAGTCCGGATTGCCTCGCTTGAATTCTGTTGTCGCTGGTGTGCCCAACGAAGATTGATCTCTAGCCCCAAGAGATTTGTCGATTATGGGGATTCAAAAGGTTTTTGATGCCGAGATGAGGGGTTGCTAATTGTAAAGCCCCTAGAATGCCTTTGATGCCAAATTTTGAGGGACTTGCATAGCTCCAAGATAAATCAGCTCTTGGCCCATTCGAGTAAATCGCCCTTTGTTGTTGTAGTGAGCAATCCCCAAGAGGAGATCGTTGATGCCAAGCTTCGAGAGATTGCAAAGCCCCAAATGTCGTGGGCTTGTAGATGGTGAGATGTGAAGACCTTTCATTGTAAAGCCCCAAATTACCTCGCGATTGGCTCGGCATTGAGAGCGAGTGTACCATTTGGTAGAATTCTTGATAGAGATCTCCTTCTTGCTCTTACTGGGGAGATGAATGGCCTCATTGTGGTTGATACCCAAATGGCGGAGGCCTTATGTCAAAGGATGCAGTAATGTCTTGCGGTGCCGTCGAGGTCGCGGAGGATAAGGTCTTGGTGTGATAAAGTCCCAAATGAGTATGCTTGCTTGACTCTTCTTGAGTTGAACTAATGACGGATCTTCGGATGCAACTAGTGCTGTGGCCCAACTTTATCTGAGCTGCACCTTGTGCTTTTGATCTTGGAGAAGGGGGTGCTGTATTGCAGAAACATTGGGATTGGCCGTGGCATTTCCCGCTATAACCCTGTTTTGATTAGAGTTTAGCATATTGAATCTTTTTCCTTTTCTCTAAGACTTCCTTCAAAATCTCGCTGTGAGTTCTAACAAAAATCATCAACTTCATTTATAACATCGGAGTCTTCATTTAAAACCAAGAGGCCTTTGACTTGAAGTGTTGAGAGACCTTTGAAGCTTGATCCCTTTCATGGAGACTACTCCCAAATTGCGTTGTTCGAGTATTGTTGCCCAAAAGACTGTCGGTCGCGAAGCCCTAATACTGCCCTTTGCTTGAATTACTGTAATGCCGTAGCCCAAAAGATTGTAGATTGCGAAGCCCTTGGAGACTTTCGGTGCCGAATTGAGGAAGCTTCCAATGTTGCACATGACTTGGCTGGGGATACTACTGGGGAGTTAATTGCTCTTTGCCGAGGGAGCCTTTAAGACTTGACCGTAGCCCCTAGAGTGCCATCATTGATTGCGAGAAAGGTCCATCCTTGATTGGGAGAACGAGCATGGGCACACGTGACAAGAGGGCTTTTTGACATGCCTTTTGAGAGACTTTGAGGATAGTCTCACACATCTTTTTCGAGCATAGCCCCTAGGGCGTATTGATTGCCAAACGAAGCAAAAGAAGTCCTTATCCTTGAGTCACATAGCCCCTAGGGCGTCACCATTTGTTGAGCAAAACAAGAGTGACTCATCCTCGTGTGAGGGAATAAACATGAGAGGATATGGCAAGAGCTACTCCATTTCTCGGGAGCCTTTCGGCGTACTTTAGAAGCACATACTTGAAGAAGCCTTGAAAACTGAGACACATGTTGTTGCTACTTGCTGCCCAAGCCAATTGACTAGCTAGGGATTATTTGTGCAACCTCGTGCCCTTTTATGATGGGCTCATTCTCGGATGGGTCTTGGCTACCACGGGCCTTCTTTTCATGAACCCAAAAATGCACACTGCTGGAGAATGATGCCAATAACAACCTTTGATGGTGCCATATATTGTCGAGCCTTTTGCAATCCCAAAGTTGAATCGGTGGGGAATTGACTTGTTGGGGAGATCCAATGTAGAGCTTGTGCAGTTGTCTTCTTTAGAGGCCAGAGATCTCCATTTCTCTTTCCCTTCTCTCTCTCACTCTCTCATTTTTTTTTTATGACGCACCCTGTTTTTTGCCTAGACCGCCCTTTCGGGTTTTCAATCTAGCGGGCATCTCTTTTGCGTCTTCATTTTGACTCGATTAATGAGGGAGTGTGCATTGACTCTAGCTGAGGAGACAAGACATGTGATTTTGCGGTGGAGACCTTTTGTCACTAATGATGAGTGACATTGACTTGACTAGGGAAGTGTCCCTAGTATTGACATGTATTTTTTATTGAATTGAATGACTCGCGAAGGCAAGTAAGTCATTAAGAGAGAAGAGAAGGAAAGCCCCAATTTGATTGCAAGAAATTGGGAGTATGCAGAAAGAATAGAAGTCCCTAGACTCGACAAGGAGCGCGAAATGATTCCAAATCTAAGAAAGTTGTTCAATCTTTTTGGTGATTAATTCATTGGCAAATGAATCGTACAAAGATGTCTTGACAAGTTCGAGATGAAGGCCGATCACCATAAGGCGCTAGGGCTAAACATATCTTCTTTCTTGCATGAGACCGGACCCGCAGGTTGCCTACGTTCCTCCAGTGTAGAGGCTCAGGTCACCGTAGTTCTTGTGGATTCTCCATTCTTCGTGATGGAATTGTTGCTTCGTAGCTTCGTCCTTTGTTAGTGGATGATGATGTTGACCTTCTTTGATTGAGGGGGATTTTTTTTTTTTTTTTTTTGTGCTCTAACTTTTGCCTAGGTTGATTTGATGATTTCAACCTAGCGAGCTTTTTTTTTTTTTTTTTTTTTTTAATCCCCTTTTGAAACATTGCTTGACTTCTTCATGATTGTTGCTCCACCTTGTTTGTCTTGGCTTCGTCGTTGATATTGGCGTCGATGTTAAGCCCCTAGGCGTTCAAGTGATGGCCTTGTTCTATAACTTGTTTAGACATTTTTTTCATCATTTTGCCAAGAATTAGATCGAACAACTTGGAAGAGTGTATAAGGACAAGAACGACTTTTATTTGATAAGAAGACTCGACACTTAACATGGGACGAGAGAAAACATTAATGCACACAAAAGAGGACTTTTGACTCTTTTTTTTTTTTTTTTATTCCTACTACTAGGTAGAGAAAGAGAAACGGAGATTGTTGTCGTCATCCCCCATGTCGCTGTAGTCTTCCATGTCACTACATTCTTCCATGTAATTTCTTGGGAATCCTTTGTCGTTGAAGCTTGTGTCATAGGAGGACTCGGCCACTTCTCGGAGCAAATCGTCAATTCTAACCCCCGCATCATACATGCTTGAAAAATCGGAGTGAAAAGCCCCACTAAGATGAGTGCGGTAGTCCATTTTCAAACACTTCAAGAAGATGTCCATTTGTTCTTTCTTGGAAGGCCTATCAACCATCTCGGCTAGCTTGTCGTTCCAACGGCGATAGAAGCCCCCAAATGATTCATCACCCATTTGCATGGTGCTCTCCAATTCTTTCTTGGTGGGACGGAACATGGAGTTGCCTTGGTATTGTGACTTGAAGGCAAGCATAGCGGCATCCCAATTGAGGCGGGTGGAAATCGGAAAACCCATATACCAATCTTTTGCGACCCCCTCGAGAGTAAGCGGGAAGCATTGTGCCATTATTTGAGGAGACACTTTCTTTGGCAGCATGGCCCAAATGTAGGAGTCGACATGAGCGTCGGGGCAAGAGGTACCTTTGAACTTGCCAATATCGGGCATCTTGAATTTTTCGGGAAGAGCCTCCATTGTGTTCATGGGGAGGGAAGCTTGATGGAGATCGGTGCTCGGGCCCTTGTGCAAATTTAGCCTACTAAGCCTTTGGTCAATGTAGGACATGAGAGTGTTGACCAAACCGGTATCAATGCTTTGGACCTTTCCTTCATTCGTGAGCCCCTTTAATCGGTTCTTGAGTTGAGCAACTTCTTTCTCGTGGACCGTTTTCACATGCTTGTAACGAGCTCGCCATAGATCATCCTTGCGGCGGACATTCTCGGCTAGTGTATCAACTTGCTCTTTCAATGCTTCCACCATGCGGAATAACCCTTCGTTGGAAACGGGAATGCCGTTGTCGTTGCCGTTTGAAGCCATTGGACCTATTGAGAGAACACGGTCGATCTTAGGATGGCCCCACAAACACCTTTTGAGTAAAATGATTTCACCCACAAACAAGAAAAGACTTAACCACATAAAGAAAAATGACTCTTTTTTTTTTTTTTTTTTTTTTATTTACAAAGTCGGAAGGACGGAGTCCTTTTTGGGGTTTCTAGAAAAAAAATAGTGGAATCGTCACACTAGTATATAGACCTTCTCGCGGTCTCATATACTCATCGGATTCCACCACGCTTGTGATACCTACATGTGACGGGATTAAACTAAATTAATGTAGTAAATCATACATGCGGGGACGGATTTTTATTTTCGTCCAAAATGCCCACTTTTGGGGACGGAGTTTTATTTCGTCCATTGCAACAAGTTGGCATGTATGATTTGAAGACATTAGTTTAGGGAAATCTCGGTACATGAAAACCGACTTGAGTCACGGAGTGTTAGACCTTAAACTAGAATTGTGTGGTTTGTGCTCGGCTTGAATATGAGGCTTAAAGGTCACCCCCGGCATGTAGTCGTGAACTACGCCACGGGCTGAGGTTTACCGCTTCGGAAGAGTCAAGGTCGGGTGGAGCTTGAAACTTCCTAGGACGGGCCTCGACGGGTTTGGGGTTGGACTTGTGCGACTCGATTGTGAGCAGTTGATAGGAATATGTGCATGTAGTGTGAGGTCTAACATGTGACAAAACATTTTTTTTTCAAAAGAAATAAAAAAAACAAATAAGCACATAATTACAACTTTCGAATCACCCGTGTGACCGATAAAACAAACAGAATATAAAAGAAGTTCTGTGCAGGCCCGGTGCCCACACATTGTCATTCTGCTCTGTTCTGTTTTCTGTACACTGTTCTGTTTCTGGAAAATTGCCCAGAAGCGCGCGCCTCAGGGAAGTGATGTGGGAAGCGCGCGCATTGCGCAATGAATATGGAAGGCGCGCGCATCTGGGGTACCTGTCAGAATGTTAGAAGAAACTGCGGACTCAGGGGATTGCCCTGGTCCCAAATTATGTAACTTTCCCCTGCAGAAACTTGTTAGCACAGAAATATGAAATTGAAGGACAAGAAGGAAGGCGGGCGATTCTGATAATAAGGGTCGGACGCGCGCGCGTTAGGCCAAGAAGGCCGGAGGCGCGCGCTTCCTACCCTTTTTACCAGAATGCCCAGAAAACAGAAATTAGAACACCAAAAAAAATGAAAACGCAAGTTTAACCCTCTAATGTCCCCAGCAGAGTCGCCACTGTAGAAACCCCGGGGAACCACGGCTTGGCTAGAGCGGTGAATTATCCTAGGATGTCTAACTTGTTTTTAGATTGTTTAGAGTCGCCATCTATGTTTTTAAAGGAACATAAGAAAAACCTAGAAATAGCCTAATATATGTACAAAACCAGAGATTCGGGAGAGAAGGGTTCGGGGGTTAGGTGACGGAGTGGGAAGTACTTAAACACCCACTCCGCCCCGCTTACGCGGGTCTTGCTACTATTGGTGTTCTAATATTTACATGTCCTTCAATTAATTAAATAGAAATGTGCTAACAATTGTGATGAGAAAAAAAAAAGGGAAATAAAGGGAAAATAAAATAGAATTGTTTTATTTATTTAATGATAAAGATTACATGTAACAAGTAATGTTAAAGAATTACATTAAGAGATGAAGAGAAATTAACATGGTGAATTAAAGTTAAGATTAAAATGTAGGGAGATAACCTTAACTAACTTCAATATGTGAAGTAGTTATGTTGGTCATGTCCCAATTGATGGGGATTACATACTAGTAAGACTAGAATAAAAGAGAATAAAAGAAGAAGACTTGTACCTTTAGAAAGAAGACTTCAAACTTGGACTTGAAAATGATGTTGTTGTGTAGAGATTTGTGTAGAGTTTCGTTGTGTAAAACTCTTGTTGGGAGAATTTGTGTAGGGAAAACGATATATAATTTGTATAGAGAGAAAGTTCCAAGTCTCAAAAAATGAGGTCCCTTTCCAAGGTAGAAGATGATGGTTTTTATAGGTAAAAAAGAGAGGGAAAGGTTGGAGGGAAAAGATGATCATCCATGTGAAATGGAATTGACCAATCAAAAATAAGATAAATAAAATAATAAATAAAAGAAAATCAAATAAAATAAAAAGGAAATATTTTGTTTTAATGAAAAGGCTAGAAGTGTGGGATTGGGAGTTAATGAGAAAAGGGGGGATGAATGTGGATGTAAAAAGATGGTTTTTGTGATCAAGAAAAGATGTTTGTAAATAAGAAAAGGGAGGGAAATAAGGTACAATCCGTTACTGCCAAAGTGGGAAGCGCGCGGGTCTGGCTTTTGGGGCGGGACGCGCGCGCGGCCCGTTAGAAGTGCCGGAAGCGCGCGATTCTAAAAATGACAGAAAGACAGAATGACCCTAAAAGTTAACTCTGTTATGCAGTTTAGTCCAAAACTAACGGAATCAGTTAGGAGCTTAACCGAAGTAACAGAAATTAATGAAAATAAGTTAAATAAAAATACTTTGTATGCAATCGGGGTGAGAGGTCCAAGGCGGGGTGTCTACAGGTTCCCATTTTCCGTCGGGGTTAGACCTCCCCGGGGGTTTTTCCTTGAGGACCAAATCTCCTACCCGAATTTCTCAAGGCTTCACCTTCCTATCAAAAGCTCGCGCCATTCTCCCTTGGTAGGTGCGGATGTGCTCCATTGCCTTCAGACGACGTTCGTCCAATAAGGCCAATTCATCATGCCGGCTCCGAAGCCAATCAACCTCATGGATTTTGTTCTCCAACAAAATTCTCAATGACGGTACCTCCAACTCAGCCGGGAGCATAGCCTCCATTCCATAGGTCAAAGCAAAAGGGGTTTCCCCAGTGGCGGTTCTAACCGAGGTCCGGTAGCCCCACAATGCTAGATGTAGCTTTTCGGGCCAATCTCTCCCTCGTGTTGCCATTTTCTTAATAATCCTTTCGAGTGTTTTGTTGGCGGCCTCCACTGCACCGTTGGCCTGAGGCCTATATGGGGAGGATTTGTGGAGAGTGACTCAGAACTCTCCCAATAATTTATCACATTCACCTTCGAAGTGCGAGCCATTATCGATGATGACCTCGTTCGGGATCCCGTACTGGCACATGATGTTTTCCTTTATAAACCCCGCAACCTTCTTGGAAGTGAGAACCCTGTAGGATTTAGCCTCTACCCACTTTGTGAAGTAATTCACGGCTACCAAAACAAACTCATGGCCATTGCTCCCGGGCGGGGAAATTTTCCCAATGATGTCAATGCCCCATGTTGAGAAGGGCCATGGTGTGGTCATATAGTAGAGATGGTGAGGTGGTAGGTGGTTGAGGTTGGATAACCGCTGACACTTATCACACCTCTTCACAAATTGTATGAAATCGGTTTCCATTGAGATCCAAAAGTAGCCCATCCGTAGGATGACTTGCATTAAGGCCCTTTCATTCATATGAGGGCCACACACTCCACCATGAACTTCTTGCATGAGTTCTTTTGCCTTTTCCATGCTTATACACCTAAGGAGAAGGCCCTGATGGCGCTTTTTATACAAGATATCCCCCAAGATGACATACTGGGTTCTCCCTTTTCATTCATGAAGGAAGCTTCCCTTTCCTTGAGGAATTGGTAAATCTGGTTGTACCATGGCTCCTCCACCTTTTCTGGTGGAATTTAGAACCCTATGTAAGAAGTTTTATGACTTCAATTTTTAGCTTAGTCCATTTTATTTGATAGGCTTAGAATATAGGACTCGGAGCGAAAAGGAATGAAGATCTAAGTAAGTCTGTGGTATCTGCGCATGACTACTCTGCGCAGTACACCACTGCGCAGGTCTCTCCTGCGCAGCATTCTATCTTGCTCAGTTTTCGATGCATTCAGATCGTCTAACTTGGAATACGCTTATTAAAGTGCTGAGGTGTGCAGAAACGACGAAGCAAGCACACTCAGCAGATCCAACGGTGGAGATGTGCTCAAGAGAAATATTTCAAACAAAGACAGCTGTCAACCTTCTAGAAGAAGATTTTGAAATTAGTTTTCATGCTCAGTCTCCAACGGCTCTATATCACCTGCGCACCTATCATATTATGCCAGGTCATCAACCTTGATCAGAGCCCCAACGGCTATAAAGGACATCTGCTGACCAATCATATTGTGCCAGCTCATCGTCTTTGCTCAGAGCTCCAACGGCTAGTTTAAAGCTCTCTGCTATAAATAGCCTGCTCATCTTCATTTCCAAGTTTCTAGAGTTTGTGCTTACTAATATCTTTGAAGTTCTGAAGATTGCTGCTTATATTCCCAGATTCAAGATCAACCTTCAAACCTTCATACCTTCAAACTCCTGCCCAGATCCTAAAGCCTTGTATCACCATAATTCTTCGTGCTCTTCATCTCATAGATTTATAGAGCCCAGAATTTCTGTCACACACAAAGCTTCGATCATTTAGATCCTACTTCTTGAGATACACCAGTTTAGTCTAGGATTTGTTCTTCATAGAATAGATTTTGATTTGAGTTTTGATTCATTGTAATCTTGTAAAAGCTCCTCACATCAATATAAATCTCTCCACTAGAAAATCCAAGACTAACCATCTTGGTAGAGGACGCAGATCTTTCATCGATCGAACCTCTTCAAATAGCTTGTTCTTTATTCTCGCTATTTATTTCCTGATTAATCATTTCTGAATTACTGCTTTGTTTGATCTTATCAGATTGCTATTATTACTGCTGTGTTTGTTATTGCTTATTGCCTTAGAATCCTTTTTATCCAACACTTTAAGCCAAAACTTAGCGCGTGCGTTTTTATCTCTGCGCAGACTTTTCCTGCGCAGTAGCTGCTTAAACTTCCGCTGTGCATTTCACACTCTCACTGCGCGCTATACTTAGCTTATTTGAGAACTGTGCGCATAAGCCATTGATTTGCAAAAGGGTTTGAAAAGAATCTTAAAACGCTATTCACCCCCCCCCCTCTAGCATTTTTCATACCCTTGTTGCCCCTTTGGGACCAATAAGTGGTATCAGAGCAAATACCTTCATAAAACTTGTATCTGTTTTTCAAGCTTAACAGCTTGGGTGCCGATTCAAGATGGCTTCAAAATCTTGGGCAATGGCTAACTATTCACATTCAAAATCTGGAAGCACTGTATGCTTACTCATTTTTCTTCTATCGACGAGATCCTCCACGACATCATTCTTGAAGGACCCTACATTCCAATGAAGGCCAATCCAGATGCTGCTACCAACAAGGATAATCCTATAATCAAGAAGACCAAAGGAGAATGGACCGATGAAGAAAAGAAATGGGTTGGCTATGATGGAAGAGCTAGAAACATCATTTTTAGCACTCTAGACCTCTCCACGCACAATCAAATTGTGAGCGGTGGAACTACAAAGGAACTATGGGACGCTATTGAAGGATATGTGAATGGAGACAAAGTAAGCAAGGCAAACAAAAGATTTGTGGTGCAAAGAAAATTCAACTGCTTCATGAGAAAGGATGGTGAAACCTTGAGACAAACCTATGATCGCTTCTGTGCTGTTGTAAACTCTTGTAAATCTCTTGGAACCATATTCACTAATAAAGAAGTCAATTCTCAATTCTTAGATGCGCTAGGTTCCAGATATGTGCATAAGGCAAGTCATCTGGAAGATTCTGAATTTCTAGATACTTGGCCACTGCGCAGCTTATACGCAAACTTAAAAGTGTATGAGCTAAAACTTGATCGAATTGACGAGACTGAAGGGAAAGGAAAACTTGTTTCCTATGTTGCGCAAAATGAACCTGCGCCCGCTCAAACCTCAGACAAAGTCTCTACTTCTTCTCTACTTGAAATGGATGATGATGATTTCGCCATGTTCGTAAAACGATTTCAAAAATTCAGGAAATTCTCCAAGCCAGGATCCTCAAGTAAAGCTACAGCTAAATTCTCTCGTGGAAGAGACTCAAAGAAAGATGAAGAGTTGGTCTGCTACAACTACAGAAATCCCGGTCATTTTGCTTCAAAATGCCCTACTCCAAAATTTGAGTACATGAAGAGAAATACTGCGCAGAGATCATCAAAGCATCGCGGAATGATTGCTGAAGAAGACTGCGCAGAAAAGGAACTAAAGACTTGGATAGAGACTGACACTGAAGACAGTGATGATGACTCTGAGGATGGACATGTAGGCGTGATATTTTTGCAAACCAGGGTCCAGTGTTTTCCACTTGTTGGAGACTTGGTTGATGATCAAAGCTGAATCTCCGTATACCTCCAATTCTTTCACATTCCTTTCCAGGGCCGCTTCCAAACTGGCCGTGCATGCCTCATATTCTGCGGCATTGTTGGTCAAATTAAAGTTTAAGTTGATGGCGATGGGGGTGTGCTCATCTTTCGGGTCAACCAAGAGCAATCCAATTCCATTTCCTCTTTTATTGGCTGCACCGTCGAAGAACAATTGCCACCTATTTTCTCCTTCGAGGGAAAAAATCCTTTCATCAGGGAATTGCGGATCGGGCTCTTTTTCCTCATTACTAGGGAAGTCCACCAAATGTTCTGCTAAGACCCTTCCTTTGACCGCCTTCCTTGACACATAACTGATATCATACTCAGCTAGGAAGAAGGACCATTTGGAAAGTCTCATAGACAAAGATGGTTTTTCCAACAAGCACTTGATGGGGTCTATCTTGGAGATAAGCTGTATCAGGTGGGCGTGCATGTAATGCTTCAACTTTCTTACGACCCATACCAATCTGGCGCAAGTCTTTTCGATTGGGGAATAGTTGAGCTCCCTTCCTTGTAGCTTATGGCTCACAAAGTAGATGGCATTATCTACCTTTGAATCCCTCTTCTTTTGGGCCAACATTGCTCCTATCGACGTATCAGTCACTGTTAGCTAGAGCAAGTGTGGCTTATCCTTGTGCAGGGGGCATAGGATTGGCGGGTGGATGAGATAGGCCTTAATCTTGTTAAAGGCTCTTTGGCATTCTTCATTCCATTCAACCTCGGCATTCTTCTTTAGCAATTTGAAGATGGGCTCACATGTGGGAGTAAGCTGGTTTATGAAGCGGCTAATGTATTGCAACCTTCCCATGAAGGCCTTTACCTCTGTTTGGGTGCGAGGTGGCTTCATTTCCATAATTGCCTTAACCTTTTAGGGATCAACTTCGATGCCTCGTTCAGTGACCATGTACCCCAATACCTTGCCACGAGAAACCCCAAAAGTGCACTTGGCTGGATTGAGCCTCATGGAGTGCTTCCTAAGCCTGTCAAAGAACTTTCT
The DNA here is from genome assembly GCA_026119855.1 of Campanula takesimana. NCBI lineage: Eukaryota > Viridiplantae > Streptophyta > Magnoliopsida > Asterales > Campanulaceae > Campanula > Campanula takesimana. The sequence goes on from JAOWBW010000501.1 coordinate 769,168, forward strand.
CAAGTCTATCAAGTGTTTCCCGTCGGTGCCCTTGGAATGCACAATCATGTCATCGACATACACCTCTATCTCCTTATGGATCATATCATGGAAGAGTGCGGTTGCGGCCCTTTGGTAGGTAGCCCCAGTATTTCGCAACCCGAAAGGCATCACGGTGTAGCAAAACCATCCACAAAAGATTTTACCTCAAAACTAGAGGTTATATCTACAAGCATGTCGATGTTCGGGAGGGGGAAATCATCTTTGGGACTCGCCTTGTGAGATCCCTAAAGTCGACACATCAGCAGACCTTTCCGTTGGCCTTTGTGACTGTTACTATGTTGGAGAGCCACGAGGGGTACTCTATCACCCTTATGAAGCCGACCCGGAGCAACTTCTCAATCTCTTCTTTGACTTGCAAAGACCATTTTGGCTTGATTCGCCGAAGCTTTTGCTTGACAGGTTTCACCGGGATCCACGAGGATCTTGTGTTCAACAATCGAAGAATCCAACCCCGGCATATCCTTATAAGACCAAGCAAACACATCCACATACTCCTTAAGTAGCTCGACCAAGGCTTCTCTTTCGGCTCCTTTGAAGTAGCTACCAATCTGTGTTTCTTTCGGCTCATTTTCAGTCCCCAAATTCACCTTAGTTAAAACCTCTTCGGCAGCTTGGGCACGGTTTTCCTCTTGGTCAATAACCTGCTTTGATGATTGTTTAATATTTTGTTCGTTTAGTGTGTCTGCATTATTAGGTGATTCATCATTAACCGTTTTTAGATTATTAGTTAATTTATCATCTAATAAGTTAGCAATGAGGGGATACTCATAAAGGTCTATCATTTCATTCAATACAAACGGGAAAACAACGTTGGCTACAAGTTCATAATCTTCGGGCGTGAGGCCCTCGGAGGAAGAAGACTCAAATTCAAAGACAAGAGATTGAGGGGACTCAACTACATTGGACTCTATGACATTTGACTCTAGGGGGCGGGGAACCAGTCCAAGCTTCGTGGTCATTTCCTCCTTGCTCGCCACCGGTCCAGAGAAGGTTACCCAATTCTTCAGAGGCATGTCCATCGGGCTTACCAAGGTGCGAGAGTCAAAGGTCCCAGGAGATCCATCTCCTATCACAGCAATCATTTCCTTTTCGAGGCCAATCCGATCAGGCACGACCAACTCCTCCCCAAAAATTTCTTGCATTACCACACCATTCCATTCGTCTTCCATGACTTCCTTGGTGGCATGCTCGGCGTTACCTCCTTAAACTTGTATCTACCATTTTGACCCCAAACGGGTTCCCTTTCTTGGCTAGCCTCCATCATAGACAAGGTTTCAAACTCCCTTACCATCTCGGGCACTCCCTTAAAGGTGTATTCGTGACTCATGGTGGTCTCGGTAGGACCGTTCATCTTGGGTGAATCCAAAAATTCCCTCCTTACGGGGTTAGCCACCATCCCTCGGAATATTTTGAGATCCTCTTGCAACTTATCCCAATCGGTCATCATTGACTCCTTCGTCTCCGGGGCCTCGGTTTGGGCCCCTCCTTTCACAAAGTAGCGGCTCATATCAAAAGTGTAAGGGCAGAGGTTGGAAGCCTTAAACGGAATCCCTTGAGCTCTGGCTTGGTTTCTTTTTCGAGCCATTTCCTTATCCATCCTAAGGTCCTCGGGGGTGGGTTTGTATCCCAAGCCATGGAGCGTCTTTTGCTATTTGATCTCAACAATCTTGTGGGTCCCTTGGAGTTTCTTTCCAAGACCAAGCCCTGGGAGGTAGCGCATCAAACGCATCATTTTCATTGTAGGGGGACTCCTATCCTTGGTGAGCGTAAGATCTACACAACAGATGTGGGTTTTGGATGGTATCTCGGTGAAGCCGGTAAAAACCATGCCGCTCTCCTCATGTTTGATTTCCAACACGGGAATCCCATTGGTGTTGGTTCCTTCTATAGTAACACTGTCCCCATAAATGGTTGTCAAATTACCCTCTTGCACATATTTCACGCACTGGTGGAGGGTGGAGGCTACCCCGTTGACTTTATGGAGCCATGGGCGTCCCAATAGGGCGGTGAAGGATATGGGGATGTCAAGCACTTGGAAGTCGGTTGGCATCATTTGTTTTCCAAACCAAAGGTTTAAGGTGGACACCCCTAGGACTGAGCGGGCCGTGGAATCATAAGCCTTAACGGTGATCATGGAAGGCTTTAGGTCGGTGGTCTTAAGACCAAGTAGATCCATCATCTTAGCGGGGAGGACATTCATGGCGGAGCCATTATCAACCAAAACCCGAGGGAGGCGGCGCTCATCCAATTGCACCGTGATGTAGAGGGCCTCATTGTGGTTAGCCTCAAATTTTTGCAAATCCAAGTCCGTAAATGTTGTAAGGACCCCGCCCCGCGCGCGGAAATGCGATGGGTGTATGGGGGCAAAACGCCAAACACGGGAACCGGTCAAATTTAACGGAGTCACCACATTTTGTTAATTTTAAACCCAACAAAATGACAAAGGTTTGAGTTCAAAGGTTTGGAGGTCAGGTTACAACTTGGGAGGAGTTTTTACGTCCTCTCAAGTTGCCTCGGACAAAGCCGAGTCTCCCTAAGTTAGTTAAAATGTGCATATGTGTTTGTGTGTATTTAACGGAAAAATTCTGTCGTTGATTTTATTTGAGAAAACTCGGCTGAAAAAGGGGCCTTGAGTGATAAGATAAAGGTCAGAGGAAAAAACAAGCCATTTTGCCCTCTTACCTAAAGTAGCCGTACGGCTGGAGGAAGCAATTCTGGGATTTTACAGTTTGCTCAAGAACAGTCCAGTTCAGAACAGAAACAGGGCATTCTGTCTGAAGATGGACACACTGTTCTTGATCCCAGTTTGCAAGAAATCATTTTACAAGTTTTATAACATCATTCCTATGCTAAATGATCATCACTTGGTCCCCCAAAACAAGTATTTGGGTGTGATCATGAGCAATCATAGGAGAAAATCAAGAAAGTTGATGAATGTCCCCTTTGGACCAAAGTTGGTCATTTGGTGAATAAAGATTGGAACTTTATCACCAAGATGACATTTTATGACTTAAAATCCTTCCAAGAGTCAAAATAACACATAAAGATTGAATCTTTATGACCCAAAAGTGGGATTTTGAGGCTAAACCAAAGAGGAAAATGAGGGACACTAAGGTTCCACCACCCTCATGATTATCATGGCCAAACAAGCAAAACATTTAAATGAATAAGGAATGTAAATGACAATCAACAAGTCTATGAGTGTCTAGGTTTAGAACCTCTTCCATACAAGGTATGGAGGGCACCTTTGAACTTCTCATAGCTTGGACAAGATAGTAATGTAATAGATAGGTAAATAGTGCTTGATAATGGACAAGTCTTGCAAGAAATAAAAGGTGCTTGAAATGGACAAGTCTTTGCATGAATGAAGAGTAAATACATGTATAACCAAGATATAAGAAAGAAAATAGGAGTAATATGAAGAGAAAGGAGGGGGGAGGTGGCTTTACCTATGATGGTTATGGCCAATCTTCCTTTCTTCTCTCCTTTTTTGGTTTGTGATCACTCTCACTCTTAGTCTGTGGTAATTCCAGCAGAGTAACCTCCCTAATGTGTATTTCTCCCCCCCCCCTGAAATGATCACCAAGGGGTTCTATTTATAGGGACTGAGGGTACCCAAACCAGCCGTACGGCTAGGCCCCTCTAGTCCCCAAAGCATTCGTACGGCTCAGACTGGCGAGCTTCTGGATTTTTCCAATTTTATACCAGAGTAGTCCTGGAATTTATAGTTTATCCTAGGGAGGTCCTGGCCTATTAGCTTATCCCTAAAACGGTGCTAAGGCTACCTCTAAGATAAGTCGGTTTCAGATTGGGGTACTTACAGAGCCCCTCGGCAACGTCGCTTCGAATGAGCAGGGTTGTCGATAAAAATAAGCATCCCAATCTGACGGGACGACGGCTTTAACCGATTTTGGTTGCATGGCTGGACCTAGTGGTATAGGATTCCTACGTATCCCGTTCGCGGGGAATCAAGCCTAACGTATTTCGGGGGTACGCGGGGTTACTAAGGTCCGCAAGGAGGCATGACTCTAGGGGTCAGAGGCGAGACATGGTCAACTTGGCTCTATGGGAGAGGGTTGACTTGCTGGGGATATGGTCAACTTGACTCTATAGGAGAGGGTTGACTTACAGGGAACATGGTCAACTTGGCTCTATCGGAGAGGGTTGACTTACACGGAACATGGTCAACTTGGCTCTATGGGAGAGGGTTGACTAAATGGTTGGACTTATGAAGGACGGCCGGGACATGGTCAACTTGGTTCTATAGGAGAGGGTTGACTAAATGGTTGGACTTACGAAGGACGGCCAGGACATGGTCAACTTGGCTCTATGGGAGAGGGTTGACTAAATGGTTAGACTTACGAAGGACGGCCAGGACATGGTCAACTTGGCTCTATGTGTCACGACCCGAAAACCCATCTCTATTTTCTAGTAATAAATATTTAATTATTTATTTATTTCTTATTTAATTGTTTAAATTATTATTTAATTAATAATTATGTGTGCATTTTATGCGTTATAATAATTTATGTCTAGCATTTTATTTGGGCCATTTGTGCTAGTGTAGAAGTGTTGAGTCTTAATTGTTATTGGGGAGTTTATTTGTAAAGGGTAGTAGTAGGGGAGGGGTCTAAGTGTAAATGTTCAAATAATCATCTTCCTACTCCCTCTCCTCTCCCTCACCCTACTCCATTCCCAGCCTTCTCTCTCTCTCTCTCCAAGAAATAGGTAAGATTTCTCTCTCCCTTCTCTCTTCATTTTCATCCTCTTCCTCTCATCTTTTCTTATTGCCCATTTTATGAAATGTGTTTAGATTGTCGATAGGATCGCGTAGAGCCAAAAATATTTGAATTCCGTCATCTTTAGAAATTCCAAGTAAGTTGCTTTTCCCCCATTTTTATGCTAAAATGTTCATATCATGTTTATATAATACTTAAGTTGTTATAATTGATGTTTGGTTGAGTTTGGAATTTATTTGGAATTTATTTGGGTTTTTGGTTAAAAATGGTGATTGTATGAATGTTGGGATTTAATCTTGGTTTTGGTTGATAAATGGTGTTATTTAGGTCCCTTTTGAGTTAGATGTTGTTTGGGTACTTTGGGGATCAACTTGGGGAGTGTTGATTGTGAGAAATTTGGTTTTGGGTAAGAGAATGGAAGAACCCAGTTCTTCCTTGCCGAATTCCGGCAGTTCAGGGGTTGTGGGCGACCGCCCACTATTGGGTTGGGCAACCGCCCAGGTCATCAGTTGGTCTGGTGATTTGGTATTGGTTTTGGGCGACCGCCCATGGAGGTTTTGGGCGACCGCCCATACCAGCTGTTCTGGGTATCTTTGGTTTTGAATTGTTTTAAGGTCCAAGCCCGATCTAGGCTCGAAGTATCACCCTAGTTGACTCAAGTTAATGTTGTGGAACACTTTAGTATTCGAGGATGATCCCGTTGTGATCGATTGCGTTATTGAATTCGATTAAAAATGGTTTGGGTTTGTTGGAACATCTTTTTGATGTATCGTTGGATTGATGCACCGTTTTGGTGATTTATTTGGATCGGTTCCCTACTTTGGAATCATTAGTTGTTTACCGTGCTAGTATTTTATTACTTAGCCTTTACTTGAAAGTCCAGCTGGTTATTTGTGTATCGAGTCAGGCAATGGATAATGCTATAATGGCACAAGCCAAGTCCAGTATAGCATCGCCCATTGGTCCTTCTTTCCTCATCCAGATTTGCCTTGGATGGGATGAGCTAGCTCCTTTCGTGAGTATTCTAGCTAGACGTTTTGGAGCATGACTTTGTGGCATGGCTCCCACCCCTTGTGGCATGTTACTTTGTTATTGGTTCCGGTACCGGGGGTTTTCTCTTCAAGCTTTCATGCTACTATGAAGATGTTGATTGTTGATTATTGAAGTTGCGCAGCGACCTTTATTTTGTTATATCAGTTGGGAAACCTTGGCTAATATCCTTTGTTAATTGTTTATTTCCGATGCTATCTGTTAAATGATAATTGCTATGTGCTATGTGATTTATTATTGATTATTGCATCATAGTATGTCATGTAGTTGCATTAGTAACTTATTGAGATTTATCTCACCCCCTCTCTTTTATCTTTGTTTTTCCTTAACCCCCCCCCCCAGGAGGAAAGAATTAGACTCGCTGATCATGAGGAGGACGTCGCGAGGGTTGAGCATTTTGGGGCAAGTTGTTATTGGTGGGTTTACATTACATAAATGTGTAACCTTTTTGAGAATAGTTGTACCAAACTTGACGTCATTAGAATTTGTATATTTTATTATTTTGGGTGTGAGCTTGTGGAGCTTACACTAGTTTATATTTTGTTGATCAGTTGGATTTCAAAACTTTGTGTTATCATCTTTGGGTATAAAAGGAAATTTTTATCTTCAATATTTTAGAGTTTATTGTTTAGAGTCGACGTCCAACTCGCGTACTCCGGGCCCGCGGGGTCGGGGTCGCGACACTATGGGAGAGGGTTGACTAAATGGTTGGACTTACGATGGACGGCCGGGACATGGTCAACTTGGCTCTATGGGAGAGGGTTGACTAAATGGTTGGACTTACGAAGGACGGCCAGGACATGGTCAACTTGGCTCTATGGGAGAGGGTTGACTAAATGGTTGGACTTACGAAGGACGGCCAGGACATGGTCAACTTGGCTCTATGGGAGAGGGTTGACTTACCGTGACATGGACAAGGAAGCGTGACTCTAGGCGAGGCAGAGGCGGGACATGGTCAACTTGGCTCTATGGGAGAGGGTTGACTAAATGGTTGGACTTACGAAGGACGGCCGGGTCAAAACATTCGAGTCAACTCCACCTTTGGGGAGTTTAACGGGAAAGCTGATCTTACGTCCCTCTAAGGACTGCCGGGATAAAGGCTCTAGCCTATAACGACTATTCTAAGTCATAGCTTGACCGGGGTCAACTCCATCTTTGGGGAGATTAACGGGAAAGCTGGTCTTACGTCCCTCTAAGGACTTCCGGGACAAAGGCTCTAGCCTATAACGACTATTCTAAGTCATAGCTTGACCGGGGTCAACTCCATCTTTGGGGAGATTGACGGGAAAGCTGGTCTTACGCCCCTCTAAGGACTACCGAGACAAAGGCTCTAGCCTATAACGACTATTCTAAGTCATAGCTTGACCGGGGTCAACTCCATCTTTGGGGAGATTGACGGGAAAGCTGGTCTTACGTCCCTCTAAGGACTGCCGGGACAAAGGCTCTAGCCTATAACGACTATTCTAAGTCATAGCTTGACCGGGGTCAACTCCATCTTTGGGGAGATTGACGGGAAAGCTGGTCTTACGTCCCTCTAAGGACTGCCGGGACAAAGGCTCTAGCCTATAACGACTATTCTAAGTCATAGCTTGACCGGGGTCAACTCCATCTTTGGGGAGATTGACGGGAAAGCTGGTCTTACGTCCCTCTAAGGACTGCTGGGACAAAGGCTCTAGCCTATAACGACTATTCTAAGTCTAGGTTTTAATCTAAAGGGTCACTCGGGGGATGAAGGTTTTAATCTAAAGGGGTCACTCTGGGACGAAGGTTTTTTAACCTAAAGGGTCACTCGGGGGACGAAGATTTGGTCAAGCCTACACTGCGGGATGGTTGACACATTTTCTTTATACCGGGAAAGAGCCTAGGGGTGACCTTCAAGACTCATTGTGGACAAAAAGGGTCCAAGACTTTGGAAAAATCATTTTTAGGGGAGATCAAAAGCATTTTTCTTGAAACATTGTCTTTGATAAATGATGCCAAATGGCCAAATTTGAAAATGCTCACTTTTGAAGGCAAATCTTTTAACGAAACATGTTTAGTAAAATTTTAGTTTTAACTTAACCGCGAGGTTTATATGCATAAAGTCCTTTTGAGCTTTGTCCATTTCTTAGGAGCGGTCGGGAGTAGAGAAACCTCTTGTTGTCGATGTCGGGGTAGCCCCATGTCCTTGTTCCTATTGATGGCGACGTAGCCCCAATGTCATTGAATGTGTCGGGGTAGCCCCATGTCCTTGTTGCTGTTGACGGTGGCATAGCCCCCATGTCATTGAATGTCTCGGAGTAGCTTCATGTCCTTGTGGAGGTAGCCCCAATGTCGTCCTCCGACTTTTGATGTTGGCGTGGACCCGTTGTCGTCTCGCGGCCTTTGATGATGTTAGGAACCCATCCATTTTTTCATGACGCACTCTTTCTTTTGCCTAGGCCTCCCTTTCGGGTTTTCAACCTAGCGGGCATCTCTTTTGCGTCTTTTATGGCACACCCTGTTTTTTGCCTAGGCCGCCCTTACAGGTTTTCAACCTAGCGGGCTACTTTTTTGGTGCATTTCTTCTTTTCTTTTTTTTCATATAAGTGATCCAGCCGACTTGATAGAACGAGGACTTAATATATCTTTTGGAGGAGACATGCAAGGGCCTTTATTTAGGCGGGAGAGAGTCCCTTTATTTTGGTGAACAATGTATTATCATGGAACGGGAGGAAGCCCTTGCTCGACAGAATACAAGTGTTTAGCTCTTTCCGATGTAGAGAGAAGAAGACTTGTTGAGACATTTGAAACTTTCCCTAGTTAATATCATCAAATGATTGCTGGAATGGACCATGTTTATTATTAAGTCAAGATTATAACAAGCAATTAGCCTTAACGTGTATGAATGTTGTGATCAATTAAGATTAAGATTCGATCAATGGCAAGATCAAAAGGTGTTTATGGGGAGATTGGTCATTATCTGGGAAATTGGTCATTGATAGGACCAAGGGAAGAGAACCGGGTCATTTTGGGAGGATCGACGTTTGATGGATTCATTTCATGCTATGACCGGACCCGAAGGTTGCCTACGTTCCCCTCAGTTTGAGGAGCTCAGGTCACCGTAGTTCGGCCGTGGGTGTAGACACCCCGCCTTGGACCTCTCACCCCGATTGCATACAAAGTATTTTTATTTAACTTAGTTTTGTTGATTTCTGTTACTTCGGTTAAGTTCCTAACTGATTCCGTTAGTTTTGGACTAAACTGCATAACAGAGTTAACTTTTAGGGTCATTCTGTCATTCTGTCCTTCTCAACCGCGGGCGCTTTCGGAACTGTTAACGGGATGCGCGCGCGTCTCGCCCCTAAAGCGGGACCCGCGCGCCTCCCATTATGGCAGTAACGGATTGCACCTTATTTCCCTCCTTTTTCTTATTTACAAACATCTTTTCTTGATCACAAAAACCATCTTTTTACATCCACATTCATCCCCCCTTTTCTCATTAACTCCCAATCCCAAATTCTAAGCCTTTTCCCAAAAACTAATATTTCTTTCATTTATTATTTGATTTCTTTTATTTCTTTTATTTTTCTTTTATTCATTTATCTTATTTGTGATTGGCTCATTCCATTTCACATGGATGACCAATTTCCCTCCATTATTTCCCTCTCTTTTTTACCTATAAAAACCATCATCTTCTACCTTGGAAAAGGACCTGATTTTTTAGATCTTAATCTCACATTTTCACTACACCTACACTATACACAATTCTCTACACAAATTCTCCAACTAGCGTTTTTATACAACAAATTGTTCTACAACAATTTCATTACAACAATGACACTTTCAAGTCAAGGTTCCAAGTCCTCTTTCTCAAGGTACAACTCCATTTTCTTCCTTTGTTTTCTTCTTCTTGATATATGCAATCCCCATTAATGGGACATGACCAACATGACTACTTCACATATTGAAGTTAGTTAAGGTTATCTCCCTACATTTTAATCTTAACTTTAATTCACCATGTTAATTTCTCTTCATCTCTTAATGTAATTCTTTAACATTACTTGTTACATGTAATCTTTATCATTAAATAAATAAAACAATTCTATTTTATTTCCCCTTTATTTCCCCTTTTCTTCTCATCACAATTGTTAGCACATTTCTATTTAATTAATTGAAGGACATGTAAATATTAGAACACCAATAGTAGCAAGACCCGCGTAAGCGGGGCGGAGTGGGTGTTTAAGTACTTCCCACTCCGTCACCTAACCCCCGAACCCTTCTCTCCCGAATCTCTGGTTTTGTACATAAATTAGGCTATTTCTAGGTTTTTCTTATGTTCCTTTAAAAACATAGGTGGCGACTCTAAACAATCTAAAACAAGTTAGACATCCTAGGATAATTCACCGCTCTAGCCAAGTTGTGGTTTCCCGGGGTATCTACAGTGGGGCCTTCTTTTGCTGGGGTTGGTGTCCTTTCGAAAGATGTTGTTGCTTTGCTAATGTAGATCGCTTTTCTTTGCGGTGAACTCCTCGGGATGTTCTTTGAGGTGGACTTTTGCAGTGAGCTTGGTGAGCTTTTGAGGTAAACTTCCTCTTTGCCAACATTCATTTGCTTTCCTTTTTTCCATTATCCATTTCTTTCTCTCTTATCATTTTTTTTAGAGAGAGGGGAAACATTAGTCCCAACTTGCTATCTTGGACATTGGCTCATTTGTAGCCCCTTGGTGGAATTCTGCCACTTCTTACTTTGACTTTTGAAGATCTGGGAAGTCCTTTGCTTGGTTGCGCACGCGTGATCGTGGTTGAATCTTGGTGGTTGAGCAACAACATCCTCGCCTTTTCATTGTCTCGGGATGCCTTTGATGCGCATCAAGGATTTGTATAGGAAAGGTGTATCGGGTTGTGTATCGGGGTAATGTATGAGGGAAGATTTGCCATTGATGGTTTCTTCATGCCAATTGATCACAACATTTATTCATATCAAGATTAATTGTTTGCATTTGGCGCTTTTCATTTGTGTTAGGTCCATTCATCCTTAATGAGTCGTCATTGACTAGTATGCTTAGAAGTCAATTCGTCATTTTGGGGACGTAGCAATCAATTGATAATAACAAGCAAGGCAATTTCAAGAGTAAACATATATTGCAAATAATGTCTCAAGTCTAGAGAGAAGAGAAGGAAAATGACTCTTTTATTTAGATAACTTTGTACATACATGTCCAAGTGCGGAACTCTGTAGAAATAAAAAGACACGGTCCAAATGGACTCCTTTTTTTTCTTTCTAGAACCTACGAGGCTGGAAGACTCACATTTTTTTTTCTTTTTTTTTAAGGATGGGTTCCCATGAAGCACGATGATCCATTTTCTTCCACAGTTGTTGGAGGGGTTGTCGGCGGCATATTCCATGTCTTCCACGGGGAACTCGGGTTCCATGTCATCGGGAAAAATGTCGCGAGGCCTCCACTTGGCTTGGCGTTGCAATTGCCGGGGTCGTCTACTCATGAGGGCGAGTTGGGAGCTTGCCTGTTGGCCAAGCCTTTTGGTGATTCCCTTTCCAAAATGCATAACCTTCGTGTACGGCACTTGACGAGGGCACAGTCTTTCATTTGGTGTAGCCACTCTCAGGCTCCTGAAGCTCGGGCCTCTTCTTGTGGACGGTGTCCCAATTGCTTGGTCTTCCCGCTCATGTGTATGGTTGTCTCGGACGCTAATTCGGATGTGGGCTCCTTGGACGATGTTTCAGGGGAACAAAACCGCAAAAGACTTTAGCATTTTAAACCTCAAGGTGAAATTATTAACCATGATTCGAGAAGCATGCTTCATTAGCGGATTAACCTTTTAGGCAAACACGACCTTTTATTTTGAGAAAACTTGATCTCCATTTTTCTTTTTCTGAAAGACACACTTTTTGTTTTGGGTGAAAAACTCACACACACATTTTTGTAAACTTTTTGACAAGGCAAAAATGACAATAATAATCTTATTAATGAGAACTGACAATGGATCCAAAATGGTCACCACATGGCATCAACCGGGGAATCAAGACTTTAACTAAACCTAACAGACATCTTAACCTACTTTCACTAAAGACTTATCACACGTCCTAACAATGGACTTTGACTCTTCCTAAAAGGGGGCGATGGAAGGGGTTTTGAAGCTCATCCTCTGTTACAGCAACCACAGCACCATCAATTTCCCAAACCAGGGCGTTCAAGCTTTCCTTGCGCGATTAACTTCCGGATGATGCGTTTCAGAGCGATGCAATCGTTGGTGTCGTGCCCATGGTAGTTGTGAAAGGCACACCATTCAGTTGTGTCGAGACGTCCCTTGGGGTTTGTGGGTTGGTAGTTGACAAGAGGTATTGCAAGGCCTTGCCTAACCAATTTCTCAAATACCTTGCTTATGGGTATTCCGAAATCCTCGTACCTTGTGAAATGGAGCTTGGTTCGGCCTTTGGCTTTTCATTCATTGTTGACCGGAGCGTGGTGGGGATGAGAATCACCACTACTTGATGCAAAGGGGTGCCCATCGAGTGTCCTTTCAAACTTATCTTCCATTTGCTTTCTCTTTCCCAACAACGTGCCCAACTGAGGTGCAACATGAGGATTCTGTGGAGGTGCATGGGTGTAGGCATACCCATAACCATAACCTTGGTGGCTTGCAGGAATATACATTGGAGGCATGCAAGGAGCTTGTGGTCCAAAAGGTCTCAGACCATAGAAATGATACGGGTCTCCGTGGGATCTCATCGGGAAACCTGGTGGAGGCAAGTTGGTGATGCCGGTTCGGGTACCCATATACGGTCTAAACATTGACTGAGCTCTGGTGACTTGGTTGATGGCATCAAGCCGAGAAGGGATACGATCGGAAAAGTGTTGTGAGTATGATGCTCGGGACGTAACCGGTGTGGATGGTGGTTTGCGGGCCTTTTGAGTGGATCGTGCTTGGGGTTTCATAGGAGGCGTCCCATGGGAGATGGTGGATTTGGGGTGAGGTGGAGTGAGGAGGATTTGGGCGAGAGGCTCGGCGTGTTGGGGCGAAGAAATGGAGGTCTCGGTATTTTGATGAGATGGAGGGGGAAATCTTTGGTTACAATCCGGGGGTCGGGTAGCTTCCACCCTTTCATTATGGTTGGTCACCTTGGTGAATGGCCCATCAATTTGAAACAGAGCTGTAACACCTCTTTGCCTCGTTGACTCATCAGACGGAGTTTGCGTTTCTCTGTGGCTATCTGTGATGGCTTCTTTCTCAGCCCCGGGGGTTTCTGAAGCTTGGAACAACTCTTCGTTCGTTAGGCCATCCGAATTATCCGCAGCGTCATTTCTCAAGCTACTGTCCACTGAGGTGATCTTTCTGAGGTACCGGATCGGAGAGGTTGTAGTGACCGGGGAACTTTCTGACTCCACACGCACCAGTCGGCGACATGATGCTCTCTTCCACTTCATCTAAGCCACGAGAAAAGAAGGTAGTTTAGGCTCGGGTAATCATTGGGTGAGCACTTGGGTTAAGGACACACGTGTCTCTATTTGGGATATTTGACCGGGCCGAAGTTGCCTACGTTCCCTTCAGTTTGAGGAGCTCAGGTCGCCGTAGTTCGAATGGGTTTAGAATATTAAGAGGGAAGGACAAACACGGCTGACTTCTTAACGAGAATCCATCCAAGGACTTGGCTGACTTCCTAAGGGACCATTCCTAGAATTTAACGGGGATCTTTGCGGGGACCTATGGTCTCAACGGAGATCTTAACGGGGGTCTTGAAGGATAACATGGATCCTTCCAAAGACTTAACGGGACTTGACGGAGGTCTTGGAGGATAACATGGATCATTCCAAAGACTTAAACGGGACTAATCAAAAGTCTTGGAGGATAACATAGATCCGTCCAAAGGCTAAACGGGACTTAACGGCGGTCTTGAAGGATAACATGGATCCTTCCAAAGACTTAACAGGACTTAACGGCGGTCTTGAAGGATAACATGGATCCTTCCAAAGACTTAACGGGACTTGACAGAGGTCTTGGAGGATAACATGGATCCTTCCAAAAACTAAACGGGGGTGACGGAGGTCTTGAAGGATAACATGGATCCTTCCAAAGACTTAACGGGACTTGACGGAGGTCTTGAAGGATAACATGGATCCTTCCAAAGACTTAACAGGACTTAACGGCGGTCTTGAAGGATAACATGGATCCTTCCAAAGACTTAACGGGACTTGACGGAGGTCTTGAAGGATAACATGGATCCTTCCAAAGACTTAACGGGACTTGACGGAGGTCTTGAAGGATAACATGGATCCTTCCAAAGACTTAACGGGACTTGACGGAGGTGACACTGGTTAGCGAAACAATGCAATATATCAAAGACAAGAAGCAAAAATGGAGTAAGCTTATGCAACGTGCAATTACTTATTCATTCAACTTTACTTGAAACGCATTTTTATTCCTAAATGGTTGGAAAAGATTTCTCTTCTTTTTCGCAACTAATCTAAATCCTGGATCAGAGGAGGCCATCACTACGTCTATAGACCCCTCGTTTTTCACCTGCCTTGCACATTCCCAAGGATGGACTGTCCCGGGCGAGGGTCCTATAGGGCGAGCGGCTTCCACCGGCCGAAATTAACGAACCTAGTGTCTAGTGCGCTGCAATATTCCCAATGCGTGAGCCATTCCAATCATGATTAAGCCCCAGTTAAGGTCGAGATTCGTCTTAGGGACTTTAAGGGACTTCTGGCATAACATCATCTTTGATGAGGGCTCTCGAACCTTATCCTTGGGATTAAGAATGATTAGTGTGGACCATTCATTAGGGCTTGACAACACGGTGTCACCCTATCCTTAATACATGACTTAGGTTAATTACGGTCAACATTAACGCGTAAGTCAAGGACCAGGTCAGAATTGACCATGGTCACACTTGCTTTCACAAGGAGTCATGACTCGGGCACTAACTTGGCCATGATTAACCTTAGACACGCATTAAGGATGTGGCAACATGAGCTAGACCAAAAACCAACTGAAGTCACAGTATTTGGGTGTCACGGACAAGTGTGGTTGACTCGGCTCGGAAGGGAAGGTGGAATGGACCCGTGCGCGCATCGAAGGGAACGAGAGCGCCCAACGAGCTGCATCGTGGCATCCATCCCGGGTTAAAAGGGCATTTGGAACGTGCAAGGTCAAGTGCGCGTTGTGTGAAGTCATTCTATGCTCCTTTTTGAGTAAAAAGAGAGATTTTCAATTCGTTTTTCGATAGCATGAGCATGGCATAAGCAAGATATGAAAAAGTATGAACAAGCGTGGATTAAACAATTTATACACACAACAAATCAAGGAATATGAACAAACAAAGACCAAAACTTGTACATGTACCAAGTTGTGCACAACAAAGAATTTTGAATCAAACATTTTGCAAAAGAACAATTTTTACATTGAAACCATTTGTACCAATTAATTTGTGCACAACAAGAAGACTCAAGAAATCTTTACAAAAGGGTTATGCACAATGAGGCTTTGGAAACCATTTTTATTGACAAAAGATCATGCATAACCAAGTTTTATTACCTTTTTAAAACCAAGTTTTGGCCAAAAGAATGAAGGTAATGTGCACAAGTGTAAGACTATAAATTTGGAACCTGGATAAGTAGAAGCAGAGGGGCACCCAGAATGTTGCAGCCCTGCACTAAACTGTTAATTGGCAACATTCTGGCCCCTACCCAAAGTAGCCGTATGGCTAAAGCAAGAGGGTGAAGATTTTTCTCAGTTTCTCCAACTTCTGATCATCAAGCCCCAGTTTATTGTATTTCCAGAACGTATGTACTCAAAAGAGTTCAAACAGAAACAGCAAACACACATAAATATGCAAGAAGTCAACTAACGGGAACGGGAGTTTGACCCACACAAGAATGCCCCCGAACCTTCTAGAAAGAAGTCCGAAAGCACTCTAATCCCCAGCGGAGTCGCCACTGTAAGGATCCCGCCCCGCGCGCGGAAACGCGATGGGTGTATGGGGGCGAAACGCCAAACACGGGAACCGGTCAAATTTAACGGAGTCACCACATTTTGTTAATTTTAAACCCAACAAAATGACAAAGGTTTGAGTTCAAAGGTTCGGAGGTCAGGTTACAACTTGGGAGGAGTTTTTACGTCCTCTCAAGTTGCCTCGGACAAAGCCGAGTCTCCCTAAGTTAGTTAAAATGTGCATATGTGTGTGTGTGTATTTAACGGAAAAATTTTGTCGTTGATTTTATTTGAGAAAACTCGGCTGAAAAAGGGGTCTTGAGTGATAAGATAAAGGTCAGAGGACAAAACAGGCCATTTTGCCCTCTTACCTAAAGTAGCCGTACGGCTGGAGGAAGCAATTCTGGGATTTTACAGTTTGCTCAAGAACAGTCCAGTTCAGAACAGAAACAGGGCATTCTGTCTGAAGATGGACACACTGTTCTTGATCCCAGTTTGCAAGAAATCATTTTACAAGTTTTATAACATCATTCCTATGCTAAATGATCATCACTTGGTCCCCCAAAACAAGTATTTGGGTGTGATCATGAGCAATCATAGGAGAAAATCAAGAAAGTTGATGAATGTCCCCTTTGGACCAAAGTTGGTCATTTGGTGAATAAAGATTGGAACTTTATCACCAAGATGACATTTTATGACTTAAAATCCTTCCAAGAGTCAAAATAACACATAAAGATTGAATCTTTATGACCCAAAAGTTGGATTTTGAGGCTAAACCAAATAGGAAAATGAGGGACACTAAGGTTCCACCACCCTCATGATTATCATAGCCAAACAAGCATAACATTTAAATGAATAAGGAATGTAAATGACAATCAACAAGTCTATGAGTGTCTAGGTTTAGAACCTCTTCCATACAAGGTATGGAGGGCACCTTTGAACTTCTCATAGCTTGGACAAGATAGTAATGTAATAGATAGGTAAATAGTGCTTGATAATGGACAAGTCTTGCAAGAAATAAAAGGTGCTTGAAATAGACAAGTCTTTGCATGAATGAAGAGTAAATACATGTATAACCAAGATATAAGAAAGAAAATAGGAGTAAGATGAAGAGAAAGGAGGGGGAGGTGGCTTTACCTATGATGGTTATGGCCAATCTTCCTTTCTTCTCTCCTTTTTTGGTTTGTGATCACTCTCACTCTTACTCTGTGGTAATTCCAGCAGAGTGACATCCCTAATGTGTATTTCTCCCCCCCCCCCAGAAATGATCACCAAGGGGTTCTATTTATAGGGACTGAGGGTGCCCAAACCAGCCGTACGGCTAGGCCCCTCTAGTCCCCAAAGCATCCGTACGGCTCAGACTGGCGAGCTTCTGGATTTTTCCAATTTTATACCAGAGTAGTCCTGGAATTTATAGTTTATCCTAGGGAGGTCCTGGCCTATTAGCTTATCCCTGAAACGGTGCTAAGGCTACCTCTAAGATAGGTAGGTTTCAGATTGGGGTACTTACAAATGTGATGACATTCCCATATTGAACACTCCCAATCATTTGCACGGCCCTTCGGGGGTAGCCGTGGTAGGTACCATAGTTTGGTCCAAGCATTCCTCCAACTTGAGCTTATGAGGGTAGGAGGAAGTGGGGAGGGACTACAAAGATATGTTAGCTTGTGTCCTCTTGAGTTGGGTTAAGACGGGATCCCCTTCTCCGGAATCTAGGGCTTTTACCTCACTAGCAAGAGGGGGAGGCATCCGGTGTTCCGGCGGCGGAGGTCTCTTAGGGTTATCCGTGTGTACTTGCCCAGATCGAGTCAGTACACTCACTTCCAAAGGGTTGTCAACCTCTTCCGCCCCTTTCCTGAGTGACGGGGGGTTCTGGTTACCATATGGCCATGCTTCCTTTCTTAACTCATTTACCATGACCATTTCTTTCGGGGCGTATGCCGACTCACGAACCTTTTCTAGAGAGATAGGGTGGTGTCTTTGGCTCTTCCCAACTCCTACGGTTTCACGGAGTTTTTCCAAAGTAAGCATGCAGCAATAGTAATTTGGGAATACAGACCCATCAATCAGCGGTGGCAGTGGAGACAATGGTGGCAAAGCTAAGAAGTCATCCAAGGCCGGGAAGCCTTCTTCTTCCAATCTCGGGGAAGGAACACGGGGAGGCATATTTGAAGATACCTCATCATCATCACTTTCACACAGGATTCGGAGCTCCTCACGGGGCATGGAGCGAATGGATCCATTCATTTGGGCGATGTACCCTTCATAGTTGGTGATTTCCGAGGTCTTTGTAATTCCGGACTCATTCTTTCCATTAAGGTGACCCACCCGCTTAATTGTCCTTTTGCCGGTAGATGAACTGCACGCTTTAATGACATGGAAGCAATCATCGGGCGGAGGACAAACCCCATTTGAGCCTTGGTTCTCACTGTCCAACGTGTTCTTAATGGACCTTTCCATTTCCTCTATGCACTCTTTGAATGTTAGCTCATGCTCGGTGTGTGTTACTACGATCAGCTCGTCGGCATTTTGGTGGGGGATTCTTGCACTCATCACATTAGCAATCATGGAGTCGGATGGGCACTTCATGTTTCCCTCCTGCACACATGCCCATAGGGTTTCCTTCCATTCCTGCCCAATCTCAGTCATCGGGACATTGAACTCTAAAAGGTTCATCGGTGTCGGCCCCCCGAACTCAATCATATTCACATCGACTGGCCCAAATTCAATCATATTAATGCCATGGTTGTTGGGGAACGGGTTGTTGATCACATTTGGACTTCAGGGGAATTCAAGCTTCCCTTTGGCAATCAAGTCTAGGATGATGCACTTTACAGCGGGGCAACCATCGGTATCGTGCCCATGGTAGCTGTGGAACGCACACCTCTTGCTCTCATCACGGTACCTCTCGGGGTTTCTGGGTTGGAAGTTAACCAGGGGTTTTGCAAGACCTTGTTTAACTAACCCATCAAACACCTTACCCAAGGGCATCCCAAAGTCCTCAAATTTAACATACGGGCGCCCTTCCAAGTTCTCGGCCCTTTGCGGAGTTTGTCTCGGATTCTCCCCTTGGATATTGTTTACCGCTCCCACGGCTTTCTTCCCTTTACCGGCTGTCGGGAGACGATATCTGTAGGAGTTCCCACTGGCCTGAGTAGAGGATTGGTCATTAAGGGCCTTCTCAAATTTGGACCCAGCAGTGACCATTGCCCAGAGGTTGGGGTAAAAGTGATGACTGATCAAGGCCCGCAACTTAGGTTTCAAACATGATTGGAAAATGTCCAAATTTTCCTCTTCCATGGGTGGGTTGGAAATCTCCCCAAGTTTATAATTCCACCTCTTATAGAATTCTCCTATTGGTTCATCTCCCTTTTGCAGGGTGCTTTGCAGATCAACCCGGTTAGTTTCCCATTCTAGGTTTGACCGATATTTTATTAAGGAATTCTTCCTTGATTGCATCCCACATTGCTCGGGATTCATCCTTCAAGTGAAAGAACCACTTTAGGGCGTTTCCCCTTAAGGACAGTTGGAAGTGATCGGCCATTTACTGCATGGTACACCCTTTTGCTCTCATGGCTAAAGTATAAGTATTGAGATAAGTCTGTGGGCAGGAAGTCCCGTCAAATTTGTCTATCTCTGGCATTTTGAACTTGTGAGGCAGAGGAACAATCTTGTAGGGGTCGGTGATCCCCAAGGAGGATTTCTTTTCGTTCATCCCCTAAAATCTTTCTTCCATTTGTTTCAACTTCTCTACCAACCACCCCATTTGGGGTCCACATGTGGGCTTGAGTTGATTGATCCCACGGTTTGGCTCGTTATTGGCATTGTGGCGGGAGGTGAAGTGGTGGATGGGACCATCGGAGGAAGATTTTGAGGTGGTACATGAGTGTAGACATACCCTGATGCCGGGTTACTTTTCGGCATGTATGGTGGGATAGCCTCAGAGGTTTGGGCCATTGGTTGGTAAAGTGGGTAAGGCACTTCTCGAGAGGTGGTTGGCAAAGCCGGAGGTGGCAGGCCAATGGTAGCTGGAGCCAAGGGTGCTCGGCTACTTGGGATTGTGTCATACAAGTTGAATCCTGGCGGGTACATGGGAAAACCGCCCGGTGGGACAAAGGAAGCATGAGTGGTAGGCACATTTTGGTGAGTGGTGGCTTGGAATGTGGGACGTGAAGCCTCCACATTTGGGTAAACTTGAGGGGGCAGGACCCGGTTATATCCTCGGGGCTGCATATTCTCAATTCCCTCTTCATCAGTGATCTCCACAAAACTCCCGTCGTTTTCAAACACGACGGCTACCCCTCTCTACCTCATGGCTTCCATAACCCTATTCTACATATCCTCATGACGTTTCCTGACATTCTCTTCCCGAGCCCTGGCGGCCTCTAGAGCTTGTACCAGCTCTTCCCTACTAAGACCATTCGAATCCGCTGCGTTGTCACCCCCACTACTACTTCCTGCTCGACTAGCCATTCGGAGAAGTCTGGATGAAGCTGCTGATGAACTATCAGACTCGGCACTAATCAGATGATGACCCGGAACTCTGACCCATTTCTTACAAGCTGCGGAGGAGAAAGAGGTTCATTTCAGACTCGGGTATCAACTCGGGTTGGTGTTTGGGAGAATGGGTTTTAGGCTCATGCAATATGAAGGTTCATTATTATTAATTATGTTCATGTTTACTTAAAACGCATTTATTCCTAACTGGTTGGAAAAGATTTCCCTTCTTTTTCGTAGCTATTCTACATCATGGATCAGTGGAGGCCATCACTATGCCTATAGACCCCTCATTTTTCACCTGCCTTGCACACTCCCAAGGATGGACTGTCCCGGGCGAGGGTCCTATAGGGCAAGCGACTTCCACCGAAAAGAGACGAACCTAGGGTCTAGTGTATCGCAAGATTCCCAATGGGTGAGCCATTCCAATCATGATTAAGCCCCGGTTAAGATCGAGATTCGTCTTAGGGACTTAAGGGACTTCCGGTATAACCTCATCTTTGATGAGGGCCCTCGAATCTTATCCATGGGCTTAAGGATGATTAGTATGAACCATTCATTAGGGCTTGACAACACAGTGTCACCCTATCCTTAATACATGACTTAGGTTAATTACGGTCAACATTAACGCATAAGTTAAGGACCGGGTCAAAGTTGACCATGGTCACACTTGCTTTCACAAGGAGTCGTGACTCGGGCATTAACTTGGCCATAATTAATCTCAGACACGTATTAGGGATGTGGTAACGTGAGCTAGACCAAAAACCAACCAAAGTCTCGGTATTTGTGTGTCACGGACAGGTGTGGTTCACTCGGCTCGGAAGGGGAGGTGAAATGGACCCGTGCGCGCTAGAAGGGCACAAGAGCACCAATCAAGCTGCATCGTGGCATCCATCCCGGGTTTAAAGGGCATTTGGAGCGTGCAAGGTCATGTGCGCGTAGTGTAAAGCCATTCTATCTTCTCTTTTGAGTTAAAATAGAAATTTTCGATTCGTTTTAACATCATGAGGAATGTATAACCAACATATGAACAAGCATGAATAAGCATAATCGACAAAAATGAGCAAGCATGAATAAGCTATTTACACAAGCAATCAAGCAAGAATCATATGAACAAACAAAGCCAAAACTTGTACATACAACAAATTGTGCACAACCAAAGGTCATTTGAAATCAAGACTTCACAAGAAACAATCCTTTTTAAACCATTTGTAAAACAAGTTGTGCACAACAAAAGGATTCAAATTTTTTTACAAAATGGTTTATGGACAAGGAGGCTTTAAAAACCCAAATTTATGTCCAAAAAAGACTTGTGCATAACCAAGCTTTAAAAACCAAGTTTTGGCTAGAAAAGAAGAAGGTAATGTGCACAAACAAATCTGTAAATTTGGAACCTGGATAAGCAGAAGTAAAAGGGACACAGAATGTTTCTGCCCTGCACAAAATTGTCAAATTTTGAAACATTCTGTTCCCTTCCCAACATAGCCGTACGGCTATAGCATCCTGGCTATTATTTTTTGCAGTTTTTCAACTTCTGATCATCAAGCCCCAGTTTATTGCACATCCAGAACAGTTTCCACTCCGGAAGATTCAAACAGAAACTCAGCACACACAAAACAAACACAAAAGTTAACAAAAACGGGGGACTGGAGTTTGACCCACACAAAAGTGTCCTCAAAGCTTATAAAAAGAAATTTGCAAACACTTTACTCCCCAGCGGAGTCTCCACTGTAAGGATCCCACCCCGCGCGGGAAACGCGACGAGTATGGGGGCGAAACGCCAAACACGGTTATCACGCAAAAACATAACAGAGTCGCCACATTTCTTAATTATTTTACCAAACAAATGAAATGGTTAGAGATTCTATTAGTTCGGAGGTCAGGTTACGCCTTGAGAAGAGTTTTACGTCACCCAATTCACCTCGGATAGGACCGAGTCTCCCTAACGTTAGTTAACAAAGTGCATGTGTGTGTGTGTGTATGTTTCAAAAATAGGAGAAACTGACTTTTAGCAAAACTGGTTAATTATTTAACAAAAAAGGGTTATTTTGCAAACATTCTGACCAAAAAAGGAAGAAACTGAAAAATGCACTCCCCGGCCAAAGTAGCCGTACGGATGGGGAGAGCATTCCAGAGATTTTTGACAGTTTATCAGAAAACTGTCCAGTTTCAGGAAAAACAGAGTGTTCTTGGTGAAACTGGACTGAAATGATCATTTTCAGTTATTTTCTTTTAACAAAAACATAGATTTGATCATCCCTATGTCATTGATCACAAATTAGTCACCAAAAACAAAGGTTTTGGGTGTGATCAAGACAATCATTGGGGAAGTTTTGAGAAAGGTGGTGAACATGCCCTTTGGGCCAAAATTGCCATTTGATGAGTAAAGATTGAAACTTTACCATCAAAATGGACTTTTTATGAAAGATTAACCTTAAGGGACAACAAGAACAACATAAAGATCCAATCTTTATGACCCAATCTTAGGGATTTTTTGGCTAGATCAAGGTTGGGATGATAAAGATTGAGCCTTTATCCCCCAACATGACATAAAGACATGAGCTTTCACCTTGATAAAGAGATCTTTAAGCCATTTAGAGCAAAGAAATCAAACCATGATCATCCTTAGGTTTGAACCTCTTTCACAAAAAAGTATGAAGGGCACCTTGAATCATGCTCGTGGTTTAATTCATATTATATGTATATATATATATATATATATATATATATATATATAAGATATATATGCTTGAAATGGACAAGTCTGGTAGTAATATAATATATATATGCTTGAGAGGACAAGTCTTACAAGAATGTAAATAAGAACAAGTAATATTATTAACAAAGCAAAATAGAGTTGAGGTGAAGAGAAGATGGGGGAAGGAGAACTCACCTATGATGGTTCTAGTCTATCTTCCTTTCCTTCACTCAATTATAAGGGTGATCTCTCTCCCAGACACAATTTCTGCAGAGTTTCCCCTCTCTAAACAATATTCTCACCCCTGAAATGATCAGCATGGGGTTCAATTTATAGAGGCTGAGGGTGCCCAACATAGCCGTACGGCTAGGGACCTGATGTGCCCAAACCATCCGTACGACTCGACTTGGCGAGCTTCTGGATTTTTCTAAGTTTAATTCCAGTTCAGTCCTGGAATATTAGGTTTATCCTAGTGAGGTCCTGGTCCATTGGTTTATCCCTAAATGGTACCAAAAATTCCTCTAAGGTATGTCAATTTCAGATTGGGGTACTTATAAATGTGTACTCGAAGATGACTCAGAAAGGAGAGTGATTTTGTCTCTTATTTGGGGAGAGACTCACGAGATTTTTGAGTTTGAATGAATTAGGCATTTTAGCTATCGACTTGGCTTTTTGGGAAAGTGTTCCAAGCATCGACCCTTTGAGGATACCACACTATGTAGTGAGAGTAAGAGGTGAAGTGGATAGCCCCTAGTGTGGATTATATTTGACAAGTTCGCACATCTTGAGCATGAATTGGAAGGGGACGGAAAGAATTGAAAGCCCCTAGCCTTGATGCTTGGATTTCAAAGAGAAGTATATGAAAGTGGAGAAGAGGAAGCCCCTAGACTCAATAAATAATGCTGCTTGGTTCAAAATCTAGGAAAGTCATTCTACCTTAAATGGACCCTAGTATTTATTTTGGATGTCTTGGATGTTTGACTGATTAATTTTGCAAGTGAATCATCTAGAAATGTCTTAACAAGTTTTGAGAAGAAGGCCAATCATTAGTGCGCCTTATGAATGATGTGAATTTCTTGATGGATGATATCTTTGAATGATGGAGACGGTCTTCATGTTGAAAGCCGCAATTGCTCGAGTTTCTGGTAGGAGGGTGTGGTGTTGAAGAATTCTCCTTTTCTTCATTTGGATTCTTCGTTGGAGGAGGTATGATTGAGAAATCCTCCTTGACTTTGTTGGAACTTGTTGAAATGCCTTCTTTGATGTGGGGCGGAAGCTTGAGTGTTTTTTTTTTTTTTTTTTTGACTCTCAAAGCTTATATTGAGTAGCCCCACTCTTCTTGGGAAATGTTTGACATGAACGCCTTTGACTTACTTTAATTGTGATCCTTCGACTTTCAACTCGAGCGAGAAGATGATAATGTGTAGCCCCTAGGCCTTTGAACTTGTTTAGACACGACTATTATCAATTACAATATTTTATATTAGTGACTATTGTTTGGTGGATCCATTACTCCTTAATGATTTCATCATTAGCTTTGTGTAGATTTATCATGTTTCGGTTTAAGCTAACTCACCATTGTTAGAAATTAGATAGAACAACTTGGAATTGTGTATAAGGAATAAGAACGACTTTTATTAATAACTAGAATTTAAAAACAGACTCGATAGTTGACACAGACTAGAGAGGAGGGAGAGGATAGTTGTAGCCCCAAAGTGATTGTGTAGATCTTCGGTTCTTCTTGAGGCTCCATTTTCTTCAAGTCTCTAAGAGAGAGAGTTGGTGACGACATTCGGTATCTCTATTTCCTTTTTGTCAATGAGATCTTGGATCACATCTTGGAGGTGGTAGCAAGAGTTGGTATCGTGACCACTAAAGTGGTGGAATTTGCAATAGAGACTATGGTCATAATTAGGGGGGAGTTCCCTTGGTGTTGTAGAAGGACTTCTTGGTTTAATCTTTCCTTCCTTAATGAGGACGTCAAAGAGCCCTTCTTGGGTAATGCTAACCAATGGGTCATAGTACCTTTCTTTCTTCTTCTTACCGTTAGGAACGGTGGAGTTTTTGCTTCTATAAGGATGGCTATACGCGATGTTAGACGAGGCATCTCTTGTGGAAGTATTTTTGTTG
Source organism: Campanula takesimana (assembly GCA_026119855.1). Classification (NCBI taxonomy): domain Eukaryota; kingdom Viridiplantae; phylum Streptophyta; class Magnoliopsida; order Asterales; family Campanulaceae; genus Campanula; species Campanula takesimana. The sequence continues at coordinate 794,235 of JAOWBW010000501.1, forward strand.
AAGTGAAAGCCATTATGTTGAGTCTTCTTCTCTTTAGGTTTGGCCATATCACGAAGCGATGTGATCTCTTTCTCGTAGAAGCTCATTTGTGCTTGTAGGTGATCTTGTAGTTCGACTTCCATTTGGGCCCTTAGGTTTGACTCAACTTGGGCACACACGTCGGTAATGCACTTCTTGATGATAGTCTCGACTCCTTCTTCGTATTCGATGGTGGTTTTGCTAGCCTTAGGGGTAGCACTATAATTAGTCGGACATATGTCATGGACTTGTGCATTTTGTTTCGTGGCTTCCATTAACTCTAGCTCATTGAATTTTTCCATAAGACTGGTCATTATCTCGGCATGAGCCCTTTGTTCTAGCTAGAGGTGGTTCTTTAGAGCCTTGATTTCCTTAGACATGATTCCCACAACTTGCACACTCCATCGGAAGCACGACTTGACTTAGGAGTGATCGGACTAGTTTCCATTGAGGAGGTTGGGGAGCTTGAAAATCTTAGAGGTGAACTCGAGATATCCCAACAAGATGACTTTTGGAAGAACGGTCCCAAATGATCCTAAATAGGAAAAGGATTATGGTGAAAATTTACCCCCACGAGTGAGTTTTTTGAAGCTTTAGTTTTATTAGGAACAGAGTTTTGACTCAAAGAGGGAGCACACATTGATTATCTACCATAAAGCACATAGGAGCACATTCGGCAAGAAATGTCTCGTACGAGACAAGGGAAACCTCGTACGAGACAATCGCATCAGAATCAGGGATTTTGGTCCTAAATTGGTCGGACGGAGTTTCATCCGTTTTGGGGGGGCCTACCTAATATCCTGGAATAGTGGATTCTGTCACCCTAGAATATGAGCCCCTTGTTTTTACCTGTATTGCACTCTCCCAAATGGACAATTTGGGCAAAGGTCCCACATTCTCATCGGAATCCACCATTAAAATTACCAAACCTTAGTGATTCTGTAATTGTTTTGCATTTTGTTAAACAACGCCTTTTATGCAATCAAACCTTATGAATTCTTGTTTAGGGACAACCGAAAGGGACATTATCAAACGTAGGATCTTGATGGCGAAAGATACTAGACTCGATGAACGTAGAAAAATTCTCAATTTCACCATCGCATTCCTTTGTCCGATAATTTATTACCGAAGGGACAACCGTTATGAATTCATGAAGGGAAGATTATAGATTGTATGAAAAGCGTTATCTTGGGCAAAGATTAAAACAATCCTAAGAATCGAATCGACCGGTCTCAAGGAGTGTCCTATTGATTATTATGTATGCATGAGGTTGATGTAGGGCTTACGGCTAAGGCTCCCCATGGACACATTCTAGGAGCGTGTCACGGAGTGGGTACACCATCTTTGGAGAGACCGGTGAGTGCCACTCGTAGAGTGGGGGTGCTGACCGACATCCGTCCTCCGATTGGGACCCGGGTTTATAGGGTATGTAGTGCAATTATTCTACATGCGTGCACGTGTGTGAGAGTCAAGTTCTAGGTGTCAAGGGAAAAATAGAGATTTTTGTTTTTTGGAAGCAAGTAAAAGATTGACCGGACCAAAGTGGTTGCCTACGTTTCCCTCAATCTTAAGAAAAAGAAAGAGAGACTCAGGTCAACGTAGTTCGAGTTCGCAAAAGGTTTTTTAGAAGAAAAGGAGTACATAAACACGTAGGAGCACATAAAAGAAAGGGATATAAGTACTCACAGTGCTTGCATTACCCATTAATGGGTGCAAAATAAACTAGGGAATGAGTACAATAGTCATCCCTAATTTATTCATTTTTTTTATACTCCGCTGCAAAAGATGTTAGCGCAAAAACAATACATTATGACATAAATCATTTTTTCCACATATGGGGACGGAGTAAAACAAGCAAAGAAAAGTACCCCCCCCCCCTTTTTTTTTAAAGCCAGGGAATGATCTGGAATTTCTGAAAATTTGGGACTGTTTTGGAATTTTCAGGAACACAGGGACCAGAATGTATTTTTGAAGTTTCAGTGACCAATCTGTATTTTTTTATTGAAAAACATTTTTTTTTAATTGCCTAATCATCAAGTCATAATTTCCCCATGATTGCCTTGATTAATAATCATGGTGACATGATGGATAATCAAAGGCAATCATTAGACAATTATGACATGATGATTGAACCTTAAAATCATCAAATTTTCAAGGAAAAACCAAGTTTGGCGGCCCAGAAAAGCCTCGTACGAGAAATTAGATGTCTCGTACGAGATAGCCGCTTCCGAACTCAGATTCAAGACAGAACAGATTCAGAACAGAAACAGTCCGAAAATTTGCAGAAAAAATCAGAAAAATCCAATTTTTTGCAGAAAATTAAAACGATTAAAAACACCTAATTTGTACGCAAGTCTAACCCAATTAAATTAATGTCCCCAGCAGAGTCGCCACTGTTTGCATCTGAGAAAGATTTGATCCTCGCTTTACCTTTTTGATTTGAGAGTCTCCACCATGTTGTTGAACGGAACACGGACCGTGAGATTCTTGAGTTCCGGGGTTAAGTTATGGATTGGGAAGGTCAAGGAGCACCCAATCCACCCAATCTAGGATTGGTCTTGCTTAGGTGTTTTTAATCAAATAGAGAACAAGTAATTAAAACAAGTAAAACCAATAATTAATTTCTTAATTATTGGAATGTCAGATCATGTGCTTCGAGACCATCTCCATGGATTGGAGAGGCTCTAGGCTGATCATTTTTATGGGATTACACTACTCTAAAACAAATAAAGAGATGAGATGTAGAGATTAAAAGCGTGGGAGTTTACCTAAAGCGTTCTTGAGATTCCAATTGATGGCCTTGACTAAAGCCTTGAATATCCAAGAGTTTTGTGATGACTTTAGCTTGAACAGAAGAGTTTTTTATGGTGTTTTGGTGTGAGGGAGGGGAAAACGGTATTATTGAGAGAGAGCCTGATTAAAGAATTGTTAACCTTTTTTGTGGTGAAAGACTCTATTTTTATAGGTATTGGACTACTTAGGGACCAAGTCTAGGAGTCTTAAGTTTAGTAGGTTGTAGAGTCCTTATTTGGAGAGGTTAAATGAGGTAGGAAATCAGTAGGAAATCACCTAGGAAGCTTCCTATTAGATATTCCCCGAATTAGGAGAGTGTTGGCCAAGAAAGAGATCAAGACGGAGAAGGAAAGTGACTCTTACTCGCAGACAGAGGAGATATCTCGTATGAGACATCGATGTTTCGTACAAGACATCCAGTACAAAAGTACTATTTTGCCCTTATCTAAAGTTATGTTGTTCAGTTTACCCCCTAATTAACGGAGTCAGTCAGGAACTTAACGAAACATGCCAAAACTAACGAGTTTTCATCAAAACACGAAAGCGATACACGAGAGTAGTGTAATCATAAATTTGAGTTCAAAATGGGGTGTCTACACTTAGACATGAAGTTATTATAGTCTTGTCGCGACCCCGGACCCCGCGGGCCCCGGGACCGCGAGCTGGACGTCGACTCTAAAACCAAAACTACGAAATACCAAGGTTAAAAATTTCATTTAATACCAAAAGGTGATGATCCAAAGTTTACAAATCATTTTGAACGACAAGGTAAAACTAGTACAAACTCCACAGTTCATACACCAAGATTACAATATACACAAATCCTAATGACGTCAATGTTTGGTACAAATATCCCCAAAAGGTTACACATTGATATAATGTAAACCAACCTATACAACTTCCCCAAAAGAACGGATCCACACTCGACGTCCTCGTTCTCGTGATCAGCGAGACTAATCCTTAGCACCTGGGGGGGGTTTAAGGAAAAACAAAGATAAAAGAGAAAAGGGGTGAGATAAATCTCAATAAGTTACTAATGCAACTACATGACATGCTATGATGCAATAAGCAATAAACCAATATAATTATCACATGGCACATAGCAATTATCATATAACAGATAGCAGCGGAAATAAGCACATAACAAAGGATATAGCCAAGGTTTTCCAAACCGGAACATCCAAATAAAGGATCGCTGCGCAGCTTCAATAATCAACCAATCATCATCTTCATAATAGCATGAAAGCCAAAGAGAAAACCCCGGTACCGGAACCAATAACCATAACAGTGTCACAAAGGACAAGGATCATGACACAAAGTCATACCCGCTAGCCAGATACATTCACAAAGGAACGCTGACTTATCCTTTCCAAGGCCAATCTGGAGAAGGGGTAAAGAAGGGGGCAAAACAATGGTCAACATTATAATGGACTTGGCTTTGCCATTATAATCTTTCCCATCGCCCAAACACACACAAAATACCAGCTGGACTTTCACGTAAAGGCTAAGTAATAAAATACTAGCGCGATAAACAACAAAGGATTCCAAAGTAGGGAATCATGCCAATTAATCACCAAGAAGATGAAATGAACAAACAATGCACAATAAAGGTGCTTCAAAGTCCCAATTAACCATCTATGAATATCAAACACAGACTTGATCACAAGGGACCCAATTCCATCACTAAAGTGTACAACAATGTTCACTAAGGTCAACTAGAAGGACACCCAAGACTTAGACTAAACGCGTCCTTCATTCACACAATTTAACAAATGTAAATTTTCAGGGATTCTGTGCGGCCGCCCAAAGTGGGTTGTGCGGTCGCCCAAAAAGCCTCAGACCAAGAAAAAAAGCTTTCAGAAAGATGCGCGGCCGCCCAGGAAGTTTTGTGCGGTCGCACAATGCTCTGGATTTCCAGAAATCGGGAAGAACAACATGGGTTCTTCCATTTTCAAACCCAAACACATTTCAACCCAAATCAAACATTCCCAACAAGATTTCTAAGGTACCCAAACATTATCTAAACAAAAAGGGGACCTTAACAACACCCTTTATCAACCAAAACCAAGATTGAATCAAGATATTCATCAATTCACCATTTTCAACCAAAACTCAATAAATTCCAAATAAATTGCAAAACTCATCCAAACTTCAAATGTAATACATCAAACACTATCTAAACATGATATGAACAATTTAGCATTAAAATGGGGAAAAGTAACTTACTTGCAAATTCTCAAAGTTGATGGATTTCAAATCTTTTTGACTCTACGCGATCCTATCGACGATCTAAACAAGGTTTACGTTTTAAGAAATGAGAGAAGATGATAGGAAGAAGGAGAAAATGAAGAGAGAAGAAGAAAGAAAAACTTACCCAAATCTTAGAGAGAGAGAGAGTTGGCTGGGAATTGGGAGTAGGGTGAGGGAGATGGAGTGTGAGGGTGAAAGAGGAGGAGTAGGGAGGGAGTAGGGGGGAATTATTTCAAAATATTACACTCAAGCCCCTTCCCCATCCACTAACACAAAACTACACTCCCAACTAACAATTAAGACCCAACAAGACTACACTAACCCAAATGACCCAAATAAAATGCTAGGCATAAATATTATGAAACATAAAATGCACTCATAATTATTTAAATAAATAATAATTTAAATAAATAACTAAGCAAATAATTAAATAAAAATCATTTAATTACTAATAAAATAGAGCCTATAATTCGGGTCGTGACATTCACTCCCCCTTAAAGAAAATTTGACCCGAATTTTAACGAGACTTACCTTAAACAAAAAGCCAAGGAAATTTCCTCTCGATCTCATCTCGAAGCTCCCACGTCGACTCCTCGATGTTATGATTCCGCCAAAGGACTCTAACCAACGAAATGCTTTTGCTCCTCAACTCTTGGACTTTGGAATCTAAGATCTGAACCGGTCGTTCCTCATAAGACATATCTGGCTCAATATCCTCCGGTATCCTCGGTAACACGTGAGACGGATCATGAACGTACTTCCGAAGCATAGAAACGTGAAAGACGTTGTGCAACCGGTCCAAAGATGACGGTAACGTAAGGCGATACGCTAGAAGTCCAACCCTTCCCAAAATCTCAAACGGACCAATAAACCTCGGAGCCAATTTGCCTTTCTTCCCAAACCTACGAATACCCACCTTCGGAGACACTTTCAAGAACACAAAATCACCAACCTGAAAACTAAGATCTCGCCTTCGGTTATCTGCGTAGCTCTTATGTCGACTCTGGGCTGTCTTCAATCTATCCCGGATAACTTTAACTTTCTCAACCGAATCCTGAAGCAAATCAATACCCAAAACTTTCGCTTCACCGACCTCATCCCAACAAATAGGCGATCTACACTTTCTTCCATACAAGGCCTCAAACGGTGCCATCTCGATACTAGCCTGATAACTGTTGTTGTACGAGAATTCCACTAACGGTAGGTGCGAATCCCAAGAATCAGAAAAGTCTATCGCACAAGCTCGCAACATATCCTCCAAAATCTGAATAGTCCTCTCGGATTGACCGTCGGTCTGAGGATGAAAAGCTGTACTGAATCGCAAATCTGTACCCAAAGCCTCCTGAAACGCCTTCCAGAATCTAGAAGTAAACCTCGGGTCTCGATCTGACACAATGCTAACCGGAACTCCATGAAATCTCACAATCTCATCGATATAAAGGGTCGCAAGCTTTTCCATCGAATATCTGATGTCAATAGGCAAGAAATGGGCGCTCTTGGTCAATCTATCCACTATTACCCAAACACTGTCATACTTCCTACGGGTACGAGGCAGTCCCGTAACGAAATCCATAGTCACATGCTCCCATTTCCACTCGGGAATCTCTAACGGCTGAAGTAATCCCGCGGGTCTCTGATGCTCGGCTTTGACCTGCTGACAAGTTAAACACCTCGATACATACTCGGCTATGTCTCTTTTCATTTTAATCCACCAAAATTGTTGCTTCAAATCCTGATACATCTTCGTAATACCCGGATGAATAGTATACCTCGATTTGTGACCCTCATCAAGAACTCTCTGTTTAATTCCATCAACATCCGGAACACACAAACGACCACGGAAAGTCAAAACTCCACTCGAACTCAAAGAAAAATCCTCGAAGTTCTTTTCCTTCAATTTACCCATTACCTTCACCAACTCGGGATCCTCTTTCTGAGCTTCCTTTATCCCTTGAATTAGGGTCGGAGACACCCTAATGTTCGCAAAAATAGCCCCATGTCTCGATTCACGAGGAGACCAATCTCGAACATCCTCAAGCATTTTCCACTCTCGAACCATCATCGAAGCCACATAAGACTTTCTACTAATCGCATCGGCTACCACATTCGCCTTCCCCGGATGATAAGAAATCGTACAATCATAATCCTTCAACAATTCCATCCATCGGCGCTGTCTATTATTCAACTCTTTCTGGGAGAAAAGGTACTTCAAACTCTTGTGATCCGTAAAAATCTCAAACTTCGCTCCATAAAGATAGTGCTTCCACTTGTGCAACGCAAAGACAATCGCCGCCAACTCCATATCATGAGTCGGGTAATTCTGCTCACTAGGGGTCAACTTCCTCGAAGCATAAGCAATCACTTTCCCATTCTGCATCAATACACAACCCAAACCTTCTTTCGAAGCATCACTGTAAATCACTAGGCCATCGCTCCCATTAGGCAAAGTCAAGATCGGTGCGGTAGTCAACCTCTTCTTCAATTCCTCGAAACTCTTGTCACATTTCTCGGTCCACACAAACGGAACATTCTTCCGGGTCAACTGAGTCATCGGAGTAGCAATCCTCGAAAACCCTTCAATAAACCTTCGGTAATACCCGGCTAAACCAAGAAAGCTTCTAATCTCTGTCACTGACTCGGGTCTCTTCCAATCCACTATTGCCTCTATCTTTGACGGATCCACCGAAATCCCATCTTTAGAAATCACATGACCCAGAAATGACACCTTCTCGAGCCAAAACTCGCATTTGCTAAACTTCGCAAATAATTTCTCCCTCGCAAGAACGGATAAAACTGTCCTCAAATGCAGCTCGTGCTCCTCTCGAGATTTCGAATAAACAAGAATGTCGTCGATGAAAACCACCACGAACGAATCAAGATAAGGATGGAAAATCCGGTTCATCAAATCCATAAATACGGCCGGCGCGTTAGTCAACCCAAATGGCATAACCAAGAACTCATAATGACCATAACGAGTGCGAAAAGCAGTCTTCGGGATATCCTCCGATCGAACCTTCAACTGATGGTACCCACTTCTCAAATCAAGTTTGGAAAACACAACGGACCCTTGAAGCTGATCAAACAAATCATCAATATGCGGTAGAGGATACTTATTCTTCACCGTAACCTGATTCAACTTCCGGTAATCTATACACAACCTCAACGAACCATCTTTCTTCCGCACGAATAAAACCGGTGCTCCCCACGGGGAAACACTAGGGAGGATAAACCCTCGATCAAGCAACTCTTGCAACTGAACCTTTAATTCCTTCAACTCTGCGGGAGCTAACCTATAAGGCGCTTTCGAAATCGGAGCCGTACCCGGCAAAAGATCTATACAAAACTCAATCTCACGATCGGGAGGCATATCATACTCGGTAGAGAAAACATCGGGAAATTCCCGGACTACCCGAACACTATCAAAACTAGGGGATTCTTTCCTAGTATCCAGAACACTAGCCAAATACCCCTCACAACCACTATACAATAATTTTCTCGCTTTCATAAAAGAAATTAAGCGAACCTTTCTACTCAGAGGACAAGCCTCAAACACAAACTTAGGCACATCGGGAATAGAAAAAGTAACAGTTTTCTTACGGCAATCCACAGAAGCATGAAACTTGCTCAACCAATCCATACCCAAAATGACATCAAAGTCTTGGATAGGAAGAACCACCAAATCCGCACAAAGGACACGACCACAAATAACCACATCACAAGCACGAAAGACTCGATCAGAAATCAAGCATTCTCCTATAGGGGTCGACACCTCTAGCACGTACGGTAAAGACTCGAATGCAGCATTTAACATGGAAGCAAATTGCACAGAAATGTATGAATGAGATGATCCTGGATCTACTAACGCTCGTGCGCTCACATTAGACACAAAAACAATACCTCCAATAACGGATGGATCATCGGTCGCTTGTTGTTGATTCATGGCAAATACTCTTCCTTGGACTTTGGGTTTCCCAGCTGCATCCCTTTTCTGACCCTGATTATTACCAACTCCTGACCCGGATGACTGACCTCGGTACCTCGTGCAGTCTCTCACAAAGTGCCCCATTTCACCACAATTGGTACACTTGCCTTGCTTTTTCCAACACCTATCCTCCGCATGGCCTACTTTCTGACAAAAGGTACAAGGCTTCCTCATTAGGCTCCCTTGGTTCCCGGAAGTGGTACCCAGGTTCCTTGGGATCAGTTGCCCTCGGGACTGAGATTGTCCCCCAAAGTTACCTCGATTTTTGATCCTTGGTTGTGACTTGCTCTGCGCTCCTTGCTTACTCGGGTTGGCTACCTCGGTCTTCCTTTTATGCTCCCCAATATCTTGCTCTATCAAATAGGCTCGATCCACCGCATCTTGGAACGTCACAATCCGTTGAGCAATCAGTTGAGTACGGATGGAGGTCTTCAATCCCCGAATAAATCTCATAGCTTTTTGCTCCTCGGTCCTCACCAAATAGTCGCAATACCGGGCTAATTCTATGAACTTAGCCGAGTATTGTGCTATAGACAACACACCTTGCTCTAGGTTGAGTAGCTCGATCTCCTTTCGGTTTTGATCAACAACCGGGATGAAATGCTCCTTGAATTTGCGCACAAACAACTCCCACACATACACCGTGTGAGTATCATCCCAAGTAGCTTTAATACCCTTCCACCAATGCTCGGCGGCTCCCACGAGCTTGTAAGCCGCGAACCGGACCTTGTCCTCATCCGAACACCCAAATACATCATAAATCTTCTCCATAGACTCAATCCACAACTCGGCTTTCCTTACATCGGGCTCCCCATTGAATTCAACCGGTTTCAACTTCAGAAATTGCTCCAATCCATAACGGGGTGGAGCTTGTTCTACCCTCGGACCTTGATCATGTATGGCCTTCATGGCCGCCTCAAACATGCCTTGAAACATGGCACGGGCTTCATCCCTTGTATCATTCTGATTCTGTGCCCCACTAGCACCTCCTCTGTTTCTTCTTCCCGACATTGAGAACAATTACCTGCATAAAACATCAACCGTTAATCACTCCGCACACTACTACCCACCTAGGTCATACTAATCCACCTAGACTTATACATAGAGCTAATGCCATAGCTCTGATACCAACTGTCGCGACCCCGGACCCCGGGACCGCGAGCTGGACGTCGACTCTAAAACCAAAACTACGAAATACCAAGGTTAAAAATTCCATTTAATACCAAAAGGTGATGATCCAAAGTTTACAAATCATTTTGAACGACAAGGTAAAACTAGTACAAACTCCACAGTTCATACACCAAGATTACAATATACACAAATCCTAATGACGTCAATGTTTGGTACAAATATCCCCAAAAGGTTACACATTGATATAATGTAAACCAACCTATACAACTTCCCCAAAAGAACGGATCCACACTCGACGTCCTCGTTCTCGTGATCAGCGAGACTAATCCTTAGCACCTGGGGGGGGTTTAAGGAAAAACAAAGATAAAAGAGAAAAGGGGTGAGATAAATCTCAATAAGTTACTAATGCAACTACATGACATGCTATGATGCAATAAGCAATAAACCAATATAATTATCACATGGCACATAGCAATTATCATATAACAGATAGCAGCGGAAATAAGCACATAACAAAGGATATAGCCAAGGTTTTCCAAACCGGAACATCCAAATAAAGGATCGCTGCGCAGCTTCAATAATCAACCAATCATCATCTTCATAATAGCATGAAAGCCAAAGAGAAAACCCCGGTACCGGAACCAATAACCATAACAGTGTCACAAAGGACAAGGATCATGACACAAAGTCATACCCGCTAGCCAGATACATTCACAAAGGAACGCTGACTTATCCTTTCCAAGGCCAATCTGGAGAAGGGGTAAAGAAGGGGGCAAAACAATGGTCAACATTATAATGGACTTGGCTTTGCCATTATAATCTTTCCCATCGCCCAAACACACACAAAATACCAGCTGGACTTTCACGTAAAGGCTAAGTAATAAAATACTAGCGCGATAAACAACAAAGGATTCCAAAGTAGGGAATCGTGCCAATTAATCACCAAGAAGATGAAATGAACAAACAATGCACAATAAAGGTGCTTCAAAGTCCCAATTAACCATCTATGAATATCAAACACAGACTTGATCACAAGGGACCCAATTCCATCACTAAAGTGTACAACAATGTTCACTAAGGTCAACTAGAAGGACACCCAAGACTTAGACTAAACGCGTCCTTCATTCACACAATTTAACAAATGTAAATTTTCAGGGATTCTGTGCGGCCGCCCAAAGTGGGTTGTGCGGTCGCCCAAAAAGCCTCAGACCAAGAACAAAAGCTTTCAGAAAGATGCGCGGCCGCCCAGGAAGTTTTGTGCGGTCGCACAATGCTCTGGATTTCCAGAAATCGGGAAGAACAACATGGGTTCTTCCATTTTTCAAACCCAAACACATTTCAACCCAAATCAAACATTCCCAACAAGATTTCTAAGGTACCCAAACATTATCTAAACAAAAAGGGGACCTTAACAACACCCTTTATCAACCAAAACCAAGATTGAATCAAGATATTCATCAATTCACCATTTTCAACCAAAAACTCAATAAATTCCAAATAAATTGCAAAACTCATCCAAACTTCAAATGTAATACATCAAACACTATCTAAACATGATATGAACAATTTAGCATTAAAATGGGGGAAAAGTAACTTACTTGCAAATTCTCAAAGTTGATGGATTTCAAATCTTTTTGACTCTACGCGATCCTACCGACGATCTAAACAAGGTTTACGTTTTAAGAAATGAGAGAAGATGATAGGAAGAAGGAGAAAATGAAGAGAGAAGAAGAAAGAAAAACTTACCCAAATCTTAGAGAGAGAGAGAGTTGGCTGGGAATTGGGAGTAGGGTGAGGGAGATGGAGTGTGAGGGTGAAAGAGGAGGAGTAGGGAGGGAGTAGGGGGGAATTATTTCAAAATATTACACTCAAGCCCCTTCCCCATCCACTAACACAAAACTACACTCCCAACTAACAATTAAGACCCAACAAGACTACACTAACCCAAATGACCCAAATAAAATGCTAGGCATAAATATTATGAAACATAAAATGCACTCATAATTATTTAAATAAATAATAATTTAAATAAATAACTAAGCAAATAATTAAATAAAAATCATTTAATTACTAATAAAATAGAGCCTATAATTCGGGTCGTGACAAGCCTTCCACGTGATGAACATTATGTTTGACATATTCAAACGCTACCTTTAACCAGGTAGTTATAAAGGGTATGATTGGCATAATCGGATTAATATAGGGAAGAATAATAAGCTTTGATGGATTTGTCCATCTTCGGAGAGATGTCAAGCTTGGACCCCTCGTAGGAATGATTTTGATGAAATGTTCGACCGGACTCAAATGAATTGATTGGATCAATGTCATTTGGATTATCAACATATTCAGAATCGAGAAAGTATTAAACAATACAAGTTGACTTTTGGACCATGACTTGTGTTCAATGACATCGTGGACAAAAGGATTGTGACATGTTCAAAAGGAATGCGAACTTGTATCTAGTTACACTATTTGGGTAGGTATGACGGTTTGCTAGAACCTAATCATATCTTATGGGATCATGTTTGGACTCATTGCCAACTTGGTGTAATCCTAGAGGATCACACACAATAGAACGAATCCTAAAGGACTAAATTGGAATATGGGTCGAAGGACTATTTAAGGATTTAGGAATTTAGAGGAAGAAAACTGGAAATAGGGGAGGTCCACCCGGACCTATTAAAGGACCCGGTCAGACCATGCTTGGTCCGGTTGGACCCCTTTGAATACCTGGGCGGATCTGTGGCTTCGGCCAGAACTTTCCTTAGTCTATTGTCTTGCGGGTTTAGACATTTGTTACCTATTTAGAATAGGTCTAACAAGTATTTAAACAGCCTCTAGTTGCCCTAATCAGTACATAAGTTTGTGTAAGCCTCCAAAGAGTTTTGAGAGAGTTATTTCTTGTTCTAAGTAATCCATAGATTGAAGAACATAAACACAATTTATATTCCATATAGTTCATACAATTGTGAAAGTGTGTTTCACAATTTGTTCTAGCAACCAAGATCAAGAAGTTATTTGATATTCGTTCGTGGTGTGGATACCGCTAGAGGGTGAAACTTATCATCTTCAAAGTTCGTGATTCTTGCTCTGTGCGTGATCAAGCTTTCAAGCCCCCACAATCTGACTTCCCCCCAGATTCACAATATTGAAATTTCTATTGACGGGATTTAGTTGTGAGATTTTTAAAATAGTGGAAGCCTAAGCTTCAGATCTTCTGCCTTTTTTGTTTTTTATTTTCGAAGTTGTTAATGGTGGCCGGATTTGGATGGTGGTGATCGGATTTGGGAGAATCGGTGGTGGTTGAGGCTGTTGACTGGTGGTGGTGGTTGTGGTTGATCGGTGGAGTTGGACTTTGGAGAAATGGTGGTGGTGGCGGCAGGATATGGGCTTTAATGGTGGCCAGATTTGGGTGGTGGTGGTGGTTGTTGACTGATGAGGATGGTGGGGTTAGGTGGAGAAGCAATTGCCACTCTCAATATAAATGGACCTTTATACCCTTCTATTTTCAAGAAAAATGATAAAAATACCCCTCATGTGACATGCACATGACCATTTCTCCTTAACTTTCTAACGTCGTTAGGAGTTATAGGGGGTCATAGGTCAAACGGCAAATTAAAGGGTTACTTTGGGACAAAATTGAGTTTGGGGTGCAAAGTGAGAATGGGTGGATACTTTGGGGGGCTAAACATATTTTGGCCCTATTAAAAATATAAAATAATTAATAAGAAAATGGAAAAGGAAAATATTTTCCTTCTTCTTCCCAACTTCCAGTCCCCTTTTCCCTTTCTCCTTCCAGCATTCTCGTAATCCCCCTACCCATTCTCCAAGCTTCCATCCCTACCACCCTTTCCCCTCCCCCTCCACCCCTCACACTTCCTTGGCTATTCCATTCCATTAACTCCCATTATCAACACCTCCGACAACAATGCCAAAAGCTCCATCAAATCAACAATGGCAAGTAGCTTCAGACCTATCTTTTCATGTTCTCCCTCAACTCATCGTCTCCCTCTGTCTTCCCGCTTCCGATGTCTCCACTAGGCCTGGAAATTTTGACCCGTTACCCACTAACCCGCACAACCCAACCCATTATAACCCAACCTAACCCAACCCGTTTCAATCCGCTTTAACCCGTAAACATAAATAGGTAGAATTAACAAACTTATGGCACCTTGGTCAAAAAAATAAACGGGTCGACCCGTTTCAACCTGGCAACTTAAATGGGCTGTAGCGGGTCGGCCCGTTCTGACCCGTTAACCCACCACAACCCGACCCGACCCAACCCAACCCGCACAATTTCCAGGCATAGTCTACACATCCTATTCCTAAATTAACGAATTTAATGAAACCCGAATCTCGGTTTTTTGCTTCTTTGATTTTTTTATATTTTTTTATCTGGATCTAGCGTTTCCGCTTCTCACTCGTCTAATCGTCTCCCTCTCTTCACTCTTCCCATAACACATTCCCACTTTCAGGTTTATGATTTTGATCAAAAACTCAAATCTGGGTTGTTTTGCCTCCTTTTTTTGTTTAACTTCGATATTTGATTTTGGGATAATATTATAGTTTGGTGTTAAAAGAGATTAGTTCCTTGTTATTCATGTCTGGATTGAGAACAATTGAAGTGAAAGCGCTGAGATTGATGATTTTTTTTGTTTATGATGATAAACGACAGTGGCAGTGACAGTGACAGTGACAGTGACAGTGGCAGTGGCAGTGGCAGTGGCAGTGGCAGTGGCAGTGACAGTGACAGTGGCAGTGGTCTTCTTGTTGCACGATGATGAAGGCATCATAATTTTAATTGTTAAATGACACATAAGCCCTTAAAAATTGGAGTTAAAATACCAAAACACGCATCACATGATGCGCACATGACTAATCTCATTAAATTTCTAATATTCGTTACGATCTGAGGGGCAAAGTGGGATAATTTTAACATTGGGTATCAAAGTGGGACAAAATTCGCGCTGGGGTGCAAAGTGGGATTAGGTGTATAGTTTGGGGAGTAAACGTATTTTGGCCGTTTTAAAACTATTTGGAGTTAAGTAGCTATTTGGTCCCTGACCTTTAGACTTTTTTACGATTCAGTCCTTGAACCCAATTCATATACATTTCCGTCCTCAGACTACCTACTTCACTTACAATCTCATCCTTCCGTCTCATTTCTGTTAAAAATCGCCGTTAGTTGCTGAGTTGGACCATGACGTCATTGAAAACAAGACTGGGCACGAGAATTTGCTGAGTCAATCCATCCAACGTGTAATTTAACTCACGGACTCGGCACGTGACTGAAATATAAGCGGGCACTTTCCCTCTCCTTAGTCGAATTCACAAAAACCGTCTCTCTCTCTAATCGAAGAGCGAGTCATGAAATGTTGAAGAGAACACTGATTTTCAATTAAATCGAGTAAGAATATCTTGCAATCATTGTTGAATTACATAAATTTTTCACATTTATCATCATAGTGTGCTGATTTCATGTGGAGAGTAGGACTGACAATGTGACTGAGGATGTGAATGATGAAGAAGATGGTCTGAATGATGATGTGAATGGTGGAGAAGATGGTCTGAATGAGGATGTGAATGGTGGAGAAGATGTTTTTCATGGTTTTGATGATGAGAGTGAGACTGATAGTTTGCAAGGTATGGACCCAATGACAGATGATGAAGAGTATTTAGAGAACTTGAAGAAGGCTAAAGAAACACTGAAAAAGTTTTGTAGACCTGATGTTGCTAGTAGCAGTAAAGGAAACAATGTGACTGATGATGTGGAGAATGTGAGTGAGAATGTGACTGAGAATGTGGAGAATGTGAATGTGACTGATAATGTGGAAAATGTGAGTGAGAATGTGACTGATAATGTAAGTGTGGGGAATTTGAGTGAGAATTTGACTGATAATGTGAATGTGGATAATGTGTTTGAGAATGTGAATGTGGCTGACAGTGGGACTGGGAATGTTAATCAGTCTACAAATGCTCCAAGCTATGTTGATTATGACTTTAGGAGTGGCTTCAAAGCATGGGTTAGTGATGATGATAAGCTTTCTGATGCTGAAGTGGATCCTAAAGAATCAAGTGATGAAGAGGACTGGTTGAGAAAACTGTTGGTGTTGGTGCCCTAGGCACGTTTGTTAAACATTGTATAAGTTATCATTTTATTCATGATGATAAATAGATAATAAGATTATTATTGTTGCTCATGTTTGCTTATAATAATCTCCGTCCCTAAAGCTTGTTAAGCACTAGTATAAAGGCTAAATGATCATGGGATGATCATGTTAGATTTATGGGTACTTGTTTGGAACAAGGTACTGGACATGACCCGCGGTATGAGATTTATGTCATGGTCAATGTCGTATATAAATCTCATATTAGTTATGTCATTTGAATCCTTAGACATGAAGTTATTATAGTCTTCCACTTGTTGAAGATTATGTTTGACATATTCAAACGCTACCTTTAACCGGGTAGTTATAAAGGGTATGATTGGCATAATCGGATTCACGTAGGGAAGAATAATAAGCTAATTGGATTTGTCCCTCTTCGGAGAGATGTCAAGCTTTGGCCCCTCGAAGGAATGATGTTGATGAAATGTTTGGCCAAACTCAAATAGATTGATTAGATCAATGTCATTTGGATTATCAACATATTCGGAATCGAGAAAGTATTAAACAAAAAAACAAGTTGACTTGTTGACCATGACTTGTGTTCAATGACATCGTGGACAAAGGGATTGTGACATGTTCTAAAGGAATGCGAACTTGTATCTAGTTATACTATTTGGGTAGGTATGACGGTTTTCTAGAACCTAATCATATCTTATGGTTTCATGTTTGAACCCATTGCCAACTTAGTATAATCCTAGAGGGTCACACACAATAGAACGAATCCTAAAAAGGACTATATTGGAATATTGGGTCGAAGGACCATTGAAGGATTTTGGAAATTAAGGGAGACTGGAGCAAGTGTGCGACCGCACAGAAAATCTTGGGCGGCCGCACAGTTTGGCTCAACTTGTACCAAAATTGTTCAAGGTTGAGTGTGCGACCGCACAGTTGGTTTTGGGCGGCCGCACAGTTTGTCGGGATTGGTTTCCTGATTCAGTTTGGAAACATATTTTTGACAGGTTTTGGACTTTCCTAATTGCGATTCCTTGCGGGTTTTGACACAAGTTACCTATTTGGAATAGGTCTAACTTGTATATAAACAGCCTCTATTCGTCCAAAATCAACACTAAGCATTATGTAACTTTATGAGAGCCTCCAAGGGTTTGAGAGGATGAATTTCTTGTTCTAAGAAATCCCTAGATTGAAGAACAAGAATATCACACACATAATAATTCCTTATAGTTCTATACATCATGAAAGCGTGTTTCATGATTTGGTCTAGGAACCAAGATCAAGTGTTCTTGATATTCGTTCGCGTGTGGATACCGCTAGAGGGTAAAACTTATCATCTTTATAGTTCGTGATTCTTGCATTGTTCGTGATCAAGATTTCAAGCCTCCATCGAATTCAAGGTTGCAAATCAAAGGCATCAAGGGTTAGTATTTTAGTATTCATTATGTTGTATTTGATATAATCATATGAACGGATCTATGGCTTTGGGTTTCTATTAAATTTTAAATGCTTAATTCCGCTGCGCATGTTACTCCGAAACCCAACAGTGGTATCAGAGCCCCGTTCAAGTTGATTATTTCAATACTAGATCATGTTGTGTGTATATAAATTGTTTATGTGCCTATCGTGATATGAATATTGGGATTATGATGTTTATGTGTTATATGCGTTTTATGTGGTTTATTGTTTTATAAACTTTAATCGCACTATTCAATCGCAATAAAATTATGGTGTATTTAAATTGTTTGGATTATCAATTTTTGATTGGATCAAAGTTTTAATATTCTAGGGATTCATTAATAAATGGTTTATTCAAGGTTTTGATGATCATGTTGATTTGATCACCAAGAACACCAAATCCTAATTGAATCGGGAAAAAACAATTTTGAGAAAAATTTTGGAACTTTAAAAATTTGGAATTTTTCAAGGGGTCCGACCGGACCCATGCAGAGACCCGGCCGGACCTAGCTAGGGTTTTGGCGCGGGGGCTCGTGCTAGGGTTTTGGGTTGGATTTTAGGGTTTAATTTTCTTATTTGTTTTAGTCTTGTGAATTCTAAGATTGGTTCAAGGTTTGGATGGCTAATCTACGTTCATCGAGATTGTGTTTCCTAAACTTGATCGCAATCAAAGTTTCAAAGATAAAACGAAGTTAGAATTATGAAGAGTTCATAATTGCTATAATTTAGAAACAAAGTTCTTGATTCAAAGATTGGAGTTCCATATGGAATTGTGGATGCAATTGGCCTGCGTTCATCGAGACCATCTATTGCTTAGTTTCGGCCACATGGACTACTTTATTGGTTTCTTGAATTAGTGCGGAATTGTGGTTGCCTTATGGCTTAGTTCGGCCGCACTTCTTGTTGTCTTGATTTGGAGATGATAACCAAAGTTCAAATAGTCTCGTCCTCATAATTATAGAGAAACTAATGACACATAAATGTTGTGCTTAAATTAATGAAGATTAATTTAGTGGCTAAATTTGGTGCGTAACATGTTTATCTTGTGTGCTCATAAATGTGTAGTATGCTATATGGTGATAAACCGTCAAGAAAAGTTTTAAGTCCTCTTGTCACGCCATGATTAAAACACTTGTAAGTACACGGGTATTTTCATGTGGGCTCGCCAAAGCGAGGTGCATTGATTTTATTCTTGTATGAGCAAGATGAGTGAATAAGAGTTTCCTATGCATTTAAAATGGTTTTACTTAATTGGGCGTCAAAACAGTTTTGGGCCTAGGCAACGATGGGATTAAACATGCTTTTGAAATTGGATCACTACGAATCATATTGGATATGATTGACAAGAAATTGTCTACCTAATTAATTTAATTTTGAGCGGTCCGCCAAAGCGGACTCAAGATTAAATTAAAGTTGGATCTTAGCCCAATTTAAAAGGAATCTTAGAAAAAGGATCTAAGAGTCATATGGGATATGATTGACAGGGTTGTCTACCTAATTAATTTGGTTTTGAGCGGTGCGCCAAAGCGTACTCAAAATTAAGTTAAAGTTTGGATCTTAGCCCATTTAAATTATATTATACATTGGATGTATAAGAATGTTATATAATTTAGTGGGAGTATTTTTTTTGAAAAATACATTATTTATCTCTTTAATGAGATTGGTACTTGTAAAATTTTGGAAATTTTGCATAAGTTGTAGACAAAGACAACTAAAATCATTGTGATCAATCCTTGATAAGGATAATGCTTCAAGAGAATGGTACAAACTTCATGGATTAGATCCTGAGCCTAAGAATCTTTCTAAGGCAAGAAGATGTGTTGTACATTCTTGATGGGCCTATTCCTAAAGAACCCAAAGCCGGAATAGACAATCACAAGAATCATGAGTATGTTTCTAGGAATGTGAGTTGTCTCATGCTCGCGACTATGTGCTCAAAACTCCAACGAACTTTGGAACTTGTGGAAGCCTATTAGATAGGCGTGGAGTTAAGAGACATGTTTCAAGAGCAAGCTAGGCAAGAGAGGTATAAAACTATTATTAATGATGGAAAGGAGGCCAAGTGCCAAAAGAAAGGTAAGACAAGAGTTGTCAAACCTAAAGGAAATAATTGTGGTTAAAATAATAACTCTAATTGATGCAATTTGGTAAAATGGCAATTGGATTGACCATTTAGAATTGTAGTCAAAATTCTGAATAATCAATAAAAGGAATGGTAGTTGGACTGCCACTTGGGAATTTTATGTTATAAATTATTATTTCTAAATTTAATTATTGGGTATTGGATACCAGAATAATTAGTAAGATGAAAGACTACTTATAGTAAAGTTTTATCTACAAACGGTAATGATGCAATGGTTGCAACATTGTTCGTAGAACACTTGTAAAGTGACTTTACTAACAAAGTAGAAAACATTATTTTGTTATAAGATAATGAAGGATATTTATTTTTTATTTGGAATAAGAAAAGGTGATTTATTTATTATGATTTACTTCATTGTGTTATCATATAAATAAATCTTATATCCTAAATCTTGAAGAACAAAGTAATAAATCCTATAACATAAATAATTAAAATTCTTTATGCATTATTGTTTTGATCAAATAAATAAGAAATGCATATCTAAAATTCCATGGGACGGAATTTTAAGTCATATGATTTGGAATCACATGATTTATGCAAATCTCATTTACTTGGACCAAGACATCTTTTACTATGAATAGTAAAAGGCTAATATCTTACTTGACCTAATACATTTCGATGTATATGGTGCATTAAGTAGCAATGCTAAAAGAGAAGTTTGGTTATACTTGATAAAATTATTCAAAGATTCTGACTCGATCGTGATGATGAATAATTGAACCAAGGTTTTGATAGTTACCATTAAGGTTGTGAAATAGTTTCACAATAAACTTCACTAAGAACACCATTTGGAATGATGTGTCTACATGGAGGCATTGAACCTTATTGGATATGGTTCATAAGATGATAAAATCAAAATTGATCTTCCATTTGGGGTTATGTATTACAAACCACTATAATTACACTAATTTGAGTTCCATCAAAGGAGGTTAAAAGGTGAAAAAAAAACCGGGTTTGTCTTTCATAAAGATTTAAGATAGTGAGAACTTTTTGGAAATGAGCTGTTTGGAAAGGAGCTGTCTGAGACACACTCACATTTAAATCAAACAAATATATTTTCATGGGATATCCTAAGGAAACTTGAGGATAATGTTTTACACATAAGAAACAAATGGTTTGTTACTTATGATGGTGCTTTTCTTGATAAGTCATTTATCTCTAAAAGAATCAGTGGGAGTAAAATATATCTCGAATGGTTCGAGACCTAGAAAATATAATTTAACCTAAGATGGAAGTTGGAACAAGTTTTCACAAGGAGTCGTGAAAAGTCCGTTCAAGTTATACAAAGTACTTGCGTACATGATAGGATACAATCTATGACAAAAAACATTGGATATTTCGAAATAGAAAGTATTGAGGTAAAGTTCATTTAGAATGAAGTATTTACCAACTCTCATAGATGCAATGTCCGCTCCACATTTAGATTAATGACTTGGAGTCATAATATCTAAAAGGCAATCCATGTGTAATAATCAAGTTTGGAACTTGATCATTCTAACCTAAGGTGTAAAAACTAAATGAGAGGAATGGGTTTTCTTGGAGAAAACTTACATGGGTAGCAAGAAACTTACTAGAATTTTCATAGTCACATGTTCATATTTGGAATATGAAATTTGACAAAATGATGTCAAACCACGAGAACTCACTTAAGGATGTATTGGATACAACCTAAAAGTTTTGATGGTCAAAGAAAAATTCTAATAAAGTATGTAAGTTGCGGAAATCCATAGGATGGATTTAAACAAGCTTATAGGAGTTGGAATCTCCGTTTTGATTAATCAAAATAGTTTTGTTTTATCAAGAACGAAGATGAACCTTGTATATACAAGAAGATTAGTGGGGGCATAGTGCTATTCCTTATTTAAATATGTGGATGACATATTGTTCATTGGAAATGACATTCCTACACGTAGGAAAGTGCTTCGCAATGAAAGATATGGAAGAAACCGCATATGTCCTTGGCATTAGGGAAGCTAATTGGTTTAAAGCCAAAAGTAAAAACATTGACAAAGTCATTAGAAGTTTCCGCATGGAAATTCTAAAGAGGACAGTTGCCAATGTTACATGGAGTTTTTCTATGCAAAGACTCAAATGTCCTAAGACAAATGATGAGCATGAGAAAATGAATGGGATGCCATTTGCTTCGGTAATTGGATCCATCATACCATGATAAGTACTAAGCCGGATATATCTAAATGCTTGGAGCATGACGAGTAGATATCAATCCGACAACCGGTGAGAATCACTGGATGGCTGTAAAACAATTCTTAAAGTACTTTAAAAAGACTAAAGATTTGTTTTGATCTACGGAGGGATGGAAGATGATCTCGTCGTATATGGGTACACGAATGCATGCTTCCAAACTGACAAAAATGATAGATGATCGCAATCGAGTTTTGTGTCTAAATAGTGAAGTTGTAAGTTGGAATGGTTCCAAGTAGAGTACAGTCACTAAAATTCTACATACTAAATCTAAGTAAATTGCTGCATTGGATGCTGCAGAGGAAGTTGTTTGGATTAAGAAGTTCATTGGTGAACTTAAGATGGTTCCTAACATTGTTAATCCAATAGACCTTATTAGTAATAATAGTCGTGCTATTGATCTAGCAAAGGAACCAATGGCACATCCTAAATCCAAACACATACTTAGGCATTTTCTTATCGTTTGAGAAATCGTTGATAAGGGAGACGTACATATATGCAAAGTACCAACTAACACTACTACATTTTTAAGCAAATGCAACACATTTAATGCAATGATTTGAGAATAGCGTTGCATTATTTCATCTAATGCAAGGTTTATATGAGCTATTGTAACAGCTATGACCCAAGCGTTGCATTAAGTAATTTGGCGTTGCATTATATCCTTCTAATGCAAATGCTATATTACTAATGTAACGCCTTCAATAATGCCGTTGCATTAAGTTACTTGGCGTTGCATTATATCCTTCTAATGCAAAGGCTATATTACTAATGCAACGCCTTAAATAACGCGCTTGCATTAAGTTACTTGGCGTTGCATTATATGCTTCTAATGCAAAGGCTATATTACTGATGCAACGCCTTCAATAGTGAATTTGTCTACCATTCATTTCACTTGAAATCAATGGCCAAAAATCAATTGAATCCATTTCACTTGGATCACCATCTCAACTATTCGTTTCTCTATCCCTTAATTTTATATTTTCCTTTCATTTTTTTCAATAGAAATAAATGTTTTAGACTTTTTTTAGTACTGGTTTTTTTTCTTCATAAAGTTATTTTAAAATAGTTTTTTTAAAAAACTAAACAAATGAAAGTATCTTAAAGAATTGAGGGACGGACAATATCCTTTAATTTATATATAGTTCTATTTTTTATATAGCAATAAATGTTTTAGAATTTTTTTAGAGATGAAGATTCTTTTGAAAAATTTAGAAAAAAACTAAACAAATGAAAGTATAATAAAGATAAATGAGAGATGGAAAATACCCTTTAATTTTTATATTTTTATATATATTTATTTTTGATTAGAAATAAATGTTTTAGGCTTTTTTTTAGTACTGAAGTTCTTTTCAAAAATTTATATAAAAAATTAGAAAAAAACTAAACAGATGAAAGTATAATAAAAAAATGAGGGACGGACAATACCCTTTAATCTTTATATTTTTTATTCATTTTTTAATAAAAATAAATATTTTAGACTTTTTTAGTACTAAATATATTTTTTTTCTCAAAAAGTTATAGAAATAAAGTTAGAAAAAACTAAACAAATGAAAGTATAATAAAGAAATGAGGGACGAACAATACCCTTTAATTTTATCTTTTTTTTTAATAGAAATACATTTTGTAGACTTTTCTGAATAGAAATGAGGTAAATACCGCTCAAGTTCAACTTCCCCCCACTCCCCCCCCCCCCAAAAAAAAATCCCTTCCACATTTCCCTCTCAATACCCCGCCGCACTACTGTTTTTCTAAACCCCAATTTTTAATTTGCTTTCTCTCGATTTCTCTCCCTCTCTCTTTATCTTATTTTAATTCGTCGTCAAAGTTGCTTGACGCCGACTTTGATATAGCTTGAAGTCTCCGATGTCAACATTCTAGGTAGGTCCAATTAGTAATATAAGGCGGGCTATATAATCTACTTTTCCTTGTTTTCTTTCTGAAAAAAATTAAAGGTCGGTAATCGGGCCACCTTGTTTTTTTTTTTTTTTTGGCAACAATTTTGTCACGAAATAATAACTAAACTATGCAACGTACTTTACCTTAGTTATCAAATAATGCAACATACTTGTTAAGGAAAGAAATGGGTAACATACTTTTACATTTGTTATCAAATACTCCCTCCGTTTCATGAGAACTGAGACTTATTTTCCTTTTCATCCGTTTCACCTCAATTGAGACTGCCCAAAATGACAAACTTTTTAATATTTTAGATTCACTCAACCCCACCACTCATTCTTTCTCTTCATTCTCCACCACTCATTTTATTCAATCACCACTACTATTTACCCCACTAATTATCTCTCTTCATTTTCTACCACACATTTTCCTTATTTTATTAGTATTCCTTAGTTCTTGTGCTTTTTTTTTTTAGTCTCAGTTCTCATGAAATGGAGGGAGTATGCAACGAACATGTTTTTGTACTTACGGCGTCAAAAATTTAACGGGGTTGCTGATGTGGCAATGCCACATCATTGCCATGTCAGCACTGGTAGTTAATTTGTTGTTTTGGTGCTGACATGGCAGTGTCAAGTTAGGAACTCCGCTAATTTTTTAACACCGTAAGTACAAATTAGGTTCGTTGCATTATTTGATAAAGAATGGAAAAGTATGTTACGCATATCAGTCGTCAACGAGTATGTTGTATTATATGATAAAAACGCAAAAGTACGTTGAATATTTTAGTCGAATGGCCATTTTTCCACTACAAGTATAATTTTATAATCAGCCTCTAAGAAATGAACTAATTATTATGTCCCATAATTAAATACCCATTTTACAATTTTAGATGTTTCATTATTTTCTCTTGTATATGCACTCACAATATTTATTTATTTATTTTTCTTTGTAAGTTCTAGTTTTAAAAATAAATGGTTATGGGACGGAAGGAGTGTACTTAAAAAGTACTAAAAGAAAAGGAAAAAAAAAAAAAAGAATAAAAACGAAAAAATATATAAACAATTAAGGCGGGCTTCCCAATTCCCATTCCCGCACCCCCTTTCCAAAAAAAATTGAAATTAGCTAGTTTCCCCCTAAAACCTGAATAGAATTCAATTTGAGAAAGCCAAAATCTCAAATCAGAGTTGGGCATCGAGCGAAACAGTGGAAATTCGATTGCTAGAAGTGGGGCATAATCGAACAGCTCTCACCACTCTCCAAAACGACATTAACACGGTATCATCTCTCTCCCTAGCGCTAATCCTCTCCCCAAAAACCCTATTTCCATATCATGTTCGACTTTATAATTTCAGTGGTAAGTATACTCAATTAAGTGTCAACCCTCGAGTCCCCTAACTCTCTTGATTAAAATTTTCAGACTTAGGCTTTGATTTTGGGAAATTTTAATTTACGGTTTGATTTGGAGAAAATTGATTTAGTGTGTGAATGAAACCCTAAATCAAATTTTTGGCCCAAATCAAAATGTGACCGTACACAAAATGCAATACTCAGTGTTACTGAAATTTTCTTATTATATCTAATAGATTTTCATAAATTCACAACACTGAATTAAGCAAAAACTAAAAATGGGTATTAAAAGGGCAGTTTATTTATTTTGCTTTCTTCTATTCCTTACAATGTTTCATTCTCATGCTATAACTCCAACCAATTACAGGTCTCCTTTCAACTGGTATAGTTTCCCAGCACTTTTGTATATGGTGCTGCATTCTCATCCTTTTAGGCACAATAAAAAAGTAATGAGTGGTATTTTATTGTGAGGTAACAATTGTTTTTTAATCATGCTATGATACTTTGTCAATTTATGTCGGCCTCTGTTGTTATGATTATAGTTTTCTCAGCACTTTAGGCACTTTTGTTGTTATTGTTGTGGTAGGTCTGTGACCTTCAAACGGTGAAGCCTCATCAATTTTTTTCAGTTAGGATTGGGTTGCCTTGAGAAGCTTAATAGTCTTGGTGACCAGTGTGCCAAAGAAACTCGTGAATGCTTGAGAGTTGTGGTAAATTTGTAGCATAATGCTTCATAACATATTGCAATCTTTGTGTATGACCTTGGTGGAGAGTTCTTTGAACAGATCTGCAAAGAAACTCTTGTTTGGTTCAATTTTTATTTACAAATCTGGGTTTCTTGATAAATGACACCTAAGTATTGAATGACCATTTTCAGGAAACAGATTTTGGACCAAATTTTGGAGCTGAACCGCTGAAGGTTGCAATTACTGGTGGTGCAGGTTAAGATTCTTTGAGCTCTTATTTCTTTAGACAACTATTTTGTCTATTTCTGTCATGATCATTCATTTCACACTCCAATGTTATCTTGTCTATTTCTCTCATAGAGATGTTGAATTTTTTTCTCCTATGAAAATACTTGAGAAATGCCACGGATCTAAAGAGGCACTATAAGAAGGGTGATTCAATATTAAAGACGCTGCCAAAGTATTTCCAGGCAAGTCCATGAATATTTAGTACTCCTTATATTCCACTTACATTATCTATGCTGATTCAAGGTAATTAAATAGCATGATTTTCTTGAAAAATGATCACAGATTGTGACAATAGTAGAATTAGCATCAGAATATTATAGTGGGAGACTTACAAAGAAAGAAAGGATAGGTACTTTTGCATATGAGCTACTTTCTGATCGTTCACTTCATAATTATAGGTGAGGAGAAAACCTTTGATTTGGTGTCATGTTATGCATAATTGGTTTGTTAAAGTAGTTATATTCTTAAAAATGGTATCGATGCATTTTAAAAGTAGTTACTCCCTCCGTCCCTAAATGAATGTCGAAAAAAGTAGTTACTTCATCTGTCCCTAAATGAATATACAGAGGGAGTATATTCTTAGAAACACAGACCATGTGGGGATGAAAAATGGAAGATAAAACTGTTATTACTTGCTGCTTTCCATTTTGGTAAGAAAAAATTGACCACATAATGTTATTAGCTGGCATCACAAGATACACACATTTATGTAGGCTTGTATATCCATAGAAGTACACTTTCGTCCTGAAATTATGTGAATGTCCAAATTTGCTCTGGTTCGATAGTAAATTTGGACATTCAGATTGGCGGACTAAGTATAATTTTTACAAAAAAGTGGTCTATATAGAACCTTGATATAAATTTAACGTTGATATAAATTTATTTCAGGGCGTACACAACCCTTTTTTGTACAATGATTAAACACCACACTATCAACAACATTGATTTTTCACTGAATTTGCATCAATCTATACAATCTTTTTTGATTGTCATGTTTTTCCTACTAATGATTAGAGTGTTTTTTTTTTTAAAACCAAAATGTTGTTTTATTAGCGAGAGATTAAGGGTAATGATTTGATGTATGCATTCCATGGGAGCCTTTTGTTTAAGGGCACTCCGAGTGTTCATGGATATTTTGTTGTGGCCACGTCTATTTATCTATTGGTATAAATACAACATCCCTGTTTTGTAGGTACGTGGTGAACTAAATGGATCAGAAGTATAACAATCCAACAAATGAGAAGGTGGAGGCTCTCTTTTGGTTTTTGCATAATTTTTTGGGATGTAGTTAAGTTAGATTTGTTATAGAAAATTGGAACATTGGTTTAGTGAATACTTATTTTGTAATGTGTCATTTGGGCGTGAAACTTGTAATGCTAATTTTTATGTCATTTGAAATATATTTTTACTATCAATATATTGTTTCAATTATTAATTTATTTATCTTTGTATGATCATTATTGTTAATAAATTATTATTATTATGAAATTATATGTAGCCGTTGCATAAAGACACCTGCTTTTTTATAATGGCGTTGCATTAGGTGCCTATATGGTACTTTTGACAATGGTGCTGCATTAGTTTTGAACTGTTGCATTATATCACCAACCAATTGCAAAAGGGACCATTGCATTAGTTAACAAGTGTTGCATTAGTAGTGAACCGTTGCATATCGGCACCGTTGCATTAGACATCGTTCTAATGCAACAGTCGGACACAAGCGTTGCAATAGAACACTTTCTTGTTGCATTAGACCTAATGCAAGGCAAGCGGATGGAATGATCTAACGATGTTGCATTAGAGCTAATGCAACAGGTATTGGCCACTATGGCAACGAATTTATGTGTTGCATTAGACTTGAAATGTAGTAGTGTATTGATGACGTTACGGACACACTAACAAAGGAACCTTCACAAGCTAAACATGATGGTCATGTTAGGTCCATGGGTATTGGATACCTAGGAAATTGGGCCTAGGGCAAGTGGGAGATTATTGGTGTTGGTGCCCTAGGCACACTTGTTAAACATTGTATAAGTTATCATTTTATTCATGATGATAAAGAGATAATAAGATTATTATTGTTGCTCATGTTTGCTTATAATAATCTCCATACCTAGAGCTTGTTAAGCACTATTATAAAGGCTAAATGATCATGGGATGATCATGTTAGATTTATGGGTACTTGTTTGGAACAAGGTACTGGACATGACCCGCAGTATGAGATTTATGTCATGGTCAATATCGTATATAAACATCATATTAGTTATGTCATTTGAATCCTTATACATGAAGTTATTATAGTCTTCCACTTGATGAAGATTATGTTTTACATATTCAAACGCCACCTTTAACCAGGTAGTTATAAAGGGTATGATTGGCATAATCGGATTCACGTAGGGAAGAATAATAAGCTAATTGGATTTGTCCCTCTTCAGAGAGATGTCAAGCTTGGGCCCCTCGAAGGAATGATGTTGATGAAATGTTTGGCCAAACTCAAATGGATTGATTAGATCAATGTCATTTGGATTATCAACATATTCAGAATCGAGAAAGTATTGAACAAAAAAAACAAGTTGACTTGTGTTCAATGACATCGTGGACAAAGGGATTGTGACATGTTCTAAAGGAATGCGAACTTGTATCTAGTTATACTATTTGGGTAGGTATGACGGTTTGCTAGACCTAATCATATCTTATGGTTTCATGTTTGAACCCATTGCCAACTTAGTATAATCCTAGAGGGTCACACACAATAGAACGAATCCTAAAAAGGACTATATTGGAATATTGGGTCGAAAGACCATTGAAGGATTTTGGAAATTAAGGGAGACTGGAGCAAGTGTGCGACCGCACAGAAAATCTTGGGCGGCCGCACAGTTTGGCTCAACTTGTACCAGAATTGTTCCAGGTTGAGTGTGCGATCACACAGTTGGTTTTGGGCGGCCGCACAGTTTGTCGGGATTGGTTTCTTGATTCAATTTGGAAACAAATTTTGGACAGGTTTTGGACTTTCCTAATTGCGATTCCTTGCGGGTTTAGACACAAGTTACCTGTTTGGATAAGTCTAACTTGTATATAAACAGCCTCTATTCGCCCAAAATCAACACTAAGCATTATGTAACTTTGTGAGAGCCTCCAAAGGTTTGAGAGGATGAATTTCTTGTGCTAAGAAATCCCTAGATTGAAGAACAAGAATATCACACACATAATAATTCCTTATAGTTCTATACATCATGAAAGCGTGTTTCATGATTTGGTAAAGCAACCAAGATCAAGTGTTCTTGATATTCGTTCGCGTGTGGATACCGCTAGAGGGTGAAACTTATCATCTTTATAGTTCGTGATTCTTGCAAAATCAAAGGCATCAAGGGTTATTATTCTAGTATTCATTATGTTGTATTTGATATAATCATATGAACGGATCTATGGCTTTGGGTTTCTATTAAATTTTAAATGCTTAATTCCGCTGCGCATGTTACTCCGAAACCCAACAAAAACCCAAATCCAAAAGAAAAGTGTTGATCAAATTCAATCCAAATGTACCTATAAAGGACTTTGATTTCTGTGTTGACATGATATTTGAGTCTAGTGTACAATTGAAATATCAAATAAGGGCATATTCTGCTCAAGGGGGTTATGCCATCTCGTTCCAAAAAATTGACTAGGTAAGAGTACAAGCAAAGTGCACTGGATGTCGTTGGAGTTTGTGGGCAAGTGTTGAAGGGAAGGATGGGAGTTTCAAGATAAGATCATATCAGCCTACACATAACTTCTCAATGAAGTTAAAGTTGAGAACACTTAATTCTGAATGGTTGGCAAAGCAGTAGCCAATACTTTTATAAAATTAATTGACATACTAAATGATGTCAAAACAAAATTTGGTAGGGAGGTCAACTTACACTTGTGTTTGAGCACTAAAATGAAGGCATTGGGTCAAGTTAAACAGACTATGGCTGAGCACTACTCTCAACTTTGGAACTATGTATATGAAATTGGTAGGTCAAATCCTGGGTGTACAGTTGTATTGAAAGGCACAGATGATGATTGGGGTGGCCCTCCAGAGTTTAGGTCATTCTATATTTGTTTTGATGAAGTTAAAAGGAATTTTAAAAATGGGTGCAGAAAGTTCATAGGTGTAGATGGGTGTTTCTTGAAAACTTGGATAAAGGGAGAGTTGTTAGTTGCAATGGGGAAGGATGCTAGTAATCAAATGTATCCTATAGCATGGGCTGTGGTTATGAAGGAGGATCAATATACATGGAGATGGTTTTTGAATCTTCTATCTAGGGACATTGGCATAGAAGATGGAGAAGGGTGGACAATAATGTCAGATCAACAAAAGGTAAATAATTAAAGCTTTATTCAATGTTTTATTTTACTGTTTTAATTAACTGCACATCTTCACTGTATTTTAATTATTTACAAATGATTATATTTTATGATTAGGGATTGGAGCTTGCTGTTAAAGAAAGTTTTCCTAGGATTGAGCACAGAAACTGTGCTAGGCATATTTATGCAAACTTTAGGAAGAGGGGGTACACAGGTGCTAATTATAGGAAGTACTTCTGGGCAGCTGCTAAGTCAACAACACCTTAGTACTTTCACAAGAACATGGAGAAAATAAAACAACTTTCTGAAGAGGGGTTCAAGCATCTGATGGATAGGGATCCAAGTAGGTGGAACAGAGCTTTTTTTAGACTAGATACCACTTATGACTCTGTAGACAACAACATCTGTGAGTCTTTTAATTTCTGGATAATAGAGTCTAGGTACAAGCCCTTGATTAACATGCTAGAGGAGATAAGGAAACAGGTGATGGTAAGGTTGAGAAATAGAAAAGCTTACATGACAAAGTTATTTGGCCAGGGAAAGAAATATGGACATAAGATAATTAAAAGTTTGGAGGTGTCAATTACTAATTCTAGAGATTGTCATGCTATATGGAATGGTGAGTCTTTGTTGTCATGCTATATGGAATGGTGAGTCTTTGTATGAAATTGGTGGTTCTAGGGGGGGACAACAGTGGATCTCAAACTGAGGACTTGTACTTGTAGGGAGTGGCAATTGTGTGGAATCCCTTATTGCCATGCAGTTTCAGCAATTTCACTGATGAGAGAGGAACCACAAGATTACATTTACAATTGTTTAACTGGTGAAACTCACATGAAGTGCTATGAGAGAATGATGAATCCTTTGAATGGCAAGGCCTTGTGGCCAGCAAGTGATAATCCAGTGCTACTACCTCCACCTGTGAGAGTGTTGAAGGGAAGACCCAAATGGATGAGGAGAAAAGATGCTAATGAGGATGCACCTGCACTGGTGCTGCTAATGCACCAGTGGAAGATGAGGATCCTTTCAAGGTTGTTAAAGCCTCAAGAAAAGTTTTGAAGATGACTTGTAGTGTTTGCAAAAAAGAGGGACACAACAAGAGAAAATGCCCAGATAAGCCATTGAATGAGAATGAGAATGAATCTATAAGTATAAGATCTTCATGAACAACTTGTAGATGAAAGTTCAGTTCCTGAAGATATGCTAATTTACCTTTTTTTGTGCAGGTTATAGATGAGCAAGCTGGTGCAAATCCTTCCACATGCCAAGTTAATGCTTCTGGATCTGGATCTACAAGAAAAAAGAGAGGAAAAAGAGATGAGACAGTATGTTTACTTTATTCCCATGTGAACTGGTATTGCTTTAGTCCCTAGGTTTTTACTTTACTGAATGTCTTGGGTCCCATGATTTTGTCTTATCAGGGAGGTGGCTCAGGAATTGGTACATCAAGTCAAGGCCAAAGACAAGAATCTGGAAATGCTCTTACTAGTGGGGTATGCTTTTGAGCTCTTTTCAAGATTCCCTCACCTTTTCTTTGTTTTTGTGGCCCCCCACCCATGTGCTGTTAAGTAACATACCCTTTACTTGTACTCCATTTTTTAATCAGGTTAGTGGGCTTCAAGGATCATTTACTAGAAGGGGCAGAAAGTACATAACTCCAGAAGCTTTGCAGAACCATGCTAAGTCCAAGAAGAGGTCAAGTCAGTAATTTGGTGTAGATGGGTGTTGCTTGTTCTTTTGGTTGACATTTATGGGGATTGTTTTATGTTTTGTTGAATATTTATGATGGTTGGTTATGTGTTGTTGGTTAACATTTATGGTGGTGGCACATCTCTTTTGGATATTTATGCAGAGGTTAATGTCCTTTGTTTTGTGGTTAATGTTATGGTGGTCAAAAGCACTTATATCTGGTTGTACAAAACATCAATGATGTTATCTAAAGTAGATTGTTCAAGTATTATTGTAGTCGAAGTCCAAGTGTTGAATGCTTGAATGTTTATTTAATGTTGTTTGAATGTGCAGTGATGAATGCTTGAAAGTTTATTTAAAGTTGTTTGAATGTGAAGTGTTGGCTGCCTGAAAGTTTATTTAAAGTTGTTTGAATGTGCATAGTTGGTTATTGTTTTAAGATATGAACAACATTTCTACTGAACATGCAATTTCATTCATTCATTTCATTGGATAAATTACATCAACTGATTACATAATCAAGTACAATCAGAACATAAGTCAATCTCCTAAACTACTTCTACTTCATTGCTATCAATGCTAGGGCAAACAAAGAAAACAAAGAACAAACAAAACAAAGCTTCACCATCATCTTCATTCCACCAACTGATGTGTTTAAACCTTGCAATGCAATTTGCAAACTTTGAATACCAGTCTGCAAACTACCTCCCAACGACCTGACATGCATTTGAATTTCATTTTGTCCAATGTCAGAAGATGTATTATCCTCAAGTGCAGACCTCTGAACATCTGACCTTTTTGGATCCCAAAATTTAAAGAAATTGCAAGAATCAGATTCGCATTTGAAATAGAGCTTGTCTGGATTGTTAACTGACTCTGAGATCCGAACACATGCTCTTTTCTTACACTTGCAAAACTCATTCTTGAACCTGATGATATCTCCATTTATACGGTTATGTTCTCTGGAACGAGAGGAAGCAGACGAAGCCATGATTTTAGCCTGAAAAAATCATACTCGAAATCACCAAACAATTCAATTAGGGTTTGAAATCGAAAAAGCACTAATTTTGAAAATCGAAATTGGGGTTTTTTAGTTCATCCACAAAATAGGAATTGCAACCAATAAATTCACACAACTAACCTGTTTTGGGAGAGCTTTCGAGTTCCACTATGCTGCAATCTCACGAAGGAACCCAGTTTTGATCTTCAATGGAACTGTTTTGGGAGAAATTTTGCTTCAGGTGGACCGGGTTTATGAAGAAGACGATGTACGGCGTGAAGATGCGTATATGGTCAGTCACGTGCCGAGTCCGTGAGTTGAATTACACGTTGGATGGATTGACTCAGCAAATTCTCGTGCCCAGTCATGTTTTTAATGACGTCATGGTCCAACTCAGCAACTTAACGGCGATTTTTAACAGAAATGAGACGGAAGGATGAGATTGTAAGCGAAGTAGGTAGTCTGAGGACGGAAATGTAAACGAATTGGGTTCAAGGACTGAATCATAAAAAAGTCTAAAGGTCAGGGACCAAATAGCTACTTAACTCAAACTATTTGAGCAAGAAACCAGTTTCAATTTTCACACAGAAAGGTAGCTGATTAGAAAGAACGAAGCGGTAAAAGCTGAGGAGCCAAGCAGAATTTGTACAAATCAGATTTGTCAAAAATCAAGAAAGCAAAAGATTTTCCTCCCTTTTGTCAAAAAAAAAAAAAAGAAGGATTTTCCTCCCTTTACAAACATCATTTCCTTTGCAAATAAAGAAAATCTCACCCCGTTGGTAAAGACCTAAATCAAAAGAATTTCAAGAAAATCTCACCCCGTTTGAGTCACGAGAGGAAAGTGGGTGAAGAGAAATTATCTATCAATGCATTTTTTTTTTTTAATTTTACTGCATCAATGCATTTGTTTTTCTGAAGCATCTATCAATGCATATAAATAATAGCTTTTGTTTATACATACTTCCTCCGTCCCATCTTAAACTTAAAAAAAAAATGGGCACAAGAATTAAGATGAGAATCTTTATATTATAAAATATAGATAGTGGGGTAGAGTATTGTGAGTATAGAAAGTGGGTAGGAGAGAGAAAGTGAGATAGAGAATAGTTAGTGGATAGTTGTGTGTATGACATGTAGGTCCCACTAAATAAAAAATTATAAATAACTTTTCTTTTTTGGATTTTGAAGTTTAAAATGAGACACCCAAAAAATGAAATTTTTGAAGTTTAAAATGGGACGGATGGAGTATGTTAATGACCTTTGAATCATGCTCTATTTGCCATTATTTTGCCCCCTTATTTTCTTTTCCAGCTCTTATAAATGTAGTTAAGTTAAAAAAAAAAAAAAATCCCATTTGTCTAGGTTAAGCTGAAAGAAAAATCCCATTGTCCTTTTACGTTAAATTTTCATTTTTCTAATATTTATTTAATTCTTTATTGTTAATTTTATTGTTCATTATTTTAATATATTAATAGTCAATATTAATTTTAAGGGAAAGAATGAGTCCCTTCACCGCTGTGCCAAACAAAGATATGTATTAGTTTAATAATGAAAGAATAATATAGTATAACTTCACATTCTTAATTTTTTTTCCCATTTTTTTTTTTGGAAATTCAGTGGGGGCCGTCGCCCCCGCTCGTGCCTTAGTAGATCCGCCTCTGATTACATGATTTTATTATTCCTATAATATTTATGAATCTTACAATAACATTAGATTTAGAAAATTTAAGCTTTTAAAAAATATTTTAAATAAAGAATAGACTTTCAATTTGGGACGGTGAAAGTCATATTTTTGAGAAATTTGTAATATAAAATATTTTTATTATTTTTGTACAAATAAAGTTTTAATAAATTATTGCACACGGAAACGGAATGCAAAGTGTAGGGTTTAAAGTGGTAAAAGCTTAACCATTTGAAGAATCCTAATTTGATGGATTTTCTTAGCTGATTAAGATACTTTATGACACTCTAACTTAGATATCCTTTTTCACACTTCTTACTTAATAATAAGTAATCATTCTTCTATAAAACCCTAAACACACACTCTCACACTCACACTCACACTCACACTCACTCACTCACTCACACATTTTATGCTACCAGAAAAAATGAAAATATCTGAGCAGCAACGGAACTTGAGTCTAGCGAATAGAATACGGCCTTGTCTTTGATTTGGACCTGCACACATGAAATCAACCGTAAACTACGCTAGGGGCTCTCCGGCAAAAGCCCCTCCAGCGTGAGAATCAGTTTACGAGAGAAATCACCAAGTACAGAGAAGAATCCTCAGGAAAGTGTACTGTGTGTGTACTTGAACATACCTCTAGAATGAATGTAATCTTCTCTTTTATATCCCCTTGTCAGGTGCCAAACACGTGAATAGCGACATGTGCCTTGCACATGTCACCCCATGTGAAGCTCATGCATATCATCCAGCTGTCCTCCGGGGATTGGCCTGCACACTTTCCAAAGAAGGACGTTAACTCTGACATATTCTTGTTATTATTGAACAGATTTTGTGGGGACCATTTCATGTGAATTAGTTACGTAAACAAACACAACATACTGAACTGAACGACATTCAAGCCTTTACCAAGCCGCTCTCATTAGCTAGCCGGAAATACATCAAGTGGGCCTCTCACTGGGCTAATCACAGGACCTTCCCGATATCGCTTTATAAAGGAGTTTGATTCACAAAACTTATAACCACATATGGGCCAAGCCCAGTCCCAGGGATATTTAAATAATAAGGCCCTTATTTTTTGGCGACATCAGAAGCCCCCAATTTCGAGATAGAATCCATTCATGGTTTTAGCGAGAAATTTATAAGGTTGTCGCCTCGAAGGTTTATCATAACCACCAAGCTTTTTCAGCGAACCTTTGAGTCACCACATGGACGGCTCTCAAGATCAGTTGAGTACAGTCGAACCTTTCTTCTAAATCATCGTTTTGGGGCGCTTATTTCAAGAAAAAGAGGGAACTCAATTTTTTTTCAAAATTTTAACCTCTAATTACTGCGCCGCCTTTTGAGCCCCCAATTTCGATGTATTAAAGCAGAAAATTGTCTAACTTTAACCCTTTTGGCTCCTTACTGTAAGCACCCCAATCTGAAACCGACCTATCTTAGAGGTAGCCTTAGCACCGTTTCAGGGATAAGCTGATAGGCCAGGACCTCCCTAGGATAAGCTATAAATTCCAGGACTACTCTGGTATAAAATTGTAAAAATCCAGAACCTCGCCAGGCTGAGCCGTACGGATGCTTTGGGGACTAGAGGGGCCTAGCCGTACGGCTGGTTTGGGCACCCTCAGTCCCTATAAATAGAACCCCTTGTTGATCATTTTAGAGGGGGGAGAAATACACATTAGGGAGGTCACTCTGCTGGAATTACCACAGAGTAAGAGTGAGAGTGATCACCAACCAAAAAATGAGAGAAGAAAGGAAGATTGGCCTTAACCATCATAGGTAAAGCCACCTCCCCCCTCCTTTCTCTTCATCTTACTCCTATTTTATTTCTTATATCTTGGTTATACATGTATTTATTCTTCATTCATGCAAAGACTTGTCCATTTCAAGCACCTTTTGTTTCTTGCAAGACTTGTCCATTATCAAGCACTATATATCTATCTATTACATTACTATCTTGTCCAAGCTATGAGAAGTTCCAAGGTGCCCTCCATACCTTGTATGGAAGAGGTTCTAAACCTAGACACTCATAGACTTGTTGATTGTCATTTATATTCCTTATTTATTTAAATGGTATGCTTGTTTGGCCATGATAATCATGAGGGTGGTGGAACCTTAGTGTCCATCACAGTCCGAGTGGACGTAAGACCCTCCTTTTAGTCAACCATCTCGTACCCCGATTTTGACCAAAAGATGGAATGATGAAAAAGTTGACAAACCCTTTAGGTTGACCAAATGAGAGTCAAGCCCCTGTGAGATGAAGCCTAGGTCCCTAGAATGACCCCATGTGAGAAAAGATTTAGGTCCTTTGAGTGACCCCTTTTGAGACAAGTCTAGGTCCCTTGAGTGACCCCTTGTGGGATAAAGTTTAAATCCCCCGAGTGACCCTTGCAAAGATAAAAATTAGGCCGTCCCTAACGTAAGCCCCGTAATGTCCATCCTTGTAAGCCAACCTTCTCGTAGTTAGTGTTGACCATGTCCCGGCCGTCCTTCGTAAGTCCAACCATTTAGTCAACCCTCTCCCATAGAGCCAAGTTGACCATGTCCCGCCTCTGCCTCGCCTAGAGTCACGCTTCCTTGTCCATGTCACGGTAAGTCAACCCTCTCCCATAGATCCAAGTTGACCATGTCCTGGCCGTCCTTCGTAAGTCCAACCATTTAGTCAACCCTCTCCCATAGAGCCAAGTTGACCATGTCCTGGCCGTCCTTCGTAAGTCCAACCATTTAGTCAACCCTCTCCCATAGAGCCAAGTTGACCATGTTCCGTGTAAGTCAACCCTCTCCGATAGAGCCAAGTTGACTATGTTCCCTGTAAGTCAACCCTCTCCTATAGATTCAAGTTGACCATATCCCCAGCAAGTCAACCCTCTCCCATAGAGCCAAGTTAACCATGTCTCGCCTCTAACCCCTAGAGTCATGCCTCCTTGCGGACCTTAGTAACCCCGCGTACCCCAGAACTACGACCGGCTTGATTCCCTCGGATAGGGATACGTAGGAATCCTATACCACTAGGTCCAGCCATGCAACCAAAATCGGTTAAAGCCGTCGTCCCATCAGATTGGGATGCTTATTTTTATCGACAACCCCGCTCCTTCGAAGCGACGTTGCCGAGGGGCTCTGTAAGTACCCCAATC
Organism: Campanula takesimana; assembly: GCA_026119855.1. NCBI lineage: Eukaryota > Viridiplantae > Streptophyta > Magnoliopsida > Asterales > Campanulaceae > Campanula > Campanula takesimana. Next base: position 832,384 of record JAOWBW010000501.1, read on the forward strand.
TGAAACCGACCTATCTTAGAGGTAGCCTTAGCACCGTTTCAGGGATAAGCTGATAGGCCAGGACCTCCCTAGGATAAGCTATAAATTCCAGGACTACTCTGGTATAAAATTGGAAAAATCCAGAAGCTCGCCAGGCTGAGCCGTACGGATGCTTTGGGGACTAGAGGGGCCTAGCCGTACGGCTGGTTTGGGCACCCTCAGTCCCTATAAATAGAACCCCTTGTTGATCATTTTAGAGGGGGGAGAAATACACATTAGGGAGGTCACTCTGCTAGAATTACCACAGAGTAAGAGTGAGAGTGATCACCAACCAAAAAAGAAGAGAAGAAAGGAAGATTGGCCTTAACCATCATAGGTAAAGCCACCTCCCCCCTCCTTTCTCTTCATCTTACTCCTATTTTCTTTCTTATATCTTGGTTATACATGTATTTATTCTTCATTCATGCAAAGACTTGTCCATTTCAAGCACCTTTTGTTTCTTGCAAGACTTGTCCATTATCAAGCACTATATATCTATCTATTACATTACTATCTTGTCCAAGCTATGAGAAGTTCCAAGGTGCCCTCCATACCTTGTATGGAAGAGGTTCTAAACCTAGACACTCATAGACTTGTTGATTGTCATTTATATTCCTTATTCATTTAAATGGTATGCTTGTTTGGCCATGATAATCATGAGGGTGATGGAACCTTAGTGTCCATCACTTTCCTCTTTGGTTTAGCCTCAAAATCCCACTTTTGGGTCATCATGATTCAATCTTTATGTGTTATTTTGACTCTTGGAAGGATTTTAAGTCATAAAATGTCATCTTGGTGATAAAGTTCCAATCTTTATTCACCAAATGACCAACTTTGGTCCAAAGGGGACATTCATCAACTTTCTTGATTTTCTCCTATGATTGCTCATGATCACACCCAAATACTTATTTTGGGGGACCAAGTGATGATCATTTAGCATAGGAATGATGTTATAAAACTTGTAAAATGATTTCTTGCAAACTGGGATCACAAACAGTTTGTTCAGCTTCAGACAGAATACCCTGTTTCTGTTCTGAACTGGACTGTTCTTGAGCAAACTGTAAAACCCCAGAATTGCCTCCTCCAGCCGTACGGCTACTTTAGGTAGGAGGAAAAAATTGCCTATTTTGCCCTCTGACCTTTGTCTTATCACTTAAGGCCCCCTTTTCAGCCGAGTTTTCTCAAATAAAATCAACGACAGAATTTTTCCGTTAAATACACACACACACATATGCACATTTTAACTAACTTAGGGAGACTCGGCTTTGTCCGAGGCAACTTGAGAGGACGTAAAAACTCCTCCCAAGTTGTAACCTAACCTCCGAACCTTTGAACTCAAACCTTTGTCATTTTGTTGGGTTTAAAATTAACAAAATGTGGCGACTCAGTTAAATTTGACCGGTTCCCGTGTTTGGCATTTTGTCCTCGTGCGAACTTTGCCTTTTTCGCCCCGAGGACGGGATCCTTACAGTGGCGACTCCGCTGGGGAGTAGAGTGCTTTCGGACTTCTTTCTAGAAGGTTCGGGGGCATTCTTGTGTGGGTCAAACTCCCGTTCCCGTTAGTTGACTTCTTGCATATTTGTGTGTGTTTGCTGTTTCTGTTTGAACTGTTTTGAGTACATACGTTCGGGAAACACAATAAACTGGGGCTTGATGATCAGAAGTTGGAGAAACTGAGAAAAATATTCACCCTCTTGCTTTAGCCGTACGGCTACTTTGGGTAGGGGCCAGAATGTTGCCAATTAACAGTTTGGTGCAGGGCTGCAACATTCTGGATTCCCCTCTGCTTCTACTTGTCCAGGTTCCAAATTTATAGTCTTACTTGTGCACATTACCTTCATTCTTTTGGCCAAAACTTGGTTTTAAAAGGTAATAAAACTTGGTTATGCATGATCTTTTGTCAATAAAATGGTTTCCAAAACCTCGTCGTGCATAACCCCTTTTGTAAGGGTTTTCTTGAGTCTCCTCTTTGTGCACAAATTGCTTTGTACAAAAGGGTTTCAATGTAAAATATTTCTTTTGCAAAAGTTTGATTCAAAATTCTTTGTGGTGCACAACTTGGTACATGTACAAGTTTTGGTCTTTGTTCGCTTATATTCTTTGATTTGTTGTGTATAGATTGCTCAATCCATGCTTGTTCATACTTGTTCATATCTTGCTTATGCCATGCTCATGCTATCGAAAAACGAATCGAAAATCTCTCTTTTTACTCAAAAAGGAGCATAGAATGACTTCACACCACGCGCACTTGACCGTGCACGTTCCAAATACCCTTTAAACCTGGGGTGGATGTCACGATGCAGCTCGTTGGACGCTCTTGTTCCCTTCGATGCGCGCACGGGTCCATCCCACCTTCCCTTCCGAACCGAGTCAACCACACTTGTCCGTGACACACAAATACCGTGACTATGGTTGGTTTTTGGTCTAGATCACGTTACCACGTCCTTGATACGTGCTCAAAGCTAATTGTGGCCAAATTAATGCCCGAGTTGTGACTCCTTGATGAAATGCAAGCGTGGCCTAACCAGCCTCCAACTCGTGTGTTAGTGACGACCGCAATTAGCAAGGGCCATGTACTAAGGATAGGGTGACACTGTGTCGTTAAGCCCTAATGAACGAGTTATTTTAATCATCCTTAAGCCCATGGTCAAGGATCGAGACGCCTCATTCAAAATGAGGTCATGACGGAATGTCGGTGCAGCCTTCGGTGTAGCCTTCGGGGAAAAGTCTCGATTCCGACTGGGGCTTAACCATGATTAGGATGACCCGCATATTGGGAACCTTACGATGCACTAGACCCTAGGTTCACTTCTTTTGATCGGTGGAAGCCGCGTGCCCTATAGGACCCTCGCCCGGGATAGTCCGTCCTTGGGAGCGTGCAATACAGGTGACAAACGAGAGGTCTATAGGCGTAGTGATGGCCTCCACTGATCTAGGATTTAGATTAGTTGCGAAAAAGAAGAGAAATCTTTTCCAACCATTTAGGAATAAAAATGCATTTCAAAGTAAAGTTGAATGAATAAGTAATTGCACGTTGCATAAGCTTACTCCGTTTTTGCTTCCTGTCTTTGATATATTGCATTGTTTCGCTAACCAGTGTCACCTCCGTCAAGTCCCGTTAAGTTTTTGGAAGGATCCATGTTATCCTTCAAGACCTCCGTCAAGTCCCGTTAAGTTTTTGGAAGGATCCATGTTATCCTCCAAGACCTTCATCAAGTCCCGTTAAGTCTTTGGAAGGATCCATGTTATCCTTCAAGACCGCCGTTAAGTCCTGTTAAGTCTTTAGAAGGATCCATGTTATCCTTCAAGACCTCCGTCAAGTCCCGTTAAGTTTTTGGAAGGATCCATGTTATCCTCCAAGACCTCCGTCAAGTCCCGTTAAGTCTTTGGAAGGATCCATGTTATCCTTCAAGACCGCCATTAAGTCCTGTTAAGTCTTTGGAAGGATCCATGTTATCCTCCAAGACCTCCGTCAAGTCCCGTTAAGTCTTTGGAAGGATCCATGTTATCCTTCAAGACCTCCGTCAAGTCCCGTTAAGTCTTTGGAAGGATCCATGTTATCCTTCAAAGACCCCCGTTAAGATCCCCGTTGAGACCATAGGTCCCCGCAAAGATCCCCGTTAAATTCTAGGAATGGTCCCTTAGGAAGTCAGCCAAGTCCTTGGATGGATTCTCGTTAAGAAGTCAGCCGTGTTTGTCCTTCCCTCTTAAGATTCTAAACCCATTTGAACTACGGTGACCTGAGCCTCTCATTGCATGGGACCCCCTCCCTCAAACTGAGGGGAACGTAGGCAACTTCGGCCCGGTCAAATATCTCGAAATAGAGGATTCTAAGATACGTGCAAACATTCACCCAGTGTTTATCCAAGCCTAAAGCTACCTTTTGTCTTCCCCGTGGCTCAGATGAAGTGGAAGAGAGTATCATGTCGCCGACTGGTGCGTGTGGAATCATAGGGTTCCCCGGTCACTGCAACTCCTCCGACCCGGCACCTCAGAAAGATCACTTCAGTGGACAGTAGCCTGAGAAATGACGTTGCAGACAACCCGGATAGCCCTACAAAAGAAGAGTTGCCCCGAGCTCTAGAAACCCCCGGAGCTAAGAAAGAAGTCATCGCAGAAAGCCACAAAGAAACGCAAAGTCCGTTTCATGAGTCGATGAGACAAGGAGGTGTTACATCTCTGTTTCAAATTGATGGGCCATTCACCAAGGTGACCAACCATAATGAAAGGGTGGAAGCTACCCGACCCCCGGATTGTAACCAAGGATTTCCCCCTCCATCTCATCAAATTACCGAGACCTCCATTTCTTCGCCCCAGCACGCCGTCGTCCACAACGAGCCTCTCGCCCAAATCCTCCTCACTCCACCTCGCCCCAAATCCACCATCTCCCATGGGACGCCTCCTATAAAACCCCAAGCACGATCCACTCAAAAGGCCCGCAAACCACCATCCACACCGGTTACGTCCCGAGCATCATACTCATAACACTTTTCCGATCGTATCCCTTCTCGGCTTGGTTCCATCAACCAAGTCACCAGAGCTCAATCACTGTTTACACCATACATGGGTACCCGACCCGGCATCACCAAATTGCCTCCACCAGGTTTCCCGATGAGATTCCGGGGTGGCCCGTATCATTTCTATAATCCAAGACCTTTTGGACCACAAGCTCCTTGCATGCCTCAAATGTATATTCCTGCAAGCAACCAAGGTTATGGGTATTCCTACACCCATGCACTTCCACAGGATCCTCATGTTGGACCTCAGTCGGGTACGTTGTTGGGAAAAAGAAGGCAAATGGAAGCTAAGTTTGAAAGGACACTCGATGGGCACCCCTTTGCATTGAGTATTGCATTGAGTAGCGGTGATTCTCATCCCCACCACACTCCGGTCAATAATGAAAGAAAAGCCAAGGGCCGAGCCAAGCTCCATTTCACAAAGTTTGAGGATTTCGGAATGCCTATAAGCAAAGTATTTGAAGGATTGGTCAAACAAGGCCTCATGTGGTCCCTCGAAGATTTTCGGCCAAAGAATCTTGAAAAACGTCGGGACAAGACCCAAAGGTGTGCCTTTCACAACTACCACGGCCATGATACCAATGATTGCACCGCCATAAGACGCATCATCTCGAAACTAATTGAGAAGGGGAAGCTTGGACGCCCCCACACCCCCGACACAGCCAATGACCCGAGCGTCAACATGCTCAAATCTGTGACTTCCCCGATGATCGATAATGGAGTGGTGTCCGCCCCAAGGAAAAAGAGCCCATGGTTGACAGAGTTGTCAATCCCAAAGTGGGAGAGCCTGTTTTGGAAAAATTGACAAAATCAGTGTCCCAAATGGTGGTTCCTAAAATCAGCAAAGCCGAAACGACGGAAGGCGTTTGGAAAAGATCAGTGGCACAGAAAATGTCTGAAGGGCCGAATGCCCCGGGTTGGGAAATGAATGGTGTTGCGGTTTCCACAGCAAACGACGGAGTTCCGAAACCTCTCCTATCAACCTCCCCTTAGAAAGAGTCTGTTTTCATCCTTAGGAAGAGCCAGTTGCTTTTAGGGCGTATGATAAGTCTTTAGGAAAAGTCGGTTAAGATGTCTGTTAGGTTTGGTTAAAGTCTTGACTCCCCGGTTGATGCCATGTGGTGACCATTTTGGGTCCATTGTCAGTTCTTTTAATAAGATTATTATTGCCTTGTCAAAAGCTTACAAAAAAAATAAAAATGTGTGTGAGTCTTTCACTCAAAACAAAGGTGTGTCTTCCAAAAAAAAAAATAAAAAAATAAAAAAAAAAAATAAAAATAAAAATAAAAATAAAAAAATGGAGATCAAGTTTTCTTAAAATAAAAGATCAATTTTTTCCTAAAAAGCTAATCCGATAATGAAGCATTTTTCTCAAATCATGGTTATAATTTCACCTTGAGGTTTAATATGCTAAAAGTCCTTCGCGGTTCTGTCCACTGGAAGCATTGACCAAGGAGCCCACATCCGAATTGGCGTTCGAAACAACCGTCCACATGAGCAATGAGATCAAACAATTGGGACACCGTCTACAAGAAGAAGCCCAAGCTTCGGAAGGCCAAAGGCGGTTACATCACAGGGAAATCCATATTCTCGTCGAATGCAATGCACGGAGATTACGCACCTTGAAAGGGAATCACCAAAAGGCTTGGCCAACAGGCAAGCTCCCAACTCGCCCTCATGAGTAGACGACCACGGCAATTGGAACGCCAAGCCAAGTGGAGGCCTCGCGACATCTTTCCCGACGACATGGAACCCGAGTTCCCCGTGGAAGACATGGAATATGCCGCCGACAACCCCTCCAACAACTGTGGAAGAAAATGGTCATCGTGCTTCATGGGAACCCATCCTTAAAAAAAAAAAATGTGAGTCTTCCAGCCTCGTAGGTTCTAGAAAAAAAAAAAAAGGAGTCCATTCTGGACCGTGTCTTTTTATTTCTACAGAGTTCCGCACTTGGACATGTATGTACAAAGTTATCTAAATAAAAAAGTCATTTTCCTTCTCTTCTCTGTAGACTTGAGACATTATTTGCAATATATGTTTATTCTTGAAATTGCCTTGCTTGTTATTATCAATTGATTGCTACGTCCCCAAAATGACGAATTGACTTCTAAGCATACTAGTCAATGACGACTCATTAAGGATGAATGGACCTAACACAAATGAAAAGCACCAAATGCAAACAATTAATCTTGATATGAATAAGTGTTGTGATCAATTGGCATGAAGAAACCATCAATGGCAAATCTTCCCTCATACATTACCCCGATACACAACCCGATACACCTTTCCTGTACAAATCCTTGATGCGCATCAAAGGCATCCCGAGACAATGAAAAGGCGAGGATGTTGTTGCTCAACCACCAAGATTCAACCACGATCGCGCGTGCGCAACCAAGCAAAGGACTTCCTAGATCTTCAAAAGTCAAAGTAAGAAGTGGCAGAATTCCACCAAGGGGCTACAAATGAGCCAATGTTCAAGATAGCAAGTTGGGACTAATGTTTCCCCTCTCTCTCTAAAAAAAAAAAAATGATAAGAGAGAAAGAAATAGATAAGGGAAAAAAGGAAAGCAAATGAATGTTGACAAAGAGGAAGTTTACCTCAAAAGCTCACCAAGCTCACTGCAAAACTCCACCTCAAAAGAACATCCCGAGGAGTTCACCGCAAAGAAAAGCGATCTACATCAGCAAAGCAACAACATCTTTCGAAAGGACACCAACCCCAGCAAAAGAAGGCCCCACGGCCGAACTACGGCGACCTGAGCTCCTCAAACTGAGGGGAACGTAGGCAATCTTCGGGTCCGGTCACAGCATGAAATGAATCCATCAAGCCTCGATCCTCCCAAAATGACCCGGTTCTCTTCCTTTGGTCCCATCAATGACCAATTTCCCAGATAATGACCAATCTCCCCATAAACACCTTTTGATCTTGCCATTGATCGAATCTTAATCTTAATTGTTCACAACATTTATACATGTTAAGGCTAATTGCTTGTTATAACCTTGACTTAATAATAAACATGGTCCATTCCAGCAATCATTTGATGATATTAACTAGGGCAAGTTTCAAATGTCTCAACAAGTCTTTTTCTCTCCACATCTTAGGAAAGAGCTAAACACTTGTATTCTGTCGAGCAAGGGCTTCCTCCCGTTCCATGATAATACATTGTTCACCAAAATAAAGGGACTCTCTCCCGCCTAAATAAAGTCCCTTGCATGTCTCCTCCAAAAGATATATTAAGTCCTCGTTCTATCAAGTCGGCTGGATCACTTATATGAAAAAAAAAAAAAAAAAAAAGGCACCAAAAAAGTAGCCCGCTAGGTTGAAAACCCGTAAGGGCGGCCTAGGCAAAAAACAGGGTGTGCCATAAAAGATGCAAAAGAGATGCCTGCCAGGTTGAAAACCCGAAAGGGCGGCCTAGGCAAAAGAAAGAGTGCGTCATGAAAAAAGGGATGGGTTCCTAACGTCATCAACGGCCACGAGACGACGACGGGTCCACACCAACATCAAAAGTCGGAGGACGACATTGGGGCTACCTCCACAAGGACATGGGGCTGCTCCGAGACATTCAATGACATGGGGGCTATGCCACCATCAACAGCAACAAGGACATGGGGCTACCCCGACACATTCAATGACATTGGGGGCTACGTCGCCATCAATAGGAACAAGGACATGGGGCTACCCCGACATCGACAACAAGAGGTTTCTCTACTCCCGACCGCTCCTAAGAAATGGACAAAGCTCAAAAGGACTTTATGCATATAAACCTCGCGGTTAAGTTAAAACCAAAATTTGACTAAACATGTTTCGTTAAAAGATTTGCCTTCAAAAGTAAGCATTTTCAAATTTGGCCATTTGGCATCATTTATCAAAGACGATGTTTCAAGAAAAATGCTTTTGGTCTCCCCTCAAAATGTTTTTTCCAAAGTCTTGGACCCTTTTTGTCCACAATGAGTCTTGAAGGTCACCCCTAGGCTCTTTACCGGTATCAAGAAAATGTGTCAACCATCCCGCAGTGTAGGCTTGACCAAATCTTCGTCCCCCGAGTGACCCTTTAGGTTAAAAAAAAAAACCTTCGTCCCCAGAGTGACCCCTTTAGATTAAAACCTTGATTCAGAATAGTCATTATAGGCTAGAGCCTTTATCCCGGCAGTCCTTAGAGGGACGTAAGACCAGCTTTCCCGTCAATCTCTCCAAAGATGGAGTTGACCCCGGTCAAGCTATGACTTAGAATAGTCGTTATAGGCTAGAGCCTTTGTCCCGGCAGTCCTTAGAGGGACGTAAGACCAGCTTTCCCGTCAATCTCCCCAAAGATGGAGTTGACCCCGGTCAAGCTATGACTTAGAATAGTCGTTATAGGCTAGAGCCTTTGTCCCGGCAGTCCTTAGAGGGACGTAAGACCAGCTTTCCCGTCAATCTCCCCAAAAATGGAGTTGACCCCGGTCAAGCTATGACTTAGAATAGTCGTTATAGGCTAGAGCCTTTGTCCCGGCAGTCCTTAGAGGGACGTAAGACCAGCTTTCCCGTCAATCTCCCCAAAGATGGAGTTGACCCCGGTCAAGCTATGACTTAGAATAGTCGTTATAGGCTAGAGCCTTTGTCCCGGCAGTCCTTAGAGGGACGTAAGACCAGCTTTCCCGTCAATCTCCCCAAAGATGGAGTTGACCCCGGTCAAGCTATGACTTAGAATAGTCGTTATAGGCTAGAGCCTTTGTCCCGGCAGTCCTTAGAGGGACGTAAGACCAGCTTTCCCGTCAATCTCCTCAAAGATGGAGTTGACCCCCGGTCAAACCTTGACTCATAATAGTCATCATAGGCTAGAGCCTTTATCCCGGCCGTCCCTAGTGAGACGTAAGACCAGTTTTCCTGTCAAACTCCCCAAAGATGGAGTTGACCAAACCTTGACTCAGAATAGTCATTATAGGCTAGAGCCTTTATCCCGGCCGTCCCTAGTGAGACGTAAGACCAGTTTTCCTGTCAAACTCCCCAAAGATGGAGTTGACCAAACCTTGACTCAGAATAGTCATTATAGGCTAGAGCCTTTATCCCGGCCGTCCCTAGTGAGACGTAAGACCAATTTTCCCGTCAAAACTCCCCAAAGATGGAGTTAACCAAACCTTGACTCAGAATATTCATTATAGGCTAGAGCCTTTATCCCGGCCGTCCCTAGTGAGACGTAAGACCAATTTTCCCGTCAAAACTCCCCAAAGATGGAGTTGACCAAACCTTGACTCAGAATAGTCATTATAGGCTAGAGCCTTTATCCCGGCAGTCCTTAGTGGGACGTAAGACCAGTTTGCCTTGTTAAACTCCCCAAAGGTGGAGTTGACTCGAATGTTTTGACCCGGCAGTCCGAGTGGACGTAAGACCCTCCTTTTAGTCAACCATCTCGTACCCCGATTTTGACCAAAAGATGGAATGATGAAAAAGTTGACAAACCCTTTAGGTTGACCAAATGAGAGTCAAGCCCCTGTGAGATGAAGCCTAGGTCCCTAGAATGACCCCATGTGAGAAAAGATTTAGGTCCTTTGAGTGACCCCTTTTGAGACAAGTCTAGGTCCCTTGAGTGACCCCTTGTGGGATAAAGTTTAAATCCCCCGAGTGACCCTTGCAAAGATAAAAATTAGGCCGTCCCTAACGTAAGCCCCGTAATGTCCATCCTTGTAAGCCAACCTTCTCGTAGTTAGTTTTGACCATGTCCCGGCCGTCCTTCGTAAGTCCAACCATTTAGTCAACCCTCTCCCATAGAGCCAAGTTGACCATGTCCCGCCTCTGCCTCGCCTAGAGTCACGCTTCCTTGTCCATGTCACGGTAAGTCAACCCTCTCCCATAGATCCAAGTTGACCATGTCCTGGCCGTCCTTCGTAAGTCCAACCATTTAGTCAACCCTCTCCCAAAGATCCAAGTTGACCATGTCCTGGCCGTCCTTCGTAAGTCCAACCATTTAGTCAACCCTCTCCCATAGAGCCAAGTTGACCATGTTCCGTGTAAGTCAACCCTCTCCGATAGAGCCAAGTTGACTATGTTCCCTGTAAGTCAACCCTCTCCTATAGAGTCAAGTTGACCATATCCCCAGCAAGTCAACCCTCTCCCATAGAGCCAAGTTGACCATGTCTCGCCTCTAACCCCTAGAGTCATGCCTCCTTGCGGACCTTAGTAACCCCGCGTACCCCAGAACTACGACCGGCTTGATTCCCTTGGATAGGGATACGTAGGAATCCTATACCACTAGGTCCAGCCATGCAACCAAAATCGGTTAAAGCCGTCGTCCCGTCAGATTGGGATGCTTATTTTTATCGACAACCCCGCTCCTTCGAAGCGACGTTGCCGAGGGGCTCTGTAAGTACCCCAATCTGAAACCGACCTATCTTAGAGGTAGCCTTAGCACCGTTTCAGGGATAAGCTGATAGGCTAGGACCTCCCTAGGATAAGCTATAAATTCCAGGACTACTCTGGTATAAAATTGGAAAAATCCAGAAGCTCGCCAGGCTGAGCCGTACGGATGCTTTGGGGACTAGAGGGGCCTAGCCGTACGGCTGGTTTGGGCACCCTCAGTCCCTATAAATTGTTGCGACCCCGAACCCCGCGGGCCCGAGACCGCGATCTGGACGTTGACTCTAAAACCAAAACTGTGAAATACCGAAGTTAAAAATTCCATTTGACACCAAAAGGTGATGATCCAAAGTTTTACAAAACCAAGTTTGATAAAAACCGATTACAACTATCATAAACTTCCACAAGTTTATGCCCAACAAAATACAAATATACAATTCTTAATGACGTCAATGTTTGGTACAACTATCCCAGAAAGGTTACACATTTATATAATGTAAACCAACCTATAACAACCTTCCCCAAAAGAATGTATCCTCACTCGACGTCCTCTTTCTCGTGATCAGCGAGACTAATCCTTAGCACCTGTGGGGGGGTTAAGGAAAAACAAAGGTAAAAGAAAGGGGGTGAGATAAATCTCAATAAGTTACTAATGCAACTACATGACATGCTATGATGCACGAAGCGATAAGCAATAATAAATATCACATAGCACATAGCATTTATCACATAACAGATAGCACCGGAAATAAACACATAACAAAGGATAAAGCCAAGGTTTTCCAAACCGGTACATCCAAATAAAGGATCGCTGCGCAGCTTCAATAATCAACAAATCATCATCTTCATAATAGCATGAAAGCCGAAGAGAAAACCCCGGTACCGGAACCAATAACCATAAAAAGTGTCACAAAGGACAAGAGCCATGACACAAAGTCATGCCCGGTAGCTAGATACATTCCCAAGGGAAGCTAACTTATCCTTTCCAAGGCCAATCTGGAAAAGGGGTATAGAAGGGGGCAAAACAATGGTCAACATTATAATGGACTTGGCTTTGCCATTATAATCCTTCCCATCGCCCGATGCAACAAATATTCCAGCTGGGCTTCCAAATAAATGCTAAGTAATAGTAATTTAGCATGAATAAACAACTTAAGGTTCCAAAGTAGGGAACCAATCCAATTAAATCACCACAAAGGTAAACCAATAAAAACCGCACATCAAAGATGAACCACATTCCCAAAATGATACTTAATCAAATTCCATATCGTATTTATTCACAAAAGAATCAAATCCAATCAATAAAGTGTTCCACGGTGTTATCTTAAGTTAATTAGAAGGAATGAACCTAAACTAGTTAAGCCTTAAGTCATAAACCAAGCAAAAGGGCAAATTCCTGGAACAGGGGGCGGGCGGGCGCCTGGCATGGGCAGGCGGGGGCCTGAATGACCAGAAGGTCTGGCCTTCAGAGAAGGGGGTGTAGGCGGGCGCCTGGCACCACGCGGGCGGGCGCCTGGTCTGGGTTCAAGGTCGGGAAACAGAGCTGGGCATTACCAAATTTCGACCCAAATTCTCCCAAAACACCAAGTACTCAAAATCAAACACCATCAATCTTCCACCCAGCATAAATATGAACCACAACAACTTATAACTAGGATGAGGACCTAGATAACAACATTTATCAACCAAGATCAAGGTTTAATCCCAACTTTCATCAAAATCACCATTTTTGACCAAAAACTCAAATAAATTCCAAACTCAACCAAACTTCAAATATAACAAATAAAGCATTGTAGAAACATGTTATGAGCATTCTAGCATAAAAATGGGGGAAAAGTAACTTACTTGATAAATCTCAAAGTTGACGGAATTCAATTCTTTTTGGTTCTACGCGATCCTATCGACGATCTAAACACATTTCGAGTTTTAAGAAATGAGAGATTATGAGGGGAAGATGAAGTAAATGAAGAGAGATGAAGAGAGAAACTTACCCCTTTTTGTTCTTGGAGAGAGAGGGAAATGGGCTGGGAAAAGGGGTGGAGTGAGGGAGAAGGTGAGAGAGGTGAGGGAGAAGAGATGGAGTAGGGGGAATTGTTTTGAAATGTTACACCTAGCCCCCTTCCCCCACTAACTAGCTCAACTATGATACTCCCACTAATTATTAAGACCCAACAAACTACCCTAACCCAAATGACCCAAATAAAATGCTTAAGCATAAATATTATGAAGCATAAAATGCACACATAAATATTTAGATAAATAATAATTTAAATAAATAAATACGCAAATAATTAAATAATAATTATTTAATACTAATAAAATAGAGCCTAGATTTCGGGTCGTGACATAAATAGAACCCCTTGTTGATCATTTTAGAGGGGGGAGAAATACACATTAGGGAGGTCACTCTGCTGGAATTACCACAGAGTAAGAGTGAGAGTGATCACCAACCAAAAAAGAAGAGAAGAAAGGAAGATTGGCCTTAACCATCATAGGTAAAGCCACCTCCCCCCTCCTTTCTCTTCATCTTACTCCTATTTTCTTTCTTATATCTTGGTTATACATGTATTTATTCTTCATTCATGCAAAGACTTGTCCATTTCAAGCACCTTTTGTTTCTTGCAAGACTTGTCCATTATCAAGCACTATATATCTATCTATTACATTACTATCTTGTCCAAGCTATGAGAAGTTCCAAGGTGCCCTCCATACCTTGTATGGAAGAGGTTCTAAACCTAGACTCATAGACTTGTTGATTGTCATTTATATTCCTTATTCATTTAAATGGTATGCTTGTTTGGCCATGATAATCATGAGGGTGATGGAACCTTAGTGTCCATCACTTTCCTCTTTGGTTTAGCCTCAAAATCCCACTTTTGGGTCATAAAGATTCAATCTTTATGTGTTATTTTGACTCCTGGAAGGATTTTAAGTCATAAAATGTCATCTTGGTGATAAAGTTCCAATCTTTATTCACCAAATGACCAACTTTGGTCCAAAGGGGACATTCATCAACTTTCTTGATTTTCTCCTATGATTGCTCATGATCACACCCAAATACTTGTTTTGGGGGACCAAGTGATGATCATTTAGCATAGGAATGATGTTATAAAACTTGTAAAATGATTTCTTGCAAACTGGGATCACAAACAGTTTGTTCAGCTTCAGACAGAATACCCTGTTTCTGTTCTGAACTGGATTGTTCTTGAGCAAACTGTAAAACCCCAGAATTGCCTCCTCCAGCCGTACGGCTACTTTAGGTAGGAGGGAAAAATTGCCTATTTTGCCCTCTGACCTTTGTCTTATCACTTAAGGCCCCCTTTTCAGCCGAGTTTTCTCAAATAAAATCAACGACAGAATTTTTCCGTTAAATACACACACACACATATGCACATTTTAACTAACTTAGGGAGACTCGGCTTTGTCCGAGGCAACTTGAGAGGACGTAAAAACTCCTCCCAAGTTGTAACCTAACCTCTGAACCTTTGAACTCAAACCTTTGTCATTTTGTTGGGTTTAAAATTAACAAAATGTGGCGACTCCGTCAAATTTGACCGGTTCCCGTGTTTGGCATTTTGTCCTCGTGCGAACTTTGCTTGTTTCGCCCCGAGGATGGGATCCTTACACTTACCAACGCATCGCCCTTCCTATATAAACCCTAAAACCCCAAACCTCTTGAATTTCGTTGTTTCCCTTTCTTACCCTAAATTGAATCGAAATCCTTCACTGTATCTTGATCTTGTGTCTAGATTCCCCTTCAATTTCTGGTTGTGTCAGCTGTTTCTCGGATCTGCGTCGGTATTGTGTCTTTTCCGCCCGTAGAGTTCGATCACCATTTACCTTTTGTTGTCGTCGACTTTCCAGGTATTTTCAGATATCCTCCTCTTCTTTTGCTATTTTTCTGTTGATTTTGCTCTGCTTCTTGATTTGTTTCCCCCATGGAAAGAACCAAACTTTGTGTCTGGAAAATTAGATTCGGTCGGTGTAGTAATTCCCCTGGATTTTATAGAAAGAATATGGGTATCTGTATGAGGATTTCTCGAGATGACTTAGTTTCTATTATGAGCTTGCATAGGCTGATCCCGCCATTATAAATGCTCTTGATGTCAAAGGGCGCCTTGTTCTCAATAGGTCAGTCCCCATGTCGCACACTTCCTTCAATTCTCGCGACTTGTATCATCATATTTGTAATTCGTATCATAACGCCTTGGAAGATGATCTAACTAATGTAGATAATTCCACTCCTTCCAATTTAATTCAAAGGCGTCGATATAAACAAGTTCTTTTTTCTTCTAGTGATTCCCGCGATATGTCTGATCAAGCTAGTCGGCGACCTCAGATGATTCCTACTTCAGATCCAGCAGGTACCAACCCCTTTCCGACCACTTTTTCTTCCAATAATCCTGGCTCTTCAACTCGAAATAACGAGGCTGGTCCGTCTAGCTCTTCTCTTAATAATGATGCCGATGCCTCCCAATTAGCTTCAACTCTCGTGCGTCATCCCATTACCCCTTGGCATACCAAGTACGGGATTGACCATGTAAACTATCATATAGCTCCTTTTCAGGGTGATACTTCTCTTGAAATCATGAGAAAACGTGAAGATGGTGTTATTGTTTACCCTTCCTAACTAGAAGCCAGCCTCAGGTTTCCCATCGATCCTTTTATTAGCTTGATCCTCCATGAACTTCAAGCCGCCATCATTGAACTTCACCCCAACGCCATTAGAATAATAACTTGTTTCATAGTAGTTTGCCGGGCCTTACGCAAGGAACCCTTTCTTCCTTTCTTGATTCATTTCATCCTGAGTTATCAACATAAAACTGAATTCACTGATGGTACTTCCGAAATAAGATTATCCTTAAAGTATAGACCTGGAATCAAAACGTTTACACCCCTCCCTGACAAAGTCTATAACTGGAAAGATGGGCCGTTATTCGTCATTTATCGCACTGGGTGGACTCATCCATGTTACCTTAAATCTCTGAAAACATATTTGGGTAAGAAAAAATCATTAAGTCCCGCCGATGTTTTGCTCGAAACTCGCATTCGTAATCTCATCTCACAAGTTCCTGGTTTCTCCAATGCCAAAATATCATGGAGACAAATTTTGTGTAATCATAAACTGTTGTGTTAAACGGGTCTTTCTGATAACTTCCCTACTGCATCTGCTCGCGTTGCCATAGCCTTCCCGCCTTGTTATGCCGGGTGGGAAGTTCATTCCGAAAACTTACTATCCTTTGAATGTCGCTTGTGTGGGATTCCCTGAAAGCATTGTCCTAACATGATAAACGTCTTGAGTAAGATTTCATAACCTCACCTTACATTTCCTTTATATGTTCTGCTTTTCATTCGATAACTCTGTTGTATTTGTGTTCCCAGGAAATCGGAAAATGAGTTCAGGATCCCGCCACAATGCCAACCTAGAGTCTGAAACGAACCGTCGACGGCTTGCTGAGGCCCGTTCTGGCGACTTGAGCAGTCTTGTTTCAGACTTAGATTTGCCTCTGTCAAACGATGGGAAAGATGCTGATGCTATTGCCGCTGCTAAGGCGGAAGCCACTCTTTCTCGTAAGGCTGCGGCTAGACCCTCAAAGAGAAGAAGAAGGATATTAGAAGCTGAAGACAATGAAGAGACAGAGGAAAGTGCCCAACTGAACAAACCCAAACTCAGGATGAACCCTCCACTGATCCCCCTCCTGGTGAAGATTTGGGGAAAGATGTTACTGAAATGGAAGATCCAAATCGCCCTAGTGATACTCAGGCTACCCATGAAGATGAAGTCATGGTGAAAGATATCTTAATGGGGCAAACCATTATTGAGGATTTAACTGGCGAAGACAACCATGCTCGCTCTCCCATTCCGCCGTCACCTTCTCTGAATGCCGCCCATAACGTGAAAAAAATCCAGCTGGCTACGAGAAAGGTTTGTCAAGCCTTCTGACCTAGAAAGTCTTAGCAATCTTAATGAGGAAGCCATTAATAGGGCTGCACCTTTGAAGGGTTTGATTACTGCTGCCCATGACGAGGATGAAATTATATTGGGCTGTGCAGCTATAAAATGGGCTGCGGATACAATACAAGTTGATAACATGGCAAATTGGGGTAATGATGATCTCTTTTGTGCTGCAGGAGTAAATTTTTCTCTGGTATGTTTCCCTTTTTCATAAGACTCTTCCTCCTTCCTTGTTTCTTTAGATTCCTCCTTTGCCTCTAACATCTTTACTTTCTCGCAGTTAGGAAACTCTTTGGTGGCTTATCACTTTAAAGTCCAAAAACTTACTGCTCAACTGGTGGATAATGAAGCGTTAATGCATAAAGCTTCCAAAACTCATGACAATCTGACCAAGAGAGTGGCTCGGTGGGATGCTACAATCAATGGCCTGAATGATGCCAACAAGGCTTTACGACAAAGACTTGAAGCACAGGAAGCTTTGGAAAGAGAACTTGAGGCGGTTAAGGCGCAATTTGATGCCGCTAAAACGGATCACCTTGCTAGCATTGGGCTTTTAACTGGGGAAAATCAGCATTTGAAGGATGAAAACCAGCATCTGTAGGATAAGAACCAAAAAGTGAAATCCAAGCTTGCCGCTCATACAGAAGCTTTGGCCAAAATGAAAGAACAAGCCTCAAAAACCCATGCTGATTCTATGGATATAAGTGATCAATCCATTTTGCAGGTTATGCGTGCCACTGCAGCCGATCAAGAGGAGGTTCCCACAATTACTATAGAGCGCTTGGCGAAATGTGGTTCCGAAACTATTTTCAGCAATCATTCTCGCCGTGGTTATCCTTTGGTGCCCTATTCCAAAGAAGATCTTGATACTTTAAGGGGAGAGGATTTTATACTTAAACGACCTAAGTGGACTCCTCCCCCAATTGTCAAACCAAATGCTATCACTTTATGGGGCGACTTGTGCGAGGAGAAAAATAATTCTCTTGATGAAGCTCGTAGATCCGCTCTACTGCCACCGATATTGAGAAAGATCAAAATGTCAATGCCTCTTGATCTATGTTTATGCCCTCGTTTTTCTTGTCAAACTCTGTCTTATTTGTAAACCTTATTTTGCCGGCTTGCATGCCGCCTATGATTTTTGGGGCTTGTATGCCCATATGTACGAATATACTTTCCAACTTTTGTTTGACTTGTGATTTTGCAGTTTGTTCTGTGTGTTTACGCTCCTACTTCCCTTTGAAAATGTAAGGTTGTCTTTAGGCTACCTTACTTTTCATGTCTGTTTAACTTTTCTCTTAATCTTATACTTGTCGCTTTTTGATGCCTATCTGGAGAAGAAACACTTGTACAATTCGCCCTCTTTAAGGTTGAGTCCAGTCCATTCCCATCATGTCGCAAATGCTTATACAAGTAGCATTTGTAAAGGTTTATACAAGTGACATTTTCATCATGCCGCAAATGTTTATACAAGTAATTTGCTGAGGTTTACACAAGTAACCTTTTTAACATATCGCAAATGTTTATACAAGTAACATTTGCTAAGGTTTATACAATTAACCTTTTCAACATGTTGCAAATGTTTATACAAGTAACATTTGCTGAGGTTTATACAAGTAACCTCAATTAAGCCGCAAATGCTTATACAAGTAGCATTGCAAAGGTTTATACAAGTGACCCTTTTAACATGTCGCAAATGTTTATACAAGTAACATTTGCTAACGTTTATACAAGTAACCTTTTCAACATGTCGCAAATGTTTATACAAGTAACATTTACTGAGGTTTATACAAGTAACCTCAATCAAGCCGCAAATTCTTATACAAGTAGCATTGCAAAGGTTTATACAAGTAACCTTTTTAACATGTCGCAAATGTTTATACAAGTAACATTTGCTAAGGTTTATACAAGTAACCTTTTCAACATGTTGCCAGCGCATGATGTCATCAAGGTCTTGTCATTTTCATCATCTTATACACGTGTACGATGGATCCTGCTCAGCTTGTCATAATTTGGACTGATGTCAAGGTGACGGTTGGCTCTATGTTCATGAGCTATTACTTTGACGTGACCTTCAGCCCCCATATCTAATAAGACCTGACATGAATCATTTGACGTGATTGTTTTAAACTTCCATTCTCATCATTACTTTGAGAACTGTGTGAGCGCTATGCGTATCTATGGTGACTTTTGCCATTTTGACTCTCCGTATTCTCGGACCTATAAAAGAGGCAACCATTGCCTTCACTCTTTCACTTATCCATTTAGCATTGCTTCTCTTCCTTTTGCAACCATGCCTTCCAGTTCCACTAATCTTGAAAACCATGATATGGGGGGATGGGATTCCGACGCCACTTACCCTCCACTTCCCCCTACCCCTCCAGAACCTGAGCCTACTGATAGCAACGGTGAACACTCTTCTCCTATCGCTTCTCCTACTTCTGACGATTCCTCCTCCAAGAGCAAATCCTCCCATCCCGACGAATCTGACGATGAGGAAAAGGAAAATTCCGGTAAACAAGATGGGGGTAACGTCGCCGATGATCAGAACAATGTTGCTGAAGATGATGAGATGGCGCCTGTTGACGCTTCCAGCAGCTCAAGTGATTTAGGTGACGAAGGAGATGACGAAATGGATGAAGAAGGTGACGTTAGTGATGATGCGGATACTGATAATGATGGAAGCCCCACTATCATTGTCATTGTTATTGTTCGCCCTTAGTTGATGTTATCTCTTTTCTTCTTTTTTCGCTTATGTAGATAGTACTTTCAGCCTAGTATGGGATTACTTCCCCTTTTGTATCCCCCCTTAAACAATGATGTTAATGGTCTGTTTATTGTAATATGCTTTGGTGTTCGCTCTTTTAGATTTCCACATTCTTGCATTTGTGGGTTGTCGTGCGTTAAACGACTTCCTCCCCGCCTTTAATCTCGCTCAGACATTTTGCAAGTTGTTGAACAGGTATTCAACACATCATTATTCACAAAAATTAACATACAAAACATGAGTCTAATCATACCGGAAAAAAAGGGTATCGTAAACTGAGTTAATTTCGTAAAGAATAACTTAAAATTAAGCCATCTTGTATCGTATCATCATCATTTGTCTTTTGACTTTCTATACTTGTCTAAATCTAAAGGTTTCCTTCTAGTTTTTTGGTTCTTGCACAAATAATTATGTGTTAACGAGCGAGTACCCCCTTTCTTTCCGCAGAAAATGAATATAAACGTGGTGTCAACAAACGAGGGCATAAAAATATTGTACTTTTGCGGCAATTTGGAAAAATAATTTGGACTCATGTAATATCATACCATATCATCATTTAAAGTTTACTTGTCCTTCCTCAAATTATACACCAAAAGCTTTTCTTAATCACGAAATAACAATTTTAAACCAACACATGATTGGAAACTAACACACTATGGTTTTAACAAATTCATGACCATTTTAGGGGAAAACAAGTAAAATCATGAAGTTTTTAATAAACAACTAGCCGGAATCAAAGGGTTAGCCATCAAGTTCATGGATAATACCGCTTCAAATGATCGATGCTCCATGCATTCTTGATTTCCTTGCCGTCTTTTTCCTTGAGCTTGTAGGTGCCTTCTCGCACTATCTTGTCCACTTGGTACGGGCCTTCCCATTTAGGGTCTAATTTTGAGTAGCCCGGCTTTGGACCTGTGGCTTCAATACTCCTAAGAAACCAGTCTCCAACTGACAATGCCCTCTTGTGAACCCGCTTGTCATGCTGCGACTTCATTCTCTATTTGTAGTTAATCATTCTCATCCGCGCTTCAAGTCGCTTCTCCTCACTCAGATCCAACTCGCTACACCTCCTCTGTCTGTTTCTCGCCTCATCATAATAGGCCACCCTATAAGTCGGCAAGGCCATTTCCGCCGGAGCCATGGCCTCCGATCCATACGTTAAAGCGAAAGCAGTTTCACCATTTGAGCCTTTAATTGTGGTCCTCACGTACCATAGAGCCTTTGGTAACTCTTCCATCCATGCTCATCCTCTATCCTTGAGATTTTTAGATAAGACCTCCAGAACCTGCTTGTTTGCGGCTTCAACCTGACCATTGCACTGTGGCCTATAAACCGCCGAACTCCAATGCTTTACATTCAGCCTGGTACACTCCTCTGTCAACTTTCTCCCAAATTGAGTCCCATTATCAGAAATTAAGGCTCTTGGTAACCCGTATCTACACCATATATTTTCTGTAACAAACCTGATCACATCATCAAATTTTGTCGACGCCAATGCCTTAGCCTCGGTCCACTTTGTAAAATAATCTACGGCCACTATCACCATCTGAAATCCTACTTTTGCTTTTGGAAAGGGGCCGATGAGATCAATTACCCACATATCAAATGGCCATGCCGCTACTACCGGTGTCTGCTCTGTGGCGGGCTGCCTTGGAATATGCGCATGCAGCTGACATTGGTCACACCTTTTAACGTACTCATCTGCATCTTTTCTCAAGGTTGGACAGTAATACCCATGGATAATCATCTTGTCTGCTAATGTTCTAGCACCAGGGTGCCCGCCACACACACCTTCATGAATCTAAAATAAGACCTGATCTGTCAGCCCGGGTTCCACATATCTTAGAAGCGGTTTGGAAAATGATCTTCTATAAAGTACCCCATCTTGAACTGTGTACCTTGGTGCAGTCCTTTTCACAATTCTTGCCTTGTCCTCATCCGTTGGTAACTCCCCCTTTTGAAAATACACCCTCATTTCACTAACCCAGCTGCCCTCGTTGATATCTATCTCCATCACTGTTGGTCTTGCAATTGCGGGCTCCTCCAAGTACTCGATTGCAACTTTTCTCGACAAGTTTTCAATGGCCTCACAGGACGCCTTACTAAGCATATCTTCCTTCTCATTTTCCCGCCTATCAATCCTGATTAACTCCCATAATTCGAAACCGCCCAACAGAGCTCGCGCCATTTCGCAATATTTTATCAATACGGGATGAACCACACCAAATTGTCCTTGTACTTGATTTACTATTAATTGAGAATCTGAATGAATGGCCACATGCCTCACTCCAATGGACTTGCATAATTCCAAACCCGCAATCAACGCCTCATACTCGGCCTGATTATTAGATGCCGCGAACTTGAATCTTATGGCTTTCTTATACCTTCATTCCTCCTGTGGTGCTATCAAAAGGATTCCCGCTCCTCCTTTATCCTTGGCTAATGATCCATCAACGAACAACGTCTAACAATTCTCCGGTCTCTCTATTGGTTCAGAACTTGAAGGATCTTGACATGTCGCCTTTCTTTTTCTGGTCCCCACTACCACTTCCTCTTCTGATCTTTCAAAGGACGCCTCCACAATAAACTCTGCTAATGCCTGGGCTTTGATGGCTTTGCGACTTTCAAAGACTATATCAAACTCCATCAATTATATGGACCACTTTAATAACCTTCCCGCGGAATCAGGTTGCTGCAAAATTTTCCTCAATGGTACATTTGTAAACACAGTAACGGGGTGTGAAAGGAAATAAACCCGGAGCTTCCTGGATGCTATCACGAGGGCGAATGCTAGCTTCTAAGCATCGAAGTATCTTGCCTCAACTTCACTTAGCGCCTTAGAAACATAAAAGATCGGCTTCTGCACGCCTTCTTCTTCCCTTACCAATACAGCGGTGACCGCCAAATCCGTAGCTGCCAGATAAACATATAATCTTTCCCCTTCCACAGGACTGGATAAAATCGGTGGTTTTCCTAAGTAATCTTTGACGTCCTGGAACGCTTTTACGCATTGTTCACCCCATGAGAATTCCTGTGTCCCTTTAAGAATCTTGAAGAACGGGAGGCATTTCTGTGCTGAGCGGGAAATAAATCTTCCCAAAGCTATGATCCTGCCATTTAGCCTTTGTACTTCCTGAATGGTTCTTGGGGGCGACATACTTATCAATGCTTCAATCTTTTCAGGATTTCCTGCTATTCCGCGTCTATTGACCATGAAACCCAAGAATTTACCCGCTGTTACCCCGAACGTGCACTTGCTCGGGTTTAATTTCATTGAGTTGAACCTCAGGTTGTCTAAAGTCTCCGTCAAATCTGCTAAGTGATCTTCCTCCTTGGTTTTAATGACCATGTCATCAAATGTCATCATGATGTAGCAGAAATTTCCAATCGGAGTGCGAAAAGCCGTTTTTGCTCTATCTTTTTTGGCCATTCTCACTTGATGGTACCCGGAGTACGCATCGATGAAGCTGAGGGTTTGGTGACCAGCAATTGAGTCGACAAATTTGTCGATCTTTAGCAAAGGGTAGCAGTCTTTGGGACAAGCTGAGTTTAAATAAGTAAAGTCGATGCACATCCGCCATTTGCCATTCGACTTCTTTACCAAAACTGGGCAGGCCAACCAAATGGGATAAGTTATCTCCTCAATTATTCTCGCCTTTATTAATTTTCGAACCTCATCAATCACTGTTTTTTCTTTTTCTGCCGAAAGGTACCTCACTTTTTGTTTGAAGGGCTCTATGCTTGGGTCAGCATTCAAGCAATGCATTGCCACTTTCTCGTCTATTCCTTCCATGTCCTCGGGTATCCAGGCGAATACATCCAGGTTGCCCCTTAGAAACTGAACTAACCGTTCCCGCTCCTCTTGAGTCCAATGGGTGCCGATCTTAACTTTTTGGTCTGGGCAATCATCATTTATTATTACCTCCTCCAGTTCCTCCGAAGCCTGGATATCCGGCTCATCCCGCATTTGAAGGGAATCAATCTCAATTTGCTTCATCTCCCTAACCTTTTTGGCCAGGTCTACTCTTCTTTCCATGCCCACGCCATAATCAATAAATTTTCCATCCGGCCCCTCCATTTCTATCTCCTCGCACTCTTCATCTGAAAAAACTTCCTCTATCGTGGGCTCTTCCATTTGGATAAAGTGCACCGCCCTAGACCAGTCAATTTCAGCCTGCACCAAGATTAAACCTGTCGCGACCCCGACCCCGCGGGCCCGGAGTACGCGAGCTGGACGTCGACTTAAACAATAAACCCTAAAATAATGACGATAAAAATTTCCTTTTATACCAAAAGATGATAACACAAAGTTTTGAAATCCAACTTGAACAACAAAATATAAACTAGTGTAAGCTCCATAAGCTTACACCCAAAATAATAAAATATACAAATTCTAATGACGTTAAGTTTGGTACAACTATTCCCAAAAAGGTTACACATTTATGTAATGTAAACCCACCAATAACAATCTGCCCAAAAAGCTCAACCCTCGCGACGTCCTCCTCGTGATCAGCGAGTCTAATCCTTTCCTCCTGGGGGGGGTTAAGGAAAAACAAAGATAAAAGAAAGGGGGTGAGATAAATCTCAATAAGTTACTAATGCAACTACATGACGTGCTATGATGCAATAATCAATAATAAATCACATAGCACATAGCAATTATCATTTAACAGATAGCAGCGGAGATAAACAATTAACAAATG
The DNA here is from genome assembly GCA_026119855.1 of Campanula takesimana. NCBI lineage: Eukaryota > Viridiplantae > Streptophyta > Magnoliopsida > Asterales > Campanulaceae > Campanula > Campanula takesimana. Next base: position 856,676 of record JAOWBW010000501.1, read on the forward strand.
ATATTAGCCAAGGTTTCCCAACTGAAAGAACCAAATAAAGGTCGCTGCGCAGCTTCAATAATCAACAATCAATATCTTCATAGTAGCATGAAAGCTGAAGAGAAAGCCCCCCGGTACCGGAACCAATAATAATAATGGGACAGTGACACACAGTCAAAGCCCAAAACCAATAGCTAAAATGCTCACAAAGGGGCTAGCTCATCTCACATCCAAGGCCAATCTGAAGGAGTGGAATAATGGGGCAAAACAATGGTCAACATCATAATGGACTTGGCTTGTGCCATCATAATGTTTCGCATCGCCCAACACGACACAAATACTAGCTGGACTTTCAAATAAATGCTAAGTAATAAATACTAGCTTAAATAAACCACTCATGATTCCAAAGTAGGGAACCATTCCAAATAAATCACCAAGAAGATGAAATAAAACCAATCATACATAATAAAGTGCTCAACCATTTCCAAATAACAATTAATCAAACCTCATAACACATTTGTTCACGAAGGAACCATTTTCAACACTAGAGTATCCCACAATGTCTATTTAAATTAATTGGAGTCGTACCCGAACCTAGACTAAGCTTGATTTCGAAAACAATTAAAAACAAAGATACTCAAGTCAGCTGCTATGGGCGGTCACCCATAACCAGCCCAGGCGGTCGCCCAAAATCACTAACCCACAATCCATCAGACTGACTCCATGGGCGGTCGCCCAACCCATTAATGGGCAGTCGCCCAAAAACCCTGACTCCAACACTCAGAACGAACTGATCTCATGGGCGGTCGCCCAAACCAATCATGGGCGGTCACCCACGAGCCCTGACTGCCGGAAAACGGCAAGAACCAACTGGGTTTCTCCCAAAATTTTTACCCAAACAACATAACTCAAACCCAATGCTTCCAATAGGTGTACCAAGGTACCCAAACACCCTATATACCTAAAACAACTCATAAAACATCATTTAGACCACTCAATTCAAGGGATGATTCAAACATCAAAACTTCACAAAATGGAATAAAATGCAAATCATCTCAAAATCAACCAAAGAAGCAATATATGGTAATCATAGTATCATCTAAGCATAGGATGAACATTTTTAGCATAAATGGGGGAAAAGTAACTTACCCGGATTTCTCAAAGGTGACGGAACTCGAAATTTCTTAGCTTCCTACGATTCTATCGACGATCTAAACATGTTTCAAGTTATGAGAAATGAGAGATAATGAGGGGAAGATAGCTAGATTGAAGAGAGAAGGGAGAGAAGAAAACTTACCCAAACCAAAGAGAGAGAGAGAGTATGCTGGGAATGGGAGTGAGGATGAGGGAGAAGAGAGAGAGTAGTTGAATAATAATTTGAAATGTTACACTTAGGGCCCCTCCCTTACTCTACCCAATACAAATAACTCCCCACCAACAATTAAGACCCAACTCTCTACACTAGCACAATTAACCAATTAAATGCTAGGCATAAGTTATAATAACACATAAAATACACACATAAATTATTGATTAAATAATAATTTAAACAATTAAATGAGAAATAAATAAATAATTAAATATTTATTATCTAGAAAATAGAGGCGAGTTTTCGGGTCGTGACAAAACCCCTCTGATTTTGCTCCGATAAAATTACTTCCTCCCTATGCTCACCCTCATTCTCAAATTCTTCCATCATAAAGGCATTTCCTGACTCTACCTCAATTCTTTCAGCACTGTCATAGATAGGAATTATTGCCGTCCCTTCCCGCATGCTCGGAGTGTTCTCCCATTCTAAACTTTCTTCTGCATCCACGATCATATTAATTCCAGAGTCCTTAATAACTAAGGCCATTGTCAGTGAATTCGTACTCTCCATCTTTCCCTTCTGAATTTCCAGTCGTTTTTTCATAACTTCCATGACATTACTAGTTATGCACCCTATTCCTTTTGAGGTGGGGAACTTGACCCTCTGGTGGGGGATGGATACCACCATTTCGAAACTTTGCATGAACGGGATGCCAATGATGGCATTGTATGGAGAGATCAAGTCTATAACCATAAACTCCGCCGTCCTCGTTCTGGTTAATTCACCCTCACCTATTTCCACTACTAAGGCTATGATACCTTTCACCTTGACCGTATTATTAGTAAACCCCTCCAGAAATCCTTTATAAGGGATCAGATTGGCCTCCGTGTAGTTCATCTTTTTGAATGCATCATAATATAAGATGTTGCGACTAGCTCCCGAGTCCACTAACACCCTATGCAAAATGTTATTCCCAGGATAAATTGTTATCACCAAAGGCTGACTGCCATGAGTTACAGTTATGGCCAGTTCCTTTCTAGTGAAGCTAATGACTCTTTCCTCTTGTGGGGGGTAGGCGGGAACATTGAAGGAATGCGAAAGCATCATGATTTTCTGATTGAGTTGGGTTATACTTACGGGTTGATGGATAACCGGGATCTCATTCCGCCCATCCTGGCGGGCCGCCTAAATTTCTTGCAGTACATATTATTGCAATTCACCGTTGTCAATTCGCGTCTGAATAATCCTTTTCAAATTGTAACAGTCATCCGTCGTATGGCCCCTTTCCTGGTGGTATTCACAAAAACTGTCCTGGTCTTGCTTAGCCCTTTCTGGCATGGGGAAGGCTGGGGAAGTTGCACGGCACGTAAGATCTCACTTGGCCTGGCGTTCAACTTAGCAAACTTTATTATTCTCCTGGGACCTCGTCCCCCATTACGCCCTCCGCCTCGTCCTCCTTGATTTCCCCCCTTCCCGCCGGCTCAGCCCGCTCCGGCTTGACATACTCAATTCTATCCTTTATGCTCTTCTTTGGTGTAGCCGAAAGTGCTGCAGGTATTTCTTCAACGTCATATCCTCCAAAATATCCTCTAACTCTCTCATAAAGCTCCTTTAGGGTCTGCGGCAACCTCATTCCCAGTTCCCTTTTAAAATGACCTGAAGCCACCCCGGACATGTATAGCATGATGACATTGCTATCATCTATATCCGAGATCCGGTTGGCAATTTTCATGAACCTATCTGTGTATCCCGCAATCCCTTCACCAACTTTCTGCCTTATCCCACATAATTCTTGCTTGACGGCGGGTTGAGCTCCTGTTGCCCTAAATTTATTGATGAACTTTCTCTTAATGTCTTGGTACCCCAGGATTGATCCGGTGGGTTGAAGAAGGAACCAGTCCAAGGCATGCTCCTTTAGAGTGCTAGCAAAAGTCCTGCAGAGTATTGCATCATCCCTCGTCAATATAGTCATAGTGACTTCAAAACCCCCTATATGCGTTCTGGCCGCGGTGTGGCCGTTGTATTTCTCTAAATGGGGCAATCTGAAATCGGGATCCGGATATGCCTCCTTAATATATCTGGCAAAGGGAGCCAGAAATGAGTCCCTATCCTCTTCTCTATGTCCCTTCTCCAAATTACCCAATCTCCTGGCAAACTCTTGCATCCATCCCGCTTCTTCTGGCTGACCTTGAATCCGCCCACCTAATCGACTTCCTTCATTGCGATTTCCTCCTTCCAAATTAGAAGCGGTGTCCTCATCCCCATCGCATTCATAGTAAAACGATTCTCCTGCTGTATTCCCTGGTTGGTAATAAATACTCTTCTTAACCCCATTCTCCATAATGATTTACGGTTTGCGCTTTGGGATTAATCCAGATTTGCCACTTGGATCCACTTACTCTGGAATTCCCTCTTTCTCCTTATCCTTTCCTTTACTTCTCATTCCCTCCTAAATAACTTCAAGCCTTCCTTGGCCTTGAATATTCTCCGCTGGGCGAACCGCTTGTGGAATAGGGGTGGGATTCTGTCCCAGTTCTGTTAACTGGTTGTTGTTGGCTATCAACCGTAACAACAATTGATTTTGACTCTTCAATCGTTCTATTTCAGCGGTCGCCTCATTTTCTTCCTCTGGCGGGTTTTGCCGGTTATCTCCTCCGACTTGCTCTAGAAGCTCTGGCCGCATGATTTCAATAATCTCCTCTCCTATACGCTGATTGCCTCCGGTACCAACCGGGGTAGATCCGCCAGCTCCTCCTTGCTGGTTTGATAGCAAGCTGGCTATCATGTTTTTCACCGGAGTAACTTGTACCATTTTTGTCGTTACTGAAGAGAAAGTTCCAATCGATGGAAACTTCCCAGACAAGGAATAGAAACAGAGCAAGAAGAAATTTCTCTCAATCGATTGAAAACTCCTAAATCAAATGAATCGAAAAAGTTCAAGACAATGGTCAAACAAAGAGAGGTCGAGTCTCGGCAACGGAACCAACTGATGCTACCAGAAAAAATAAAAAAATCTGAGCAGCAACGGAACTTGAGTCTAGTGAATAGAATACGGCCTTCTCTTTGATTTGGACCTGCACTGTCGCGACCCCGACCCCTCGGGCCGGGAACTCGCGAGCTGGACGTCGACTTACAACCATAAACTCTAAAATACTGAAGATAAAAATTCCATTTTATGCCCAAAAGATTTTAACACAAGGTTTGGAAAATCCAAGTTTAACAACATCATAAAACAACTAGTGTAAGCTCCACAAGCTCACACCCAAAATACACAATATTACAAATCTTAATGACGTCATTATTGGTACAACTATCCCCAAGAAGGTTACACATTTATATAATGCAAACCGATCAATAATAACCTGCCCAAATATCTCAAACCTCTCGACGTCCTCCTCGATCCGCAAATCCTAATCCTTTCCTCCTGGGGGGGTTAAGGAAAACAACATTGAAAGGAAACGGGGTGAGATAAAATCTCAGTAAGTTACTAATGCAACTACATGACATGCTATTATGCAACAGGCAATAATAATAACTTCTGACAATAGAAAATCTCATATAGCACATAGCACACAACAGATAACAAATAGCAGCGGAAATAAACAATTCACATGGATACTGAGCCAAGGTTTCCCAACTGATAGAAACAAATAAAGGTCGCTGCGCAGCTTCAACAATCAACCCAATCAACATCTTCATAGTCGCATAAAAGCTGAAGAGAAAACCCCCGGTACCGGAACCAATAACAACTAGGGGACGATGACACACAGTCAAACTCCAAAACCAATAGCTATAATGCTCACAAAGGGGCTAGCTCATCTCACATCCAAGGCCAATCTGGAGGAGGGCAATAATGGGGCAAAACAATGGTCAAGAATTATAATGGACTCAGCTCATTGCGATTATAATCTTTCGCATCGCCCGAAACACACAAATACCAGCTGGACTTTCAACTTAATGCCAAGTAATAAATACTAGCTTAAATAAACCATTCGTGGTTCCAAAGTAGGGAACCATTCCACGTAAATCGCCAAAAAGGTGCATCAATCCAACAATACATCAAAAGATGTTCCAACAATCCAAAATGATACTTGGTCAAATTCCACAACACTTTTGTTCACAAAGGAACCATTTTAAACACTAGAGTTATCCACAACCCACACAAACACTTATCCCAAACTTGATCACAACGGACCGATTGTAAACATTTTGTGTTATAGAACACTTAATGAAAACTCAACACAATCTAAACCAGAAACCCAACTAAATAAACCCACTCATCTCGTAGTACTCAAGAAGATCTTTAAAACGATAGTTTACATGCCTAAAACGGAGTCCGAACGAAGAAGATATGGCCTTCGAAAGATTGGACAATAAAGGAATAGATTTCACAACAGGGGAGGAGGGTGCGCGCGCCTCCTGAAGTCAGAAGGAAATTGCGCCTAAAGGTAAATGAGGGTGCGCGCGCTTCATATAAAAGGGTGTGTGCGCCTCCCTTCGACAGTGGGAAAATCAAGATTGGAGGAGGAGAGGGTGCGCGCGCCTCCTATGGGAGGGTGCGCGCGCTTCCAAGGAAAATCGGCAAATCCAGATCTTCTTCCTGGGTTCTTCAATCCGAAATTAACACAAAAACACCATTTTCATACCCAAACTCAAATGCCCCAAGAATAACACTTCTAGATAGCAATACCAAGGTACCCTAGCAACTTATAAACCTAAAATGGCTCATAAAACCACATCTAGAACACCCAATCCAAGAGGTGATTCAAACACCCAAATTACAAAAAAAAAATGGATAATTTGCAAATAAGTTCCAAATCAAACAAAGAGGACATATATATTAACTAGAGCACCAAGGGAGTTAAAGATGAACATTTTTAACATAAATGGGGGGAAAGTAACTTACTCGGATTTTATCAAAGGTGACGGAACTCGGAATTTCTTAGCTTCCTACGATCCTATCGACGATCTAAACATGTTTCATGTTATGAGAAATGAGAAATAATGAGGGGAAGATAGCTATAATGAAGAGAGAAGGGAGAGAGAAATTTCTTACCTTCTTCAACCAAGGAGAGAGAAAGAAAACTAGGAAATGGTGAGGGGAAACGTGAGGGAGGGAGGGATGAGGTGAGGGAGTTGATGATTATTTTCAAATGTTACACTTAGGCCCCCTCCTCCACTAACTACACAATACTCTTATACTCCCACCAATAACTAAGACCCATTAATACTATACTAGCACAATGATCAATTAAATGCTAGGCACAAAATATTGTGCAACACAAAATGCACACATAATTATTTAAATAAATAAATAATTTAAATAAATAAATAGGCAATAAATAAATAATTATTTATTTATTACTACGAAAGTAGAGGCGGGTTTTCGGGTCGTTACAATCTACCCTCCTTAAAAAGAATTCGCCCGCGAATTCACTTATCAAAATCATAACACATAGTCATATCGAGGCTACAAAATATCGATTCTCATCTAGCACTCAAAATCCCAATCAAGAACCTATTAGATAATTCAGACATAGTCTCCATGATTCAATTAACCCTTAAATCATCAACATCCATAAGTTTTATTTTTCATTATCCCAATAGTATTTGGAATCAACTCCACTACTAAATTTATCTTCCTTAGGTAATAAAACATAATACAATCGTAGTCTTGGTATTTCTTAACCCACTTGCACTAACTCATTTTTATCCTTTCGAAGAACATAAACTATCCAACATTGGTAACCCATTATCATCATTTCTAAACTTGGTCCCATAACAACAAACTATAATTTGAAGGCGATATCACTAAAATTTCAATCAATCCTTAGTCATAGATAGCTCTATTTATTAACCCGAATTTTAGAAATACTTACCCGAAGGATCAATTAGCCACGGATACGATAGTTCTGCCACTTCCCGAATTCTCAATTGTCCATTCTAAACCATCATATGGTAACCTTAAATAATGTTTACAACATAACAACCTCTCGCACTTAACTTCCTTCAATCATTATCTCCACTACTAATTAAAATCCATCCTCAAAATCGAAGAACCCCAATTTCTCCTAAACATAATTCTCGAGATACTACAAGTTTGCCTTATTCATAACCTTAATTACACTGTCAAGATACTTCCATTTGTAAGCCGTATACTCAGTATTACTTTCCAGAAATTCCAAACATTAAACCATCCCAAGCTTAATCAGCTTCTTAAAATATGACAAGCTAAGAAATTTTTCATCCCCATAGTATTCACCAAAGTGGCTATATCTCCAAGGATTTCCATTATAGTGCTTTCACCTTAGATGGCACCTTAAACTAGAGGTACAACGTAAGCTCAAAATTTTATACAAAATGTTTACTTAAATCCACGCTATAATTTCATCATCACATTACTCCAACTCTTTGAAAGCCTAAAACAATTACAAATACTCAGTAATCCGTAAAACAATCCACATTTTATCTCCAAGGCTTTCCTCTAACTCCCTCTTTAAATTGATGATCCGCTTATACACTCCAAGGAAATTTAGCAAATCCTAAATCTTCAATGGCTAACCCACCTTAGTCTTCCATGTATACATTTATAATCTCAATGATACTTAGGCTCAATAGTACTACCATCATAACAAACCAATTGGCTAGCCACATTCTAACTGACCCAATACCAAATCATAGTATTCTTTAATATGCCCAAGTATTGATACCCAATTTTCTTCACGTACTCTTAATCCAAATCGAGGAACGCCACCAAGAAGGATTTAGAACCATAGAACAACCATTTAACCAAAACTCAAAATTCAAAATGTCTTTAATATAGATCGGGAAATTATTACTCTCCCAAAATGTGCTTAGTCCTCTCGAACTTAACGCGCTTACCACCATTAATGATTATAACTTCCACAATCTACTCATCACTCATACAGATCATGCATTCCCTCATAACAACCAATTCCGATGCAATCACGCAGATGTGCTAGAAGTAAACAAAAATCTCCTACCAAGAAATCCTCAATTGAATCCTCAATTCTTACAACCCAATCGATACAATATGGATATTGATCTAATTATCAGTACTACAACCTTGTACCATAACAACACAATTTAACCCAAGCTTTTCCCAAATACTAGGTAATGTTCAGAAGAATAATAGAAATCTTGCAAATGATAAATACATCCAACAACTTGGTATAGACATCCATTGTCACCCATCGAAGCGAAATAGCCAGATTCCAAATAAGAAAAGATATGCTTAACTCTACACAATGGAACGGTCTCAAAACAATTTTAGGCAAAAAGGGAAGAGAGGATGTAACAATTTTCCTACAACAATCGACTAAAGCATGACATTTCCCTTCTCAAAATAACATCAAAAATCTTATAATAGCAATATGACAAATTTAGCAGGTAAGTTATATCTACCTTTAAGCACAACATGAGCACATAAGACTCCATCAGATATCCTACACTCCTCCATAGGAGTAGACACTGACAACACATAAGTCAAAGACTCAGGAGAAATAAATGCAACTAAATGCACATAAACATGAGAATGCGATGATCCTAAAATGCACGCGCTCGCTCTCTCGATGCAAAATAATACCTCCTGAAATTGCTCAATACCAGACGAGTGCTGGTTGATCACAAATACCCTACCCTGAACCTTTAGGGTTTCCCGAAGCATCTCTCTTCTGACCCAGTGCAGTACCAGTGTCACTCCCGGATGGTTGATATCTGCCTCTAGGACAATCTCTCACAAAGTGTCCAAACTGACCACAATTAACACATTTTCCTTGCTTTTTCCAACACTTGTCTTCTGAGTGTCCTTCCCTCTGACAATTGCCGCAGATCTTCCCATTTCATGCCCCCTTATTAGAACCTTGATTTCCTACTGTTGGTTGCCCTTGAAGTTGCCTTCTGAATCGAGTTTGCACTCCAGAATAACCTCTGTTATCCGAATATCGCTGTGGTTGAGCCCTGTTTTGCCCTCCTTGTTTTCTCGGGTTAACCATCTCAGTCTTCCTCTTGTGTACCCCGATGCCTTGCTCTATCAAATATGCACGGTCCATCGCATCCTGAAAAAGTTGAATTCTTTGGGCTATAAATTGAGTCCTAATAGCTGTCTTCAAACCCCTGATCAATCTCATCGCTTTCTGCTCCTCGGTCCGCACAAGGTAGTCACAATACCTGGCTAATTCTGTGAACTTAGCCGAGTACTGTGCTACTGACATCATGCCTTGATCCAAGCTGAGGAACTCGATCTCTTTCCGGTTTTGATCCACTAGAGAGATAAAATGATCCTTGAATTTCCTCACGAACCACTCCCAAGGATATGGTACAAGAGTCGCATCCCAACTGGTCTTCAGTGCCTTCTACCAATGTTCCGCAGCCCCCACGAGCTTATAAGATGCAAACAGAACCCTATCCTCATCAGTGCAACCAAAGACATCGTAGATTTTCTCCATCGATTCTATCCATAGCTCGGCCTTCTTCACATCAGGCTCACCGTCGTACTCACTTGGTTTCAACTTCAAGAACTGCTCCAACCCATATCGCGGAGGTGTTACATGTTCCTCTCCCGGCCCTTGGTCATGAATTGCTTTCACGGCCGCTTCAAACCTGCCCTGAAACATTGCACGGTTTTCTTCCCGTAGACCATTAAGATTCTGAGTCCCACTGATGCCTTCACCAGCTCTTCTTCTAGCCATTACAAACAAATACCTGCATAAAATACTCATCGTTACTCACTCCGAACCCATCTACCCTCCTAGGTCATTCTAGTCCACCTATACTTATACATAGAGCTAAACCATAGCTCTGATACCAACTGTCGCGACCCCGACCCCTCGGGCCGGGAACTCGCGAGCTGGACGTCGACTTACAACCATAAACTCTAAAATACTGAAGATAAAAATTCCATTTTATGCCCAAAAGATTTTAACACAAGGTTTGGAAAATCCAAGTTTAACAACATCATAAAACAACTAGTGTAAGCTCCACAATCTCACACCCAAAATACACAATATTACAAATCTTAATGACGTCATTGTTGGTACAACTATCCCCAAGAAGGTTACACATTTATATAATGCAAACCGATCAATAATAACCTGCCCAAATATCTCAAACCTCTCGACGTCCTCCTCGATCCGCAAATCCTAATACTTTCCTCCTGGGGGGGGGGGGTTAAGGAAAACAACATTGAAAGGAAACGGGGTGAGATAAAATCTCAGTAAGTTACTAATGCAACTACATGACATGCTATTATGCAACAGGCAATAATAATAACTTCTGACAATATAAAATCTCATATAGCACACAACAGATAACAAATAGCAGCGGAAATAAACAATTCACATGGATACTGAGCCAAGGTTTCCCAACTGATAGAACCAAATAAAGGTCGCTGCGCAGCTTCAACAATCAACCCAATCAACATCTTCATAGTCGCATAAAAGCTGAAGAGAAAACCCCCGGTACCGGAACCAATAACAACAAGGGGACGATGACACACAGTCAAACTCCAAAACCAATAGCTATAATGCTCACAAAGGGGCTAGCTCATCTCACATCCAAGGCCAATCTGGAGGAGGGCAATAATGGGGCAAAACAATGGTCAAGAATTATAATGGACTCAGCTCATTGCCATTATAATCTTTCGCATCGCCCGAAACACACAAATACCAGCTGGACTTTCAAGTAAATGCCAAGTAATAAATACTAGCTTAAATAAACCACTCATGGTTCCAAAGTAGGGAACCATTCCACGTAAATCGCCAAAAAGGTGCATCAATCCAACAATACATCAAAAGATGTTCCAACAATCCAAAACGATACTTGGTCAAATTCCACAACACTTTTGTTCACAAAGGAACCATTTTAAACACTAGAGTTATCCACAACCCACACAAACACTTATCCCAAACTTGATTACAACGGACTGATTGTAAACATTTTGTGTTATAGAACACTTAATGAAAACTCAACACAATCTAAACCAGAAACCCAACTAAATAAACCCACTCATCTCGTAGTACTCAAGAATAGCTTTAAAACGATAGTTTACACGCCTAAAACGGAGTCCGAACGAAGAAGATATGGCCTTCGAAAGATTGGACAATAAAGGAATAGATTTCACAACAGGGGAGGAGGGTGCGCGCGCCTCCTGAAGTCAGAAGGAAATTGCTCCTAAAGGTAAATGAGGGTGCGAGCGCTTCATATAAAAGGGTGCGTGCGCCTCCCTTCGACAGTGGGAAAATCAAGATTGGAGGAGGAGAGGGTGCGCGCGCCTCCTATGGGAGGGTGCGCGCGCTTCCAAGGAAAATCGGCAAATCCAGATCTTCTTCCTGGGTTCTTCAATCCGAAATTAACACAAAAACACCATTTTCATACCCAAACTCAAATGCCCCAAGAATAACACTTCTAGATAGCAATATCAAGGTACCCTAGCAACTTATAAACCTAAAATGGCTCATAAAACCACACCTAGAACACCCAATCCAAGAGGTGATTCAAACACCCAAATTACAAAAAAAAATGGATAATTTGCAAATAAGTTCCAAATCAAACAAAGAGGACATATATATTAACTAGAGCACCAATGGAGTTAAAGATGAACATTTTTAACATAAATGGGGGGAAAGTAACTTACTCGGATTTTATCAAAGGTGACGGAACTCGGAATTTCTTAGCTTCCTACGATCCTATCGACGATCTAAACATGTTTCATGTTATGAGAAATGAGAAATAATGAGGGGAAAATAGCTAGAATGAAGAGAGAAGGGAGAGAGAAATTTCTTACCTTCTTCAACCAAGGAGAGAGAAAGAAAACTGGGAAATGGTGAGGGGAAACGTGAGGGAGGGAGGGATGAGGTGAGGGAGTTGATGATTATTTTCAAATGTTACACTTAGGCCCCCTCCTCCACTAACTACACAATACTCTTATACTCCCATCAATAACTAAGACCCATTAATACTATACTAGCACAATGATCAATTAAATGCTAGGCACAAAATATTGTGCAACACAAAATGCACACATAATTATTTAAATAAATAAATAATTTAAATAAATAAATAGGCAATAAATAAATAATTAATTATTTATTACTACGAAAGTAGAGGCGGGTTTTCGGGTCGTTGCATGCACACATGAAATCAAACGTAAACTACACCGGGGGCTCTTCGACAAAAGCCCCTCAGGCGTGAGAATCGGTTTACGAGAGAAATCACCAAGTACAGAGAAGAATTCTCAGGAAAGTGTACTGTGTGTGCGCACTTGAACATACCTCTAGAATGAATGTAATCTTCTCTTTTATACCCCCTTGTCAGGTACCAAACACGTGAATAGCGACATGTGCCTTGCACATGTCACCCCATGTGAAGCTCATGCATATCATCCAGCTGTCCTCCGGGGATTGGCCTGCACACTTTCCAAAGAAGGACGTTAACTCTGACATATTCTTGTTATTATTGAACAGATTTTGTGGGGACCATTTCATGTGAGTTAGTTACGTAAACAAACACAACATACTGAACTGAACGACATTCAAGCCTTTACCAAGCCGCTCTCATTAGCTAGCCGGAAATACATCAAGTGGGCCTCTCACTGGGCTAATCACAAGACCTTCCCGATGTCTCTTTATAAAGGAGTTTGATTCACCAAACTTATAACTACTTATGGGCCAAGCCCAGTCCCAAGGATATTTAAATAATAAGGCCCTTATTTTTTGTAACATACTTGTCAATTTCGTGTACTATGTACTATGTCATCTTGAGAAGAATGAACGATGGATCAATGGAAAGAGAGTATCCAAGTCTATCCGAGAGTCTATGAGTAATGAAATAGCTGATGAATCTCATACTTGACAATTTACTACAAGGTTACCACTTAATGTAACATATTTGTCAATTTCGTGTCAAATAATGCAATTTTAGTTTCAAATAATTCAATGTAGTTTATTTGAAACTAAAATTGCGTTATTTGAAATGAAGTCGACAAATACACCACATTAAGTTTTAACTTTCTATTACATTGCATTAATTGAAAACAACTAAAAAGTACGTTGCATATTTCGGTCGATTGCCCCGTTACCAAAAATTTACTTTTTAGCCTTTCTTCTTAATCTTTCAAAAAAAAAAAAAAAAAAAAACCTTTCTTCTTATATTGAAAAAAAAAATTGCTTTCTTCCTAAATGTTCGGACTTTTTTTTTTGGGAAATAAAATGCATATTTAATCCTTTTTCATCTCGGTTTAACCTCTAAACGTGTTTGCCTAAAAAAATGTACTGTACTAATTAATTTTACTCACAGTTTCAACTCAACCATACACCTGGCATTTTAATCTGAATTACATGCCTAAATAATTTCCAGCTGGCATATCCAAATAATTTAATCGCCCTTTTCCTTTTAAAGACCATCCACAGTGGTTTCAACAAAAAAAACCATTCAACACCCACTTTATCACTCCACATCAGCTTCTCTCTCTCTTCCAACTCATTCATTCAACACCCATTCAACAAAACACACTACAATGGTTTGTTTAATCCCTCATTCAACACTTTTCCCACTCATCATCCTATACCCCACCACTTAAAATTTATTTTTTATTTTTTATTTTTTATTTTTATAATTAGTGTTGAAATAGTTATTATTGGGATCCATTTCAAGAAAAAAGATGAGTTTTTTTTGTGTCGGAATACAATGAAACTTACTTCAATTTAAAGAGAAAAAAAAAAATAGGAATTTTGGTGTAAAAAAAAAATTAATAAAAAACATTTTTTGTGAAATAATTGAGCTCAAAAAATTGGGATAAAAGTAAAAAATAGCGCCAACCAATACCATCGAGACACGTGTCAAATCCGGGCCTTTCACACTTGTTTAATTCATTCACAAAACCCCATTCACACCCCCATTGCACCAATTAAACCAAACTTCTTGTGTGAATCCTCCATTCACACTCTTTTTTCAACCCATCGTAGATGGCCTTATAAACAGACAAAGCCCTAAACATTAAGCTTCCTTTGACTCGGTCAAACACAAATGGAGGAGAAGGGTGAAATTGCGAGGGAATTCAAAACTCAAACGGCGGGAGAATTTCAAACCCACCGCCATATCTAACGGTCTAATAATCTAATTGAAAGATTACGCTATAGATTCACTCACCGTTAGAAAGATCTCCCTATTTATTAAGTGACCGTTGTTGATTAGCTTCATCCCTACGCAAATGCAAATTCCCCTTTAAATCTCTTCCCTCATCTTTCTAATTCCAGATCGTCAACCTAATCATCACTTCCTTCATTAATTCTTCTTCTTCTTCTTCTTCTTCTTCTTCTTCTTCTTCTTCATCATAACTCACTCACACTGAGCATTCTGATCATGGGAGACATGGCGATCGAGTTGATATTCAAGAATGCTAATTCATTACCCTTTGATGAATTAATCAGACAACTTAATGGAGGTTATTACTTAGATACCTTTGAAGTTGGGAGTGTCAAGATTGCGGAAATTTCACGGCCTAATCTACCAAGAATGAAGACCAAAGCAGATATAGTTGATGAAATTCTTAACAGGCCATGGATTGATCCCAGCAAGTTCGAGGTCAAGACATGTAAGATACCCAAAAAAGAGATCAGATCGTCGGGAGTGAAGAAGCAAACAGGGGCATCTGAAATTACTATGTCCAAGAACGAAGTTGGGTGTCCTGGAAAGTTGTTCAAAGATGATGAATCCGAAGTGAGAAGGATTCTGGAAGAGATGTTAGGGTCTGATCTACCCCCATTGTTGGACAATCTCGATCATTCTTGTATTATTCAGGAGAAGAAATCTTATATTCCATCTAGTATAAGCAAGAAAGATCGGACTAACAGCCGATCGGTGATCAAAAGAGTTTTCGTTTCTTCAGCTACACCTATAAAAAAAGCTACATCGGATTTGAGCGGTGTTACCAGCAACAATGATGATGAAGAAATAAAGTTGGAGTGTACAAGGAGAAAGTTAAAGAGACAGTATGATGAGATTGAGAGTGAGAAAAAGAGGAGAAAAATCCAAGTTATTGAGCCCCAAAAACCTCTCGTCACTAATCAACAACAAGTAACTGGACAAAGGGCAAAGAGACCTCCGGTGGCCCGGAAGCAACAGAGCAAAAGGTTGAAGCTTGATAGATACTAAATTGTTCGTTGAATAGATTGATCAATACTGTACATCGTAATTCTTGCCTTGAGAAATCAGTGATCAATAATACTATATAGATTGGGTTATCATGTAGATTCAACAGATTTTTAGTTTGTATTTGATGGTAATGATCATGTAGATGATACTGTTATTTGATTTATTCAATTTACATCCATTCTTTCAGATTTTAACTTCCCGTTTCTAAAGTAATTTCTTGTGCACTCTGTCATCGCCCATAGTAGTATTTTGTGTGTGTGGCCTCTAAAGTCACTAGCACTAATAAAATATGCAAGAAGGGAAAATTTCGTAGCATAATTTCTCCCGTTTGGAGAAAAATCGATACTTCTTAACATATTTCACTTTTCACAAAAAAAAAAAGATCTATATTTATGAAGTTAAAAGTAGTTTTAATTAACAGCACTAATAAGATGAGGAATCAACATTTTGATGCTAAACGGTCATTGTTTTAAGCCTACATTCCACTGAATGTAACACTTTAGCATTCTCATAACTATTATAAAGGCTAGTGTAATGGAATATGCATAACCATACCTTGGCCTGCCTGAAATCCAACAAGTCAAGACTATATATCCTTGAGTAGGATAAAGCATCAAGTGCTGGCCAGAAAGCAACAGAGAGTTAATTTTTCGTATAATTGAGCAAACATGGGAAAATTTGGGATCAGAATCCCTCTAGTTTGTAATGGAATCAACTGTAAAATGATACGTTTTCTAGAGTTGATTGTACTTTCGAGTGAACCTCATTAATATGTTGACAAATCACCAATGAATTGTACTTTTAGCAGAATCCCAATTTGAGAAATAATTTTTTATGCTTTCTGTCGACGCATATACTAGAATTTTGTATTTGTGGCTTTTAGCTTTACTGGTACTACATAATTGTGCAAATATGAGAAAAGGTTGGAGCAGAATTCCTCCAATATGTAGCAAATTTAACTTTGCTCTGGTACTTCAGCACATATTGTAGTTTTGGCACATTACAGCAACAGCAGTCCAAACTGCTAAATTTAGTAGAGGGGCTAGTGTAACAAAATATGCAGATGAATTCTTACCTAGGCCCGGCTTTCAGGCTTGGCACCTCCAGTTTGCGATTAAGTAGGACATTCTTGAGTCAGGGAAAGCTTCGAATATGAAACAGCGAGATTTTTCAGAATCAGATAAAGGAAGGTATGGAATTGAAATGAGATGGTGGTAGTAGTTGGCATCAAGAACAAAGCACGAGCTCTAACTTGACCAAACAAGTTATTTTCTGGATATTTATCTTCAAGCTTAAAACTTAATTAAAAAGAAAGAAAGAAACTTAGTTAATTATTCTGTTGGTCAATTTGCCAAACAGTTTATGAGCATTGGGAAAGTGAAGAAAGCAAGTAGAGTAGAGGAAGCCATGTAAAAGAAATTTGTTACCTATGAATAAAGCATAAGATTACTGCTGGTTCTTTTCAAAACTAAAGCTTAAATAATACTCATTCTGTACCAAAATGATTTTCTTATTTGACTATTCAAACTTTTTAAGGATATGAACATTTTGCTTTACTATTCATGTTTTGTTTATGCACTTTTAAGCCTAAATCGGAGAAATGGAAAAAACTTTTTGGGACAATGGAAAATGGCAAATAAGAAGATAATTTTGAGACGGAGGGAGTAACAACGATAATAATAATGCTTGAATAGATAAATTGAGCCGAGACACCGGCAACAAAAACAAATGTGAATTACGTAAAATTTAGGTGATTGGCTAAAATAAACAAATACTTGTATAACAAAAGGTTCACTGAATTACCGACTGGAAATAAGTGTCATTAAAATTATTAATTTGATCACAAATGACTAATAAAATGCAGACACTAATGAAATCATATTAAAAATTTAAGGGATAAATATAAATTTTTATAAAATATTAGTCAAAGTTCAAGTAGGTTTGACAAAAAGTGCCCATTGGTGTGGGACGGATGGGGTAAAAAATTAGACATTCAATAGGGTGGAGAAAGTTATATTTTTGATATTTTTTTAAATATAAAATATTTTGCCAAAAGCACACAATTTTTCCCGAGCTTAGAAAAAATGGGTTTTGACATGCCAATGTTAGTGTAAATAGTGCGAGTGTATGAATTATTAAGTACCAGTGTTAGTGTAAAAAATTGTCAGTGTAAAGAGTGTCAGTGTCACGGTAAAAGCTTGTCAGTGCAAAGAATGCTAGTTTTAGAGTAAAAAAAAGTGCTAGTGTTAGGGTAAAAAAGTGTCAGTGGAAAGAGGGTCAGTGCATGAATATTAAGTGTCAGTGAAAAAAGTGTCAATGTTAGTGTAAAAAGTATCAGTGTAAAGAGTATCAGTGAAGTCAGTGTATGTGTGTTTAAGTGTCAGCTTCAGAAAAATGATTTTCCTTTGAGCTTACAAAAGACGCGTTTTTCATAAAGTAAACTCAATTATTTTTTATTATGTTCGTACAGATAATGTTTTAATAAATGATTTAACATATTGTACGAAAACAGAATGCAAGGTGAAGGAATTAAACTGCCAAAAGCTCAAAGGTATCAAGAATCCCAACTATAAATGGATAATAAAAATCTTTGTTGGATTTTCTTAACTGATTAAGTGTAGATTTTTTTTTGTTGATGAAACTGATTAAAATACTTAGGTTCCGTTAGGACACTCTTACTTATACTCCCGTCCCAGAAAGATAGTCTCATTTGACTTTTTAACAAAAATAAATTTTGACTAAACATTGGTGTCAATTTAATGATCACAATGAAATTCTAAAAATTTTTATTGATAAATCACTAGAATTTTAGAATTTCACTAGAATGATTAGATTGTCTACAATAGTTTGTCAAAGTTTATTTATATTGACCAGAAAAAATCAAAATAAGACTATATTTCAGGGACAAATGAAGTATTTAAATTTACCTTATCATTATCTGTATGTTTGAAAATTTCCATTTTATGAAACTTGGCATGCACGATAATGTTTTAAGTGACCTTTCTATTTCTAGTTCTTTCTTACTAGGACAATCATTCTTCTATATATAAAACCCTATCAAACACTCTCACACCGTCTCTTTATTCATCTCTTCCTTATTATCATCTCTCTCTCTCTCTCTCTCTTATCTTCTGCACAAACCTAGCTCACCAAACTTGGGATTTTCAGTTTCTTCCATCAATGGAGAATCGTGGATTTCAATTCAGTCCCACTCACCAAGAATGTGCTCTCTATCTGGCTTTCAAGGTTACTGGACGTCCCTTCCCTTCCGGTGTTACTATTCCCGATCGCAACCCGTACAACCTCCAAGAACTTGCAGACATCTTCATGGAGACTGAAAAGAATGGTGAATTATACTTTTTCACTAAGCTCTCCACCAAGGGTAAAACTGGTACCAACAACGCCAACCGCACTGTGGGTAAAGGAACGTGGCACGGGGATCAATCTGAGAAAGTGGATCACAGAGGAAGAAAGCTGGGAAAGTACACTAAAGTTAGTTATCAAGAAAAGGGGTCTACGTATGACAAAAGATTTACCATGACTGAGTACACCCTTCCCAAGAACACCAAGATCAAGTACGACCCCTTTAAAGATTACGTACTCTGTCATCTTGAGAAGAACGAACGATGGATTAATGGAAAGAGAGTGTCCAAGTCGATCCGACAATCTATGAGTAACGATATAATAGCTGATCATGTTCCTGAAGCTGATCGAGCTCATCATGTGGCTGCTGTTGACTCACTGGAATTACCCTCTGATCAGATTTTTACACAACCTATTTCTGATCAACCACCTTTAGCCAAGGAAGAAACTGCGGTTTTTCAAAACTATGAAACGCTACATGATGCTAATAGTCAGAATGTTCTGCAACCAGACAACGGGTGGGCTAATGATCCAAGGACTAGTTTCAGAGCAATTTCAGACCACAATTCACGGTATGAGTATTCTTGCAAAGTTGGGAATGGGTTAGTACCTCTTCAGACCCCTGCTGCTATGTTCGATAATGGATTACCCCCTCTGCCCGGCTTCTTTAATGTTAATTCTGAATATCCGCCAAATTCTCAGCCATATTCTTGTGTGGGTTATAATAATGGATTACCCCCTCTACCTGGCAGCTTTTATGGTGAAACCCATGTTGCTCCTATACCGTATTATCCTCCTCCTGCTGCTCCGATTCAAGACCAGACTTCCTTTAATCCGTCTGCATGGGAAGTTAGATCTGAATTAGCACCTCTTCCGGCCCCAACCCCTGCTGCTGGATTCAATTCTTGGCCTCATCATTCATTTGAAGTTGAAGATGAAGAAGCGTATTATCAGATCCCAGAAGAACATGCGTCTCATGATAATGACTGGTATGATTATCTCTTGTCTATGGACTTTGAAAGTGGCTCAGCTGGCCAGGAACCAACAGAACAAAGGCAGCCAGTTCCGAATACCATGCCTGAGCCAGAGCCGGTTGATGTTGAGCAACTACCCACGGAAGCTCCTTCACAGCCCCTTCATCAAACAACACTTTCTAAGGCAACGTAGGCAGCCGGAGCAAATCTTTCGGTTCAGTTGCTTTATTGTATAAAAATTATTCCTTCAATCATATTCTGGTAGTATGTCATATTTGTTATTTGATTTATTTAATGTATCCCATTAGTTTTGATTTTAACTCCCAATTTGAGAAGTATATTTCTTGTGCTTTGTGGCACCTCTTATACTACTCCCTCCGTCCCAGACTAAGGTTCTTACTTTCCTTTTTGGTTTGTCCCAGACTAAGGTTCTTAGTTGCTTTATTACCTAAAATGGATTATGGGACCCACTTGTCATTCTCACAACAAAAACTCCTTACCCACTTTATCTCTCCTACTTTCTCTTACTAACTTTTTCATACAACATTTACTTTTTCTTAATCTCCGTGTAAAATCAAACTAAGAACCTTAGTCCGGGACGGAGGGAGTAGGATTTTGTATTTGTGGCTTCTGGTTTTTCAGAAAAGAAAGCGCCGGTTTAGTTCGGTTCGGTCCCAAACCGCGGTTTGGACCGAACCACTGACCCCCTAGTTATATCCAAGCATCAGAAGTGGGTACTAAAAATTTAAGCCTCCAAAACTTAAGTTAATTTGGTCAACCCGGCCCAAACACCAGGCCTATGTACATAGATGAATTATAAGGCCCATCTACATTTGAGCCAAACTAGGCCCTCCTCCAAAAGTAGTTCAATGTACACTTTGGTCAATGAATTAACTCACATTTGAGTCTCTCAAGTAATGTGTAAACTCTCATCTTGGGTCTTTACTTCTCCTCTTACCTCTGGCCACACCCGAAGTCGAAGATGAGACTTCGTCAGTGAATGCGAGAGTGTGGTTCTTTGGGAGATCATTCCCGAACTCGTGATATCTGAAATTGGTATCAAGCATGATTACTTTCTTCTAAAAGTATTTGAATCTTGCTAATTCTAGTACACGGAAACATGTAGTCGTTAAATCAGTTGTGCTAGTTGACACAATTAATGTGGAATTTTTTCTATTGGTATCTATTGTTGGATCTAGCAGCATAGTTATGTCTGACTTTCTAAGATTAGTTAATTCAATGGCGCTTCATTTCATGATATCTGTCATGTTTATTGCACTGCTCTTCAATTTGTACTTATTTTAGATGATCATGTAGATGATACTGTTTACTGTTCTTTGGTGTTTTCAATGCCAACTTGTTTTTAGATAGGCTAATTTATAAGAGATAAATTATTATTTGAAGCTCATTCGTAGTAACAACGAAAAAAGAGGAACTAAATTTCCGGGACATAGGGAGTATATTTCTAACGTTAATAGTACCTTTGAATTAACAGCACTAATAAGATGAGGAATTAACATTTTGATGCTAAACTAGGGGTGGCAAATTGGGTGTTTTGGGTTTACCCATTAAAATTAAAAATCCATTGGATACCCGGGTATTTTAACTTTAATGGGTAAACCCAAAACACCAAATTTGCCACCCCTATGCTAAACTGTCACTATTGTAAGCATACATTTTAATACATACTCCCTCTGTTCCAAAATTATCTTCTCATTTGTCATTTTTCATTGTCCCAAAATATTCTTCACCAATTAAGTGCATAACCAAAACATGGCTAGAGGGAGTATAACACTATAACGCCGTCTCATAAATATTCTAAAGGCTAGTGTAATGGATTATGCATAATCATACCTTGGCCGGCCTGAAATTCTGGTACTTTGCAGTCCAAACTGCTAAATTTAGTAGAGGGGCTAGTGTAACAAAATATGCAGATGAATTCTTACCTAGGCCCGGCTTTCAGGTTTGGCACCTCCAGTTTGCGATTAAGTAGGACATTCTTGAGTCAGGGAAAGCTTCGAATATGAAACAGCAAGATGTTTTCAGAATCAGAATTAGTTTATACGGCACTCGAGAGATAATGGGTTATTCTTTTTGGTCATTTGGTCAAATAGTTTATGAGCATGCATGAGCAAAGTGATGAATGATAGTACAGATAAAGGAAGGCATGGAATTGAAATGAGATGGTGGTAGTAGTTGGCATCAAGAACAAAGTACGAGCTCTAACTTGACCAAACAAATTATTTTCTGGATATTTATCTTCAAGCTAACAAAGAAAGTTAATATACGGAAAAAGAAAGCTAGGGATAAGTCACAGTATTGTAATTGTTCCACTTTTTATTTTCACAACATTTTATGTCAATGTGCAAAATCAGTTCCATTTTTCAATGTCAGGAAGTATATAATACCCAATCCCCTAATTACTGATCTTCCATACCAATTCTATGCATTTTTGCCTACATTATATCAGTCTAGATACTGCCGGTTGGCTATTAGGATAAAATATGCAAAGGGGCTAGCAAAGATATACAGGGATATGGAAGTTACCCACTCACAAACTCATTGCAATGAAAAATTAGATTATTGAATATAATAAGTCATCTCTTTTTCACAACTATTAACAGATGCAAATTATGTAACTAAATGAACAAAGTAATCTATAATCTATCTATAACTATATACTAAATCAGAAACCGCTAACATCAGCGGTGCACGTGTCAAAACCACGTTTAAAATTTTCCCGCTTAAACCACTCCATGACATCATCTTTCATTTATTAAACGGATATAAGTAATCGTTAATGAAAGCGGCTTAGAGAAGAAGAGAGGAGGTCATTAGGTTGTTTGGTAATAAGGAAATCTCCCAACACATATTAGTATATTACACTCCCGCTGTCCAATATATATATTACTCCATCGGTACCGGACTAAAGTTATTAGTTTGACTTTACACGGATACTAAGAAAAAATAAATGTTCTGAGTATGAAAAAGTAAAGTAGGAAAAAGTAGGAGAGAGAAAGTGGATAGAAAGTTTTTGTTGTGAGAATGACATGTGAGTTTCATTGTCCATTTTAAGTAAGGGTGTAAACCTTTGGTGTGAAACTTAGTCCGGACGGGGGAAGTAGTTAATTTGTGAAACACTTTGAAGAACATGCTTTACGTTTTGTACATTTTTTTTCAATATACTCCATATGTCTTATAAAATTTGTTTTGTTTTGCCTTTTGTTTAATCACGTGTTAATAACCACTTTAAGATTTATCAATTATAATATTTAGTTATTCACTAGCATGATTAAATTGACATTAATGTTTAGTCAAAAAAAACATTTGGGCTGACTATAAAAAGTCAAAATAAGACAAAGTTTTCTGAGATAGAGTGGGTAGTAAATTACTTCAAATTTTTTTTTCATTTTTTTTTTTTGAAATGCGACACTTTTTAAACAAAAAAATAAAAACTGAATACTCCCTCCGTCCCAGCTCACTTGACACTTATTTCCATTTTGATCCGTCCCAGCTCACTTGACACTTCCCAAAATAACCTACTTTTTATAATTTTATATTCACTCTACCCCACCACTCATTCTCTCTCTTTATTCTCCAACACTCATTTTATTCAACCAACACTACTATTTACCCCACTCATTCTCTCTCTTCATTTTCTATCACACATTTTTTTTATTTTATTCTTTTTTCTTAATATAAAATAAAAATACTTTTATTTTGTTGTAGCGAAAATACATGGTTTTACTAAGTTATTGAATGAGTAAATTTAAAATACCTAAAATTTACTTTATAACCTTTCTTCTTAAATTGCTAAATAGTTAAAAACTTTTTTCTTAAAATTTTCGGACCTTTTTTTTTTTGGAAATAAAATGCATTTTAACCCTTTTTCATCTCGTTTTAACCTCAACGTGTTTGCCTAAAAATCCACCCCAATGTTACTCACACTTTCAACTCAAATACCTGGCATTTTAACTGAATGAGCCGAAGAATTTAAATCCCTTTTACTCCCTCTGTACGGATTTAATTTAACGTTTTTACTCTCTATTTTATTTTATTATTCGGTCTTAATTTAAATTTTTTATTACTTTATTACCTAAAATAGAAATTGGGACTCACTTGTCATTCTCACACCAACAACTCCCTACTTACTTTCTCTCTCTTACTTTACTTTCACACTCACAACATTTTTTTTAAGGTTTAAATTTATTTTCATCCATCCTACTTTCACCCGACTTTCACATTAACTATCCTACTTTATTTTTTGCACAAAAACCACTCTACTTTGGAAAACCTTTCATCAAACTCACAAATCGAGGATTAGGGCATGGATTAGTGACGGATTTAGACACAAATTTGTGGTTGCGATTAGGGATGGCCAAACCGAACCGGAACCGAAAAGCCCGGAACAGCCTTGAACCTTGACGAAAATCGGAACCGTGTGAACCAGAACCGTTTGTAACACGGTTCGATTCCGGTTCATCCCCTCTGAAAACCGTGAACCGGCGGTTCCGAACCGCCTAGAACGAACCGGAACCGTTATCAAAACCGTCAAAATCGTTAGATTTCTAACGGTTTCATCAGAATTAACCCTTACTAACGGAACATTGACAAGAAAAGATGAGTTTTGACTTGTTTTTTATCCAAATTCAGTGAATTAAAATTATAAATTTTTTTTTAGTATATAAAAGAAAAGAGGGACGGGCTTCTTTAGTTTTTTAAATATTTTTTCTATACCTTTTTTGTAAAAAAAAAAATCGGCAATAAAATATTATTATAATTGTTTTTCTGTTAAAAAATATTTTTAAAAAAAGAAGGAAACTGTGGACCGGCGGTTCCGAACCGTGAACCGGCGATTCCGAACCGTAACCGTAACCGGAAGAGAAACGGTTCGGTTACGGTTCAAGCTTTTCCGGAACCGTGTTTGGTATCCCTAGTTGCGATGGGAAGTTTTTGAAAGTAGTGGTTTTCGTGCAAAAAATAAAGTATACTCCCTCCGTCCCATACTAAAGGGCACAGTTTGACTTTTTTGGTCAACTGAGTCAATCTTTGACCATAATTTTATCAATATCTAGAATTCTAGATATCTCTATACAATTCAAAAAATTGTTAATGATAGTATTTCTAATAGTGAAACAATAACAAATTTTAGAATTTCATAAAGATATTTAGATATTCATAAAATTTTAACTTTGAAATGAAGTTTACAAATACACTACATTAAGTTTTAACTTTGTATTACATTGCATTAATTGTAAACAACTAAAAAATACGTTGCATATTTCGGTCGATTGCCCCATTACCAAAAATTTACATTTTAACCTTTCTTCTTATATTGAAAATTTTTTTTGCTTTCTTCCTAAATGTTCGGAGTTTTTTTGGGGGGAAATAAAATGCATATTTAATCCTTTTTCATCTCGATTTAACCTCTAAACGTGTTTCCCTAAAAAACATACTATGTACTGTACTAATTTTACTCACAGTTTCAACTCAACCATACACCTGGCATTTTAATCTGAATTACATGCCTAAATAATTTCCAGCTGGCATATCCAAATAATTTAATCGCCCTTTTCCTTTCCTTTTATAAACAGACAAAGCCCTAAACCCTAAGCTTCCTTTGACTCGGTCAAACACAAATGGAGGAGAAGGGTGAAATTGCGAGGGAATTCAAAACTCAAACGGGCGGGAGAATTTCAAACCCACCGCCATATCTAACGGTCTAATAATCTAATTGAAAGATTACGCTATAGATTCACTCACCGTTAGAAAGATCTCCCTATTTATTAAGTGACCGTTGTTGATTAGCTTCATCCCTACGCAAATGCAAATTCCCCTTTAAATCTCTTCCCTCATCTTTCTAATTCCAGATCGTCAACCTAATCATCACTTCCTTCATTAATTCTTCTTCTTCTTCTTCTTCTTCTTCTTCTTCTTCTTCTTCTTCTTCTTCTTCTTCTTCATCATAACTCACTCACACTGAGCATTCTGATCATGGGAGACATGGCGATCGAGTTGATATTCAAGAATGCTAATTCATTACCCTTTGATGAATTAATCAGACAACTTAATGGAGGTTATTACTTAGATACCTTTGAAGTTGGGAGTGTCAAGATTGCGGAAATTTCACGGCCTAATCTACCAAGAATGAAGACCAAAGCAGATATAGTTGATGAAATTCTTAACAGGCCATGGATTGATCCCAGCAAGTTCGACGACAAGACATGTAAGATACCCAAAAAAGAGATCAGATCGTCGGGAGTGAAGAAGCAAACAGGGGCATCTGAAATTACTATGTCCAAGAAAGAAGTTGGGTGTCCTGGAAAGTTGTTCAAAGATGATGAATCCGAAGTGAGAAGGAGTCTGGAAGAGATGTTAGGGTCTGATCTACCCCCATTGTTGGATATTCTCGATCATTCTTGTATTATTCAGGAGAAAAAATCTTATATTCCATCTAGTATAAGCAAGAAAGATCGGACTAACAGCCGATCGGTGATCAAAAGAGTTTTCGTTTCTTCAGCTACACCTATAAAAAAAGCTACATCGGATTTGAGCGGTGTTACCAGCAACAATGATGATGAAGAAATAAAGTTGGAGTGTACAAGGAGAAAGTTAAAGAGACAGTATGATGAGATTGAGAGTGAGAAAAAGAGGAGAAAAATCCAAGTTATTGATCCCCAAAAACCTCTCGTCACTAATCAACAACAAGTAACTGGACAAAGGGCAAAGAGACCTCCGGTGGCCCGGAAGCAACAGAGCAAAAGGCTGAAGCTTGATAGATACTAAATTGTTCGTTGAATAGATTGATCAATACTGTACATCGTAATTCTTGCCTTGAGAAATCAGTGATCAATAATACTATATTGATTGGGTTATCATGTAGATTCAACAGATTTTTAGTTTTTATTTGATGGTAATGATCATGTAGATGATACTGTTATTTGATTTATTCAATTTACATCCATTCTTTCAGATTTTAACTTCCCGTTTCTAAAGTAATTTCTTGTGCACTCTGTCATCGCCCATAGTAGTATTTTGTGTGTGTGGCCTCTAAAGTCACTAGCACTAATAAAATATGCAAGAAGGGAAAAATTCGTAGCATAATTCCTCCCGTTTGGAGAAAAATCGATACTTCTTAACATATTTCACTTTTCACAAAAAAAAAAAGATCTATATTTATGAAGTTAAAAGTAGTTTTAATTAACAGCACTAATAAGATGAGGAATCAACATTTTGATGCTAAACGGTCATTGTTTTAAGCCTACATTCCACTGAATGTAACACTTTAGCATTCTCATAACTATTATAAAGGCTAGTGTAATGGAATATGCATAACCATACCTTGGCCTGCCTGAAATCCAACAAGTCAAGACTATATATCCTTGAGTAGGATAAAGCATCAAGTGCTGGCCAGAAAGCAACAGAGAGTTAATTTTTCGTATAATTGAGCAAACATGGGAAAATTTGGGAGCAGAATCCCTCTAGTTTGTATCAAATTCAACTGTAAAATGATACGTTTTCTAGAGTTGATTGTACTTTCGAGTGAACCTCATTAATATGTTGACAAATCACCAATGAATTGTACTTTTAGCAGAATCCCAATTTGAGAAATAATTTTTTATGCTTTCTGTCGACGCATATACTAGAATTTTGTATTTGTGGCTTTTAGCTTTACTGGTACTACATAATTGTGCAAATATGAGAAAAGGTTGGAGCAGAATTCCTCCAATATGTAGCAAATTTAACTTTGCTCTGGTACTTCAGCACATATTGTAGTTTTGGCACATTACAGCAACAGCAGTCCAAACTGCTAAATTTAGTAGAGGGGCTAGTGTAACAAAATATGCAGATGAATTCTTACCTAGGCCCGGCTTTCAGGCTTGGCACCTCCAGTTTGCGATTAAGTAGGACATTCTTGAGTCAGGGAAAGCATAGTTATGTCTGACTTTCTAAGATTAGTTAATTCAATGGCGCTTCATTTCATGATATCTGTCATGTTTATTGCACTGCTCTTCAATTTGTACTTATTTTAGATGATCATGTAGATGATACTGTTTACTGTTCTTTGGTGTTTTCAATGCCAACTTGTTTTTAGATAGGCTAATTTATAAGAGATAAATTATTATTTGAAGCTCATTCGTAGTAACAACGAAAAAAGAGGAACTAAATTTTCGGGACATAGGGAGTATATTTCTAACGTTAATAGTACCTTTGAATTAACAGCACTAATAAGATGAGGAATTAACATTTTGATGCTAAACTAGGGGTGGCAAATTGGGTGTTTTGGGTTTACCCATTAAAATTAAAAATCCATTGGATACCCGGGTATTTTAACTTTAATGGGTAAACCCAAAACACCCAATTTGCCACCCCTATGCTAAACTGTCACTATTGTAAGCATACATTTTAATACATACTCCCTCTGTTCCCAAATTATCTTCTCATTTGTCATTTTTCATTGTCCCAAAATATTCTTCACCAATTAAGTGCATAACCAAAACATGGCTAGAGGGAGTATAACACTATAACGCCGTCTCATAAATATTCTAAAGGCTAGTGTAATGGATTATGCATAATCATACCTTGGCCGGCCTGAAATTCTGGTACTTTGCAGTCCAAACTGCTAAATTTAGTAGAGGGGCTAGTGTAACAAAATATGCAGATGAATTCTTACCTAGGCCCGGCTTTCAGGTTTGGCACCTCCAGTTTGCGATTAAGTAGGACATTCTTGAGTCAGGGAAAGCTTCGAATATGAAACAGCAAGATGTTTTCAGAATCAGAATTAGTTTATACGGCACTCGAGAGATAATGGGTTATTCTTTTTGGTCATTTGGTCAAATAGTTTATGAGCATGCATGAGCAAAGTGATGAATGATAGTACAGATAAAGGAAGGCATGGAATTGAAATGAGATGGTTGTAGTAGTTGGCATCAAGAACAAAGCACGAGCTCTAACTTGACCAAACAAATTATTTTCTGGATATTTATCTTCAAGCTAACAAAGAAAGTTAATATACTGAAAAAGAAAGCTAGGGATAAGTCACAGTATTGTAATTGTTCCACTTTTTATTTTCACAACATTTTATGTCAATGTGCAAAATCAGTTCCATTTTTCAATGTCAGGAAGTATATAATACCCAATCCCCTAATTACTGATCTTCCATACCAATTCTATGCATTTTTGCCTACATTATATCAGTCTAGATACTGCCTGTTGGCTATTAGGATAAAATATGCAAAGGGGCTAGCAAAGATATACAGAGATATGGAAGTTACCCACTCACAAACTCATTGCAATGAAAAATTAGATTATTGAATATAATAAGTCATCTCTTTTTCACAACTATTAACAGATGCAAATTATGTAACTAAATGAACAAAGTAATCTATAATCTATCTATAACTATATACTAAATCAGAAACCGCTAACATCAGCGGTGCACGTGTCAAAACCACGTTTAAAATTTTCCCGCTTAAACCACTCCATGACATCATCTTTCATTTATTAAACGGATATAAGTAATCGTTAATGAAAGCGGCTTAGAGACGAAGAGAGGAGGTCATTAGGTTGTTTGGTAATAAGGAAATCTCCCAACACATATTAGTATATTACACTCCCGCTGTCCAATATATATATTACTCCATCGGTACCGGACTAAAGTTATTAGTTTGACTTTACACGGATACTAAGAAAAAATAAATGTTCTGAGTATGAAAAAGTAAAGTAGGAAAAAGTAGGAGAGAGAAAGTGGATAGAAAGTTTTTGTTGTGAGAATGACACGTGAGTTTCATTGTCCATTTTAACTAAGGGTGTAAACCTTTGGTGTGAAACTTAGTCCGGACGGGGGAAGTAGTTAATTTGTGAAACACTTTGAAGAACATGCTTTACGTTTTGTACATTTTTTTTCAATATACTCCATATGTCTTATAAAATTTGTTTTGTTTTGCCTTTTGTTTAATCACGTGTTAATAACCACTTTAAGATTTATCAATTATAATATTTAGTTATTCACTAGCATGATTAAATTGACATTAATGTTTAGTCAAAAAAAAACATTTGGGCTGACTATAAAAAGTCAAAATAAGACAAAGTTTTTTGAGATAGAGTGGGTAGTAAATTACTTCAAATTTTTTTTTCATTATTTTTTGAAATGCGACACTTTTTTAAACAAAAAAATAAAAACTGAATACTCCCTCCGTCCCAGCTCACTTGACACTTATTTCCATTTTGATCCGTCCCAGCTCACTTGACACTTCCCAAAATAACCTATTTTTTATAATTTTATATTCACTCTACCCCACCACTCATTCTCTCTCTTTATTCTCCAACACTCATTTTATTCAACCAACACTACTATTTACCCCACTCATTCTCTCTCTTCATTTTCTACAACACATTTTTTTTATTTTATTCTTTTTCCTTAGTTATTGTGCCCACCTCTTGAGTGTCAAGTGAGGTGGGACGGGGGAGTATAAGATGGAATGGAAGAGTATTTACTATTTAGTGAGACCTTATTTTTCTTTTATAATTTATAATATAAAATAAAAATACTTTTATTTTGTTGTAGCGAAAATACATGGTTTTACTAAGTTATTGAATGAGTAAATTTAAAATACCTAAAATTTACTTTATAACCTTTCTTCTTAAATTGCTAAATAGTTAAAAACTTTTTTCTTAAAATTTTCGGACCTTTTTTTTTTGGAAATAAAATGCATTTTAACCCTTTTTCATCTCGTTTTAACCTCAACGTGTTTGCCTAAAAATCCACCCCAATGTTACTCACACTTTCAACTCAAATACCTGGCATTTTAACTGAATGAGCCGAAGAATTTAAATCCCTTTTACTCCCTCTGTACCGATTTAATTTAACGTTTTTACTTTCTGTTTTATTATTAGGTTTTAATTTAATTTTTTTATTACTTTATTACCTAAAATAGAAATTGAGACTCACTTGTCATTCTCACACCAACAACTCCCTACTTACTTTCTCTCTCTTACTTTACTTTCACACTCACAACATTTTTTTTAAGGTTTAAATTTATTTTCATCTATCCTACTTTCACCCGACTTTCACATTAACTATCCTACTTTATTTTTTGCACAAAAACCACTCTACTTTGGAAAACCTTTCATCAAACTCACAAATCGAGGATTAGGGCATGGATTAGTGACGGATTTTAGCCACAAATTTGTGGTTGCGATTAGGGATGGCCAAACCGAACCGGAACCGAAAAGCCCGGAACAGCCTTGAACCTTGACGAAAACCGGAACCGTGTGAACCAGAACCGTTTGTAACACGGTTCGATTCCGGTTCATCCCCTCTGAAAACCGTGAACCGGCGGTTCCGAACCGCCTAGAACGAACCGGAACCGTTATCAAAACCGTCAAAATCGTTAGATTTCTAACGGTTTCATCAGAATTAACCCTTACTAACGGAACATTGACAAGAAAAGATGAGTTTTGACTTGTTTTTTATCCAAATTCAGTGAATTAAAATTATAATTTTTTTTTGAGTATATAAAAGAAAAGAGGGACGGGCTTCTTTAGTTTTTTAAATATTTTTTCTATACCTTTTTTGTAAAAAAAAAAAATCGGCAATAAAATATTATTATAATTGTTTTTCTGTTAAAAAATATTTTTAAAAAAAGAAGGAAACTGTGGACCGGCGGTTCCGAACCGTGAACCGGCGATTCCGAACCGTAACCGTAACCGGAAGAGAAACGGTTCGGTTACGGTTCAAGCTTTTCCGGAACCGTGTTTGGTATCCCCTAGTTGCGATGGGAAGTTTTTGAAAGTAGTGGTTTTCGTGCAAAAAATAAAGTATACTCCCTCCGTCCCATACTAAAGGGCACAGTTTGACTTTTTTGGTCAACTGAGTCAATCTTTGACCATAATTTTATCAATATCTAGAATTCTAGATATCTCTATACAATTCAAAAAATTGTTAATGATAGTATTTCTAATAGTGAAACAATAACAAATTTTAGAATTTCATAAAGATATTTAGTTATTCATAAAATTTTAACTTTGAAATGAAGTTGACAAATACACTACATTAAGTTTTAACTTTGTATTACATTGCATTAATTGTAAACAACTAAAAAATACGTTGCATATTTCGGTCGATTGCCCCATTACCAAAAATTTACATTTTAACCTTTCTTCTTATATTGAAATTTTTTTTTGCTTTCTTCCTAAATGTTCGGACTTTTTTTTGGGGGAAATAAAATGCATATTTAATCCTTTTTCATCTCGGTTTAACCTCTAAACGTGTTTCCCTAAAAAAAATACTATGTACTGTACTAATTTTTCTCACAGTTTCAACTCAAACATACACCTGGCATTTTAATCTGAATTACATGCCTAAATAATTTCCAGCTGGCATATCCAAATAATTTAATCGCCCTTTTCCTTTCCTTTTATAAACAGACAAAGCCCTAAACCCTAAGCTTCCTTTGACTCGGTCAAACACAAATGGAGGAGAAGGGTGAAATTGCGAGGGAATTCAAAACTCAAACGGCGGGAGAATTTCAAACCCACCGCCATATCTAACGGTCTAATAATCTAATTGAAAGATTACGCTATAGATTCACTCATAGTTAGAAAGATCTCTCTATTTATTAAGTGACCGTTGTTGATTAGCTTCATCCCTACGCAAATGCAAATTCCCCTTTAAATCTCTTCCCTCATCTTTCTAATTCCAGATCGTCAACCTATTCATCACTTCCTTCATTAATTCTTCTTCTTCTTCTTCTTCTTCTTCTTCTTCTTCATCATAACTCACTCACACTGAGCATTCTGATCATGGGAGACATGGCGATCGAGTTGATATTCAAGAATGCTAATTCATTACCCTTTGATGAATTAATCAGACAACTTAATGGAGGTTATTACTTAGATACCTTTGAAGTTGGGAGTGTCAAGATTGCGGAAATTTCACGGCCTAATCTACCAAGAATGAAGACCAAAGCAGATATAGTTGATGAAATTCTTAACAGGCCATGGATTGATCCCAGCAAGTTCGACGACAAGACATGTAAGATACCCAAAAAAGAGATCAGATCGTCGGGAGTGAAGAAGCAAACAGGTGCATCTGAAATTACTATGTCCAAGAAAGAAGTTGGGTGTCCTGGAAAGTTGTTCAAAGATGATGAATCCGAAGTGAGAAGGATTCTGGAAGAGATGTTAGGGTCTGATCTACCCCCATTGTTGGACAATCTCGATCATTCTTGTATTATTCAGGAGAAAAAATCTTATATTCCATCTAGTATAAGCAAGAAAGATCGGACTAACAGCCGATCGGTGATCAAAAGAGTTTTCGTTTCTTCAGCTACACCTATAAAAAAAGCTACATCGGATTTGAGCGGTGTTACCAGCAACAATGATGATGAAGAAATAAAGTTGGAGTGTACAAGGAGAAAGTTAAAGAGACAGTATGATGAGATTGAGAGTGAGGAAAAGAGGAGAAAAATCCAAGTTATTGAGCCCCAAAAACCTCTCGTCACTAATCAACAACAAGTAACTGGACAAAGGGCAAAGAGACCTCCGGTGGCCCGGAAGCAACAGAGCAAAAGGCTGAAGCTTGATAGATACTAAATTGTTCGTTGAATAGATAGATCAATACTGTACATCGTAATTCTTGCCTTGAGAAATCAGTGATCAATAATACTATATAGATTGGGTTATCATGTAGATTCAACAGATTTTTAGTTTTTATTTGATGGTAATGATCATGTAGATGATACTGTTATTTGATTTTTTCAATTTAGATACATTCTTTTAGATTTTAACTTGCCAGTTTCTAAAGTAATTTCTTGTGCACTCTGTCATCGCCCATAGTAGTATTTTGTGTGTGTGGCCTCTAAAGTCACTAGCACTAATAAAATATGCAAGAAGGGAAAATTTCGTAGCATAATTTCTCCCGTTTGGAGAAAAATCGATACTTCTTAACATATTTCACTTTTCACAAAAAAAAAAAGATCTATATTTATGAAGTTAAAAGTAGTTTTAATTAACAGCACTAATAAGATGAGGAATCAACATTTTGATGCTAAACGGTCATTGTTTTAAGCCTACATTCCACTGAATGTAACACTTTAGCATTCTCATAACTATTATAAAGGCTAGTGTAATGGAATATGCATAACCATACCTTGGCCTGCCTGAAATCCAACAAGTCAAGACTATATATCCTTGAGTAGGATAAAGCATCAAGTGCTGGCCAGAAAGCAACAGAGAGTTAATTTTTCGTATAATTGAGCAAACATGGGAAAATTTGGGAGCAGAATCCCTCTAGTTTGTATCAAATTCAACTGTAAAATGATACGTTTTCTAGAGTTGATTGTACTTTCGAGTGAACCTCATTAATATGTTGACAAATCACCAATGAATTGTACTTTTAGCAGAATCCCAATTTGAGAAATAATTTTTTTATGCTTTCTGTCGACGCATATACTAGAATTTTGTATTTGTGGCTTTTAGCTTTACTGGTACTACATAATTGTGCAAATATGAGAAAAGGTTGGAGCAGAATTCCTCCAATATGTAGCAAATTTAACTTTGCTCTGGTACTTCAGCACATATTGTAGTTTTGGCACATTACAGCAACAGCAGTCCAAACTGCTAAATTTAGTAGAGGGGCTAGTGTAACAAAATATGCAGATGAATTCTTACCTAGGCCCGGCTTTCAGGCTTGGCACCTCCAGTTTGCGATTAAGTAGGACATTCTTGAGTCAGGGAAAGCTTCGAATATGAAACAGCGAGATTTTTCAGAATCAGATAAAGGAAGGTATGGAATTGAAATGAGATGGTGGTAGTAGTTGGCATCAAGAACAAAGCACGAGCTCTAACTTGACCAAACAAGTTATTTTCTGGATATTTATCTTCAAGCTTAAAACTTAATTAAAAAGAAAGAAAGAAACTTAGTTAATTATTCTGTTGGTCAATTTGCCAAACAGTTTATGAGCATTGGGAAAGTGAAGAA
This sequence comes from Campanula takesimana, assembly GCA_026119855.1. Taxonomy (NCBI): domain Eukaryota; kingdom Viridiplantae; phylum Streptophyta; class Magnoliopsida; order Asterales; family Campanulaceae; genus Campanula; species Campanula takesimana. The sequence goes on from JAOWBW010000501.1 coordinate 891,456, forward strand.
AGCAAGTAGAGTAGAGGAAGCCATGTAAAAGAAATTTGTTACCTATGAATAAAGCATAAGATTACTGCTGGTTCTTTTCAAAACTAAAGCTTAAATAATACTCATTCTGTACCAAAATGATTTTCTTATTTGACTATTCAAACTTTTTAAGGATATGAACATTTTGCTTTACTATTCATGTTTTGTTTATGCACTTTTAAGCCTAAATCGGAGAAATGGAAAAAACTTTTTGGGACAATGGAAAATGGCAAATAAGAAGATAATTTTGAGACGGAGGGAGTAACAACGATAATAATAATGCTTGAATAGATAAATTGAGCCGAGACACCGGCAACAAAAACAAATGTGAATTACGTAAAATTTAGGTGATTGGCTAAAATAAACAAATACTTGTATAACAAAAGGTTCACTGAATTACCGACTGGAAATAAGTGTCATTAAAATTATTAATTTGATCACAAATGACTAATAAAATGCAGACACTAATGAAATCATATTAAAAATTTAAGGATAAATATAAATTTTTATAAAATATTAGTCAAAGTTCAAGTAGGTTTGACAAAAAGTGCCCATTGGTGTGGGACGGATGGGGTAAAAAATTAGACATTCAATAGGGTGGAGAAAGTTATATTTTTGATATTTTTTTAAATATAAAATATTTTGCCAAAAGCACACAATTTTTCCCGAGCTTAGAAAAAATGGGTTTTGACATGCCAATGTTAGTGTAAATAGTGCGAGTGTATGAATTATTAAGTACCAGTGTTAGTGTAAAAAATTGTCAGTGTAAAGAGTGTCAGTGTCACGGTAAAAGCTTGTCAGTGCAAAGAATGCTAGTTTTAGAGTAAAAAAAAGTGCTAGTGTTAGGGTAAAAAAGTGTCAGTGGAAAGAGGGTCAGTGCATGAATATTAAGTGTCAGTGAAAAAAGTGTCAATGTTAGTGTAAAAAGTATCAGTGTAAAGAGTATCAGTGAAGTCAGTGTATGTGTGTTTAAGTGTCAGCTTCAGAAAAATGATTTTCCTTTGAGCTTACAAAAGACGCGTTTTTCATAAAGTAAACTCAATTATTTTTTATTATGTTCGTACAGATAATGTTTTAATAAATGATTTAACATATTGTACGAAAACAGAATGCAAGGTGAAGGAATTAAACTGCCAAAAGCTCAAAGGTATCAAGAATCCCAACTATAAATGGATAATAAAATCTTTGTTGGATTTTCTTAACTGATTAAGTGTAGATTTTTTTTTGTTGATGAAACTGATTAAAATACTTAGGTTCCGTTAGGACACTCTTACTTATACTCCCGTCCCAGAAAGATAGTCTCATTTGACTTTTTAACAAAAATAAATTTTGACTAAACATTGGTGTCAATTTAATGATCACAATGAAATTCTAAAAATTTTTATTGATAAATCACTAGAATTTTAGAATTTCACTAGAATGATTAGATTGTCTACAATAGTTTGTCAAAGTTTATTTATATTGACCAGAAAAAATCAAAATAAGACTATATTTCAGGGACAAATGAAGTATTTAAATTTACCTTATCATTATCTGTATGTTTGAAAATTTCCATTTTATGAAACTTGGCATGCACGATAATGTTTTAAGTGACCTTTCTATTTCTAGTTCTTTCTTACTAGGACAATCATTCTTCTATATATAAAACCCTATCAAACACTCTCACACCGTCTCTTTATTCATCTCTTCCTTATTATCATCTCTCTCTCTCTCTCTCTCTTATCTTCTGCACAAACCTAGCTCACCAAACTTGGGATTTTCAGTTTCTTCCATCAATGGAGAATCGTGGATTTCAATTCAGTCCCACTCACCAAGAATGTGCTCTCTATCTGGCTTTCAAGGTTACTGGACGTCCCTTCCCTTCCGGTGTTACTATTCCCGATCGCAACCCGTACAACCTCCAAGAACTTGCAGACATCTTCATGGAGACTGAAAAGAATGGTGAATTATACTTTTTCACTAAGCTCTCCACCAAGGGTAAAACTGGTACCAACAACGCCAACCGCACTGTGGGTAAAGGAACGTGGCACGGGGATCAATCTGAGAAAGTGGATCACAGAGGAAGAAAGCTGGGAAAGTACACTAAAGTTAGTTATCAAGAAAAGGGGTCTACGTATGACAAAAGATTTACCATGACTGAGTACACCCTTCCCAAGAACACCAAGATCAAGTACGACCCCTTTAAAGATTACGTACTCTGTCATCTTGAGAAGAACGAACGATGGATTAATGGAAAGAGAGTGTCCAAGTCGATCCGACAATCTATGAGTAACGATATAATAGCTGATCATGTTCCTGAAGCTGATCGAGCTCATCATGTGGCTGCTGTTGACTCACTGGAATTACCCTCTGATCAGATTTTTACACAACCTATTTCTGATCAACCACCTTTAGCCAAGGAAGAAACTGCGGTTTTTCAAAACTATGAAACGCTACATGATGCTAATAGTCAGAATGTTCTGCAACCAGACAACGGGTGGGCTAATGATCCAAGGACTAGTTTCAGAGCAATTTCAGACCACAATTCACGGTATGAGTATTCTTGCAAAGTTGGGAATGGGTTAGTACCTCTTCAGACCCCTGCTGCTATGTTCGATAATGGATTACCCCCTCTGCCCGGCTTCTTTAATGTTAATTCTGAATATCCGCCAAATTCTCAGCCATATTCTTGTGTGGGTTATAATAATGGATTACCCCCTCTACCTGGCAGCTTTTATGGTGAAACCCATGTTGCTCCTATACCGTATTATCCTCCTCCTGCTGCTCCGATTCAAGACCAGACTTCCTTTAATCCGTCTGCATGGGAAGTTAGATCTGAATTAGCACCTCTTCCGGCCCCAACCCCTGCTGCTGGATTCAATTCTTGGCCTCATCATTCATTTGAAGTTGAAGATGAAGAAGCGTATTATCAGATCCCAGAAGAACATGCGTCTCATGATAATGACTGGTATGATTATCTCTTGTCTATGGACTTTGAAAGTGGCTCAGCTGGCCAGGAACCAACAGAACAAAGGCAGCCAGTTCCGAATACCATGCCTGAGCCAGAGCCGGTTGATGTTGAGCAACTACCCACGGAAGCTCCTTCACAGCCCCTTCATCAAACAACACTTTCTAAGGCAACGTAGGCAGCCGGAGCAAATCTTTCGGTTCAGTTGCTTTATTGTATAAAAATTATTCCTTCAATCATATTCTGGTAGTATGTCATATTTGTTATTTGATTTATTTAATGTATCCCATTAGTTTTGATTTTAACTCCCAATTTGAGAAGTATATTTCTTGTGCTTTGTGGCACCTCTTATACTACTCCCTCCGTCCCAGACTAAGGTTCTTACTTTCCTTTTTGGTTTGTCCCAGACTAAGGTTCTTAGTTGCTTTATTACCTAAAATGGATTATGGGACCCACTTGTCATTCTCACAACAAAAACTCCTTACCCACTTTATCTCTCCTACTTTCTCTTACTAACTTTTTCATACAACATTTACTTTTTCTTAATCTCCGTGTAAAATCAAACTAAGAACCTTAGTCCGGGACGGAGGGAGTAGGATTTTGTATTTGTGGCTTCTGGTTTTTCAGAAAAGAAAGCGCCGGTTTAGTTCGGTTCGGTCCCAAACCGCGGTTTGGACCGAACCACTGACCCCCTAGTTATATCCAAGCATCAGAAGTGGGTACTAAAAATTTAAGCCTCCAAAACTTAAGTTAATTTGGTCAACCCGGCCCAAACACCAGGCCTATGTACATAGATGAATTATAAGGCCCATCTACATTTGAGCCAAACTAGGCCCTCCTCCAAAAGTAGTTCAATGTACACTTTGGTCAATGAATTAACTCACATTTGAGTCTCTCAAGTAATGTGTAAACTCTCATCTTGGGTCTTTACTTCTCCTCTTACCTCTGGCCACACCCGAAGTCGAAGATGAGACTTCGTCAGTGAATGCGAGAGTGTGGTTCTTTGGGAGATCATTCCCGAACTCGTGATATCTGAAATTGGTATCAAGCATGATTACTTTCTTCTAAAAGTATTTGAATCTGCTAATTCTAGTACACGGAAACATGTAGTCGTTAAATCAGTTGTGCTAGTTGACACAATTAATGTGGAATTTTTTCTATTGGTATCTATTGTTGGATCTAGCAGCATAGTTATGTCTGACTTTCTAAGATTAGTTAATTCAATGGCGCTTCATTTCATGATATCTGTCATGTTTATTGCACTGCTCTTCAATTTGTACTTATTTTAGATGATCATGTAGATGATACTGTTTACTGTTCTTTGGTGTTTTCAATGCCAACTTGTTTTTAGATAGGCTAATTTATAAGAGATAAATTATTATTTGAAGCTCATTCGTAGTAACAACGAAAAAAGAGGAACTAAATTTCCGGGACATAGGGAGTATATTTCTAACGTTAATAGTACCTTTGAATTAACAGCACTAATAAGATGAGGAATTAACATTTTGATGCTAAACTAGGGGTGGCAAATTGGGTGTTTTGGGTTTACCCATTAAAATTAAAAATCCATTGGATACCCGGGTATTTTAACTTTAATGGGTAAACCCAAAACACCAAATTTGCCACCCCTATGCTAAACTGTCACTATTGTAAGCATACATTTTAATACATACTCCCTCTGTTCCAAAATTATCTTCTCATTTGTCATTTTTCATTGTCCCAAAATATTCTTCACCAATTAAGTGCATAACCAAAACATGGCTAGAGGGAGTATAACACTATAACGCCGTCTCATAAATATTCTAAAGGCTAGTGTAATGGATTATGCATAATCATACCTTGGCCGGCCTGAAATTCTGGTACTTTGCAGTCCAAACTGCTAAATTTAGTAGAGGGGCTAGTGTAACAAAATATGCAGATGAATTCTTACCTAGGCCCGGCTTTCAGGTTTGGCACCTCCAGTTTGCGATTAAGTAGGACATTCTTGAGTCAGGGAAAGCTTCGAATATGAAACAGCAAGATGTTTTCAGAATCAGAATTAGTTTATACGGCACTCGAGAGATAATGGGTTATTCTTTTTGGTCATTTGGTCAAATAGTTTATGAGCATGCATGAGCAAAGTGATGAATGATAGTACAGATAAAGGAAGGCATGGAATTGAAATGAGATGGTGGTAGTAGTTGGCATCAAGAACAAAGTACGAGCTCTAACTTGACCAAACAAATTATTTTCTGGATATTTATCTTCAAGCTAACAAAGAAAGTTAATATACGGAAAAAGAAAGCTAGGGATAAGTCACAGTATTGTAATTGTTCCACTTTTATTTTCACAACATTTTATGTCAATGTGCAAAATCAGTTCCATTTTTCAATGTCAGGAAGTATATAATACCCAATCCCCTAATTACTGATCTTCCATACCAATTCTATGCATTTTTGCCTACATTATATCAGTCTAGATACTGCCTGTTGGCTATTAGGATAAAATATGCAAAGGGGCTAGCAAAGATATACAGGGATATGGAAGTTACCCACTCACAAACTCATTGCAATGAAAAATTAGATTATTGAATATAATAAGTCATCTCTTTTTCACAACTATTAACAGATGCAAATTATGTAACTAAATGAACAAAGTAATCTATAATCTATCTATAACTATATACTAAATCAGAAACCGCTAACATCAGCGGTGCACGTGTCAAAACCACGTTTAAAATTTTCCCGCTTAAACCACTCCATGACATCATCTTTCATTTATTAAACGGATATAAGTAATCGTTAATGAAAGCGGCTTAGAGAAGAAGAGAGGAGGTCATTAGGTTGTTTGGTAATAAGGAAATCTCCCAACACATATTAGTATATTACACTCCCGCTGTCCAATATATATATTACTCCATCGGTACCGGACTAAAGTTATTAGTTTGACTTTACACGGATACTAAGAAAAAATAAATGTTCTGAGTATGAAAAAGTAAAGTAGGAAAAAGTAGGAGAGAGAAAGTGGATAGAAAGTTTTTGTTGTGAGAATGATACGTGAGTTTCATTGTCCATTTTAAGTAAGGGTGTAAACCTTTGGTGTGAAACTTAGTCCGGACGGGGGAAGTAGTTAATTTGTGAAACACTTTGAAGAACATGCTTTACGTTTTGTACATTTTTTTTCAATATACTCCATATGTCTTATAAAATTTGTTTTGTTTTGCCTTTTGTTTAATCACGTGTTAATAACCACTTTAAGATTTATCAATTATAATATTTAGTTATTCACTAGCATGATTAAATTGACATTAATGTTTAGTCAAAAAAACATTTGGGCTGACTATAAAAAGTCAAAATAAGACAAAGTTTTTTGAGATAGAGTGGGTAGTAAATTACTTCAAAAAAAAATTTCATTTTTTTTTTGAAATGCGACACTTTTTTAAACAAAAAAATAAAAACTGAATACTCCCTCCGTCCCAGCTCACTTGACACTTATTTCCATTTTGATCCGTCCCAGCTCACTTGACACTTCCCAAAATAACCTACTTTTTATAATTTTATATTCACTCTACCCCACCACTCATTCTCTCTTTATTCTCCAACACTCATTTTATTCAACCAACACTACTATTTACCCCACTCATTCTCTCTCTTCATTTTCTACCACACATTTCTTTTAGTTTATTCTTTTTCCTTAGTTATTGTGCCCACCTCTTGAGTGTCAAGTGAGGTGGGACGGGGGAGTATAAGATGGAATGGAAGAGTATTTACTATTTAGTGAGACCTTATTTTTCTTTTATAATTTATAATATAAAATAAAAATACTTTTATTTTGTTGTAGCGAAAATACATGGTTTTACTAAGTTATTGAATGAGTAAATTTAAAATACCTAAAATTTACTTTATAACCTTTCTTCTTAAATTGCTAAATAGTTAAAAACTTTTTTCTTAAAATTTTCGGACCTTTTTTTTTTGGAAATAAAATGCATTTTAACCCTTTTTCATCTCGTTTTAACCTCAACGTGTTTGCCTAAAAATCCACCCCAATGTTACTCACACTTTCAACTCAAATACCTGGCATTTTAACTGAATGAGCCGAAGAATTTAAATCCCTTTTACTCCCTCTGTACCGATTTAATTTAACGTTTTTACTTTCTGTTTTATTATTAGGTCTTAATTTAATTTTTTTATTACTTTATTACCTAAAATAGAAATTGGGACTCACTTGTCATTCTCACACCAACAACTCCCTACTTACTTTCTCTCTCTTACTTTACTTTCACACTCACAACATTTTTTTTAAGGTTTAAATTTATTTTCATCCATCCTACTTTCACCCGACTTTCACATTAACTATCCTACTTTATTTTTTGCACAAAAACCACTCTACTTTGGAAAACCTTTCATCAAACTCACAAATCGAGGATTAGGGCATGGATTAGTGACGGATTTAGACACAAATTTGTGGTTGCGATTAGGGATGGCCAAACCGAACCGGAACCGAAAAGCCCGGAACAGCCTTGAACCTTGACGAAAACCGGAACCGTGTGAACCAGAACCGTTTGTAACACGGTTCGATTCCGGTTCATCCCCTCTGAAAACCGTCAAAATCGTTAGATTTCTAACGGTTTCATCAGAATTAACCCTTACTAACGAAACATTGACAAGAAAAGATGAGTTTTGACTTGTTTTTTATCCAAATTCAGTGAATTAAAATTATAATTTTTTTTTGAGTATGTAAAAGAAAAGAGGGACGGGCTTCTTTAGTTTTTTAAATATTTTTTCTATACCTTTTTTGTAAAAAAAAAATCGGCAATAAAATATTATTATAATTGTTTTTCTGTTAAAAAATATTTTTAAAAAAAGAAGGAAACTGTGGACCGGCGGTTCCGAACCGTGAACCGGCGATTCCGAACCGTAACCGTAACCGGAAGAGAAACGGTTCGGTTACGGTTCAAGCTTTTCCGGAACCGTGTTTGGTATCCCTAGTTGCGATGGGAAGTTTTTGAAAGTAGTGGTTTTCGTGCAAAAAATAAAGTATACTCCCTCCGTCCCATACTAAAGGGCACAGTTTGACTTTTTTGGTCAACTGAGTCAATCTTTGACCATAATTTTATCAATATCTAGAATTCTAGATATCTCTATACAATTCAAAAAATTGTTAATGATAGTATTTCTAATAGTGAAACAATAACAAATTTTAGAATTTCATAAAGATATTTAGATATTCATAAAATTTTAACTTTGAAATGAAGTTTACAAATACACTACATTAAGTTTTAACTTTGTATTACATTGCATTAATTGTAAACAACTAAAAAATACGTTGCATATTTCGGTCGATTGCCCCATTACCAAAAATTTACATTTTAACCTTTCTTCTTATATTGAAAAATTTTTTTGCTTTCTTCCTAAATGTTCGGAGTTTTTTTGGGGGGAAATAAAATGCATATTTAATCCTTTTTCATCTCGATTTAACCTCTAAACGTGTTTCCCTAAAAAACATACTATGTACTGTACTAATTTTACTCACAGTTTCAACTCAACCATACACCTGGCATTTTAATCTGAATTACATGCCTAAATAATTTCCAGCTGGCATATCCAAATAATTTAATCGCCCTTTTCCTTTCCTTTTATAAACAGACAAAGCCCTAAACCCTAAGCTTCCTTTGACTCGGTCAAACACAAATGGAGGAGAAGGGTGAAATTGCGAGGGAATTCAAAACTCAAACAGGCGGGAGAATTTCAAACCCACCGCCATATCTAACGGTCTAATAATCTAATTGAAAGATTACGCTATAGATTCACTCATAGTTAGAAAGATCTCTCTATTTATTAAGTGACCGTTGTTGATTAGCTTCATCCCTACGCAAATGCAAATTCCCCTTTAAATCTCTTCCCTCATCTTTCTAATTCATCAGTTCCTTCATTAATTCTTCTTCTTCTTCATCATAACTCACTCGCACTGAGCATTCTGATCATGGGAGACATGGCGATCGAGTTGATATTCAAGAATGCTAATTCATTAGCCTTTGATGAATTAATCAAACAACTTAATGGAGGTTATTACTTAGATACCTTTGAAGTTGGGAGTGTCAAGATTGCGGAAATTTCACGGCCTAATCTACCAAGAATGAAGACCAAAGCAGATATAGTTGATGAAATTCTTAACAGGCCATGGATTGATCCCAGCAAGTTCGAGGTCAAGACATGTAAGATACCCAAAAAAGAGATCAGATCGTCGGGAGTGAAGAAGCAAACAGGGGCATCTGAAATTACTATGTCCAAGAAAGAAGTTGGGTGTCCTGGAAAGTTGTTCAAAGATGATGAATCCGAAGTGAGAAGGATTCTGGAAGAGATGTTAGGGTCTGATCTACCCCCATTGTTGGACAATCTCGATCATTCTTGTATTATTCAGGAAAAGAAATCTTATATTCCATCTAGTATAAGCAAGAAAGATCGGACTAACAGCCGATCGGTGATCAAAAGAGTTTTCGTTTCTTCAGCTACACCTATAAAAAAAGCTACATCGGATTTGAGCGGTGTTACCAGCAACAATGATGATGAAGAAATAAAGTTGGAGTGTACAAGGAGAAAGTTAAAGAGACAGTATGATGAGATTGAGAGTGAGAAAAAGAGGAGAAAAATCCAAGTTATTGAGCCCCAAAAACCTCTCGTCACTAATCAACAACAAGTAACTGGACAAAGGGCAAAGAGACCTCCGGTGGCCCGGAAGCAACAGAGCAAAAGGCTGAAGCTTGATAGATACTAAATTGTTCGTTGAATAGATTGATCAATACTGTACATCGTAATTCTTGCCTTGAGAAATCAGTGATCAATAATACTATATAGATTGGGTTATCATGTAGATTCAACAGATTTTTAGTTTTTATTTGATGGTAATGATCATGTAGATGATACTGTTATTTGATTTTTTCAATTTAGATACATTCTTTTAGATTTTAACTTGCCAGTTTCTAAAGTAATTTCTTGTGCACTCTGTCATCGCGCATATAAGATGAGGAATTAACATTTTGATGCTAAACGGTCATTGTTTTAAGCATACATTCCACTGAATGTAACAGTCTCATAACTATTAGTATAAAGGCTAGTGTAATCGAATATGCATAACCATACCTTGGCCAGCCTGAAATTCAACAAGTCAAGACTATCCTTGAGTTGGATAAAGCATCAACAACGACGCACAAGCTCAAACATGACCACAATGAAGCTATTCGTTATAATGGATGTTAAGAACCATATTTGAGGTTATCTATCGCGTAATCGCGCCCTCAAATCCCCTAAATAAATGACACAGTTATTCTTTTTTGCTCATCACAAATTGGTTATGTAAAAGAGGAGAGGGGCTAATGTAATGAAATATGCAGAGGGAGTAGATGCCAAAGTTTTGAAGGATTAGGGCAGTGAACATTGATACTTAAGTTAAAAAGGCAAATGTTTCAAGGACCCTGACTGTAATGTGGTTAAGAATTAACGGATTAAGAAGTCAAAAAGCTTGAAGTATTCTAGCTTATAAGATTTATTCTGTTCAGTTAAGACATTCCTCATTCTAATTAGCTCTCTCTTATCTCTTCTGCACAAACCTAGCTCACCAAACTTGGATTTTAAGTTTCTTCTCCATCAAATGGAGAATTATGGATTTAAATTCCGTCCCACTCACCAAGAATGTATTCTCTACTTGGGTCTCAAGGTTACTGGATGTCCATTCCCTTCCGGTGTTACTATTCCCGATCGCAACCCCTACAACCTCCAAGAACTTGCAGGTATCTTCTTGGATGCTGAAAAGTATGGAGATTTGTTCTTTTGTACTAAACTCACCACCAAAGGTAAAAGTGGTACCCACAACGCCAACCGCACTGTGGGTAATGGAATGTGGCACGGGGATCGAACCGAACCAGTGCAGCACAGAGGAAGAAAGCTGGGTAGCTATACTAAACTGAGTTATCAAGAAAAGGGTTCAATATATGACAAAAGATTTACCATGACCGAGTACACCCTTCCCAAAAAAACCAAGATCCGAGATAACCCGTTCAAAGACTATGTGCTCTGTCATCTTGTGAAGAATGAACGCTGGATTAGTGGAAAGAGAGTATCCAAGTCGAACCGAGAGTGTATGAGTAATGAAATAATAGCTGATGATCATGTTCCTGATGAAGCTCATCATGTAGTCGAATTACCCTCTGATCAGATTTTTAGAGAATTCAACAACCTCTAGCGATGGAAGAAACTGCAGGTTTTCAAAACTATGAAACCCTACATGATCAAGCTCATCATCAAGTGACTGAGGTTGACTCAGTGGAATTACCCTCTGATCTAACGACTCACCAACCTCAAGCTGTGGAAGAAATTGCTGCTGGTTTTGAAACCCCAACGGCTGCTTTTGCACCAATTTCAGACCATGATTTTCATATTCAATTTTCAAGCCAAGTCGGGTCTGAATTAGTCCCTTTTAAGGCCCCAATCCGGACTGCTTTTGCACCAATTCTAAACCCAAACCGATTACGAAATTCCACAAGATAATACAGTTGATGCTCCACTTGCTTATCCAGATGATGACAGTTTCTTTGATTATTGGGCTGAAGCTTTCTCCTCAAATCATTGTTATATTGGTAAATCATGTCATTTTAAACACATTCAACGATATGTAAAGTATTTTACAAACCGAAAGAACTACGATGCAGCTTCATCCCCAAGGTGGAATTTCAGTTATTTGACTTATTCAATGAAGTCCATTACTTTTCAAATTTTTACTTCCCAGATTATTTGACAAGTGATTTTTGTCGTCGTAGCGTATATTGGGGTTTTGTATTTGTGGCTTTTTTAAATTCAGTAGTGCTATACAATTGTGAAAATATGGGAGTAAAATCCTTGCACTTATATCTGGTACTACTTCTTAACATATTGTGCTCTTATCAACAATAATATGGCAGTACTGCATTTATTAGAGATATTTGTACTTTCGAATGGGCATAGTCAGTATCAGTATGAGCATGTTGAGCAATCACCATTTTGATGCTTACACTATTTCCAGGGCAAACTTATGACTTTTCATGCAAACTTAATGCAATTTTGGGACGGAGGGAGTACAATATTTCAACTATTCATGGCGTAGCCAAAGATAAATAAAACGTACTACACATAAGAAACTCCACATGAGCGTCTACTTGATCCACAAAAGCTTAGCTAAGAAAATATACACAAGCACAAGTAAGGTCCAAAGGACATACTCGATACAAATGCTAGCTTTACATTATTGACCCGCAAGTTTGTGCATCAGAATTTACTGAGAACAATACAAAGTAACTAATATGGTTTTTATGCCTATCATGTATCACCATTCATCTTCAAGGCTAGCGCGATGAAAGCATAATACAGTACAAACAAATATAAAGAATGAAACGAATTCGATCAGCATTGCTCCTGTCCCAATCAAATCAGCATGCCTTAGGATGATGGGAATGGCTAAGCTCCCTACTGATGATGCTCCTGTCAGAAACTTTGCTGCATCTATCCACCTGACATAACAAAGCATATAGATGTATCAGAAGGCATCAAGAGAAAAGTGTTTCGATAAATTTCCCACAGGTATTGTCAGTAAAAAAATTAAGTAAAGTCTGGCAAGGATGTAGCATTCAAGTTCGCAGATTATCAGCATATTGAAACATCATATAAGAAACAAATTACTCCCTCTATCCCGAAATGAGTGTCCAATTTCATTTTAAGAGACTGAAAATCTCAACTTTTTGAACAATTTGGTAACAACGATTCATATATAATCTTGTAATCTCCTTTCCAAACTTTTAGTTTTGCACGTATAAAGAAACCGGTTAAAAAAAATTCGAAAAAAAACGTTTAGGGAGAAAGTTATGTTCAAAAAAGACACTCATTTAGGGACAAAGATTTCTTGAAAATGGACACTCATTTAGGGAAAGAGGGAGTATTAAAAAAATATCTACACGACAACGTTAATAAGTTTAAAGGTATGCCTTTTGAAATGAACTGAAGTAAAGTTGTGACTTGAATGGTGTGGTTAGTTTCGTAATTATTATTTTTTGTTTGTTAGATGAAGTCCTCAGGGTTTTCCATCATTTCCTATGGAGCCAAAGACTCACTATTTTTTGGCTTGGGAATATGATGGAATAAAGCAAAATGGGTCACTAAACTGTCTGCGCTTCTTTGTGATGAAGCAGCAGTCAGTCCATGCAAATTTTCGACGCAATTTTCATCATGGGTCATCTGGAAACAGCCTCTCTGTGCATTAATACAGGGGCAAGGCTGCGTACATCCGACCCCCCCTTACCCCACCATAGGTGGGGGAGCCTTTGCGGCACTGGGGTAATGTTGTTGTTGTTGTTGTTGTATGAAGTCCTCAGGGGTATGTCTGTAATTTAATCAGCCTAAATTGCAAAAAATATGATGGAAAAGGGCAATGTAAGACTTGCCAGGTTGTCCCAACCCATTTGACTCGTATTATAAAAGGGTTGTGATCGGTTGTACCCACCTCAAACCGTTACCCGACATATTACCCATCATAACCCGACCCAACATGTTTCAACCCGACCCGATTGACAGGTCTATGACAAAGTTATTTAGCATGTATGGTATGTTAGTAGTATGTGAGTGATAAAGGCTGTGATGGGTTGGGCAATCCAAACTGGTTTTGCACATTGCAAGCATAGAACCTAAAAAGCCAAGAGCAGAGAAGAAGGAACAAAGGAATGAAACCTAATTGAAACATTCCTGAACTTCGGTCACCATCCTAACTTCTAGGAAGCATCATAGAGAGAACGCAAGTTCTTACAAAATTTATGACGACTCTCCAGTCATGCCATAATGAGAAACAAGAATAACCCCAAACTCTCTATTCTCTAATAAAACCTAATCATAACAATCTGGACAAAGAGGAAGATACACCTGAGTCAGGATATCAAGGAGGGTAAGAAGCTCCCTCATCAGCCCAATATATTAAAGTGGCAAAAGGCGTGGAAGACCGAACAAGAAGTGTCACAGCCATTCCAAGAGAGGGGGGGGGGGGGGACTCAGGAGCCAAATAAACTCTGTTGTTCAATTAATGATTTGATTCAGTATGTTAAAGAAGCTCTCCCAACATATAAAATCAATGGCAATCTGCAAAAAAGACTTCTAGTAGTTTACCTCAAAACAAAATAGGGCTGCTGATTGGGAAGATGGTAAGCTTATAGAAGTTGATCATATCATGATGCATCAAGGGTGATTTAGAAGTTTTAAGGAAGATGTGTTTACCGCATGTCATCTTACTGAGAGAGCTTCGTCAAATGTTATTGGGGGGAAATCTTCATTTACAGGTTATATTCATATTTCCCACATGAATAGTCTCCTCAGATCATTGGTGTGTTACCTTTGACGACCGATGAGCCTCATGCTGAATCAATTCATGATTTGATTATGAGCCTCCTACAAAACCCTAATCGGCAAACTAAAGGACTACACAGATAGCCCGTTAAATTTATCAGTTTATGCCTAAAATATATTTATATATACACACAGAGTATAAAACCTATGCCGGTAACTATTATGCAATGCAATGCAAAGCAACACAGTCAAGGATAAAGTTTCATTGAGAATGTCGTAGAGGCTTGAGCAAAGAAATACTCACCCCCCACCATCCCTACTTGTTAAAAATTGAGTGGTCCCACCACCGAAGAACATACATGGCATTGGCACCACAACATACATGAGAGCTGCAAAGAGAACAAGACCACACCATTATTTTTCCCATGTAGAACCAGTTAAGAGAGATAAAAATTCAATCACTCTCAGCTACCTGATAACATTGGCCACCAATTGCCATATATTGCACAAGCCTACAGCCAAAGTCAAAAAGAAACAATGTAAGAAAACTTATGAACCCACCCTTCTCCACGCCTCCGAAAACCATCCTCCCTGCCCCCTCAATACACACAAAACAGTTATATTTGTAATACTCCCTCCATCCGGGAAAGATGGTCCAATTTGAATTTTGATGGTTAACACAAGTTGACAAAACACTAATGGCAATCTATTCATCCTAGAGAAATTCTAAAAATTGTTATTGATAAATCCCTTATAATTTATCAATAACAAATTTAAAGGTTTCACTAGGATGATTAGATTGACACTAATGTTTGATCAAAGTTCACTAGTGTTGACCATCAAAAGCTAAATGGGACTATCTTTTGAGACGGAGGTAGCATATTTCAATCCACTTGTCTCCATCCCAAATGAATGCCACTTTTGTAAATTGCAAGACATATATAAGAATATTTTTCTATCATACCAATTCATAACTTATTAAGTAAATCATAATTCCATCTTTGATTCAGTCTTTTTGTCATTTTCTACCTAGCGTATTTACTGACAATGTGATGGAAGCGGGAGAACATACATTTAACCCTTCAAACACAAAGTGGCATTCTTTCTACAATGGAAGTGAAGTCACATTAATGAGGAAGTGCTCAAACATAAGAGTGATCAGTCCACATGAACCATTGCTAATAAATAGAAATGGGGATTAGGAACTTTGATTTCTTCATGTATCGAAAATTGCATCTTGAGCCAATCTAAGTATGAGATTATGTCTCTCCTGCACATGATCTTACCTTCAAATTCCCTTCACATTTATTTATTTCATTCCCTTATACATTAAGTTAATTAATTCATATAAATACATCTATATGTAAGCTAATCAAATATTTCCAATTGATTTGTTCACATCTCCGTGTACTAAATGATTCACTTATTTTATTTTTCTTTCTACGTCTTAACACATTTTGCATATAAAAAAGGTATCCTGTGCTCGGTAGACATCCCATGCATCCTTTTTCTGAAACTTATTTCTTATCTATCATAACATAGGGTGAACGACAAATTGGGGTAACGTACTATTGAGTTTTTTGCAATTAATGGAACATACTAAGGATTGACATTTTATTGTAACGTACTTTACCATCTCGTTTCATATTATGGAACGTATCTAGACGACATTAAAAATATAACTAAAATATCAACAAGAAAAAAACTAACACCCGTTAAATACATTTAACATTCCTTAGCATTAAAACTAATGGTTTGGTAGTCTTCTTCCTTACCCATTAGACTCCTTAGTTCACCACCCACCACACCAGTCCGCCCCACCACCATTGATTCCCTCACCATCATCAATTGCAGCCACCATTAACACCAGCAATTAATCCAAAACAAAAACAAGATCGCAGCCACCATTTCATCTTTGTACAACCAAACAGAGATGAAAGAGATTCGAATTCCACCCAGCAAAATCAACTCTTTATGAGGACAGACCATTTCATCTATTTCCCTCGGATCCACGCGGGGGAATGTTTATTGACCTAAGGCCCTTAGTTCATTTATAAAATAATGAAAACCCTAGAAGGGTTCAACCACCCAAACCCTAAATACGCTCACCCTCCCAGATCTGCCCTTATTCTGCCCATTTTCACATCTCTCTACAAAAACACTCTCTCTTAACCCCTCCCCTCTCCCACCGGCTCCTCCACTCCCCTCCGATGCTCTCTCCCCTCCTCCCTTCTCTGCACCGGCATGGTCACATGTTCCCTTCCCTCGTCGTCCGATCCTTTTCCGGCGCTTCTTTCTTACACGCCTGCACCAGAAACCCCCCTGCCAACGCCCATATCTCTCTGAATATTTTTCTTCAAAAATATTTGGATTTTGTGGGTTGAATTATTGTGATAGTTAGACATTGTGTTATATATTGTTGTGTTATCGGAGAATTTTTTATTTTTATTTTTTGTGTTGAGTTGATTTTGGGCTAAAATTTTGTCTGAATTATGTCTCAGATAGTGTTTGGTTGATGTTTGAGTTTGAAATTAGGTTTTGGTTTGTTTTTCGTGAGTTTTGGAGTTTGAAATTAGGTTCGAGAGTTGCGTCTCAGAGCCAAAAGTTGGTCTGAGAGTTATCTCTCACACACAGCCAAAAGTTGGTCTGATACTTAACTATCATAGGGTTTCTTTGTTTTTCCCTCAGACTTCTCATCATTTTCAAGCCTGATGCTGCCTCAAAACACACTAGAGTAAGAGTTCTTCCTTATCACAAATACAAAAAATAAATTGTGATCTACAAACAAAAGATGGGAAGTAGAGATGAAATCCCCCTAGACGGCCATCCCTAAAAACCATGTAAATAACCCCTAGCAACAGCCGTCATCAACATAATCCTTCTATTTCGAACAAAAAAGGGGCCATTGAAATACATCTCTTAATCTATTACATTCATTTTCCCCAAAAACCCATTATTCTCACCAAATAGAGAAGAAGGTTCCAACTATTGTGGTCATACGCCTTCTTTGTCTAATTTGCAAATATTTCTAGGTAAGCCTTAGGACTGTGCAGAGAAAACCGAAAACCGACCCGTACCGACAAAAACCGAACAAACAGAGCCGACATAAACCGATCCCGACTGTTGTCTATAGGGCAGATTTATAAATAAACCGATCAATCGGGATCGGTTTCGGATGGAACGTAAAGAAACCGAATTAGCTACCGTACCGAACCGAATAGCAATACTACGTCGTTTTGTTATCAGTATATATACATATTTCCCAAATTACTCTCATATTGATTCTTCGCATTCTCTTTCTCAGATCTAAGCGCCGCTCCATCTCACTCTCCACCCCGACTACAACCCTCTCAGATTCGCCAACGATTCATCAAGTTCAAGCCTCAAGTCATCACCCATCACCACTGACCTTCTCCCTCTCCTTTTGCCTTTGCCGACATCGATGTTTTGTGTGGTAAATAAATGGAAACCCTAACTCGAATTTTTCAATTTAGGGTTTGATTGCAGCGCCTCAAGGCTCAATCTTGGACCTCCAACATTTCCGGTAAGCTTCAAGCCATCATCCATCACCACTGACCTTCTCCCTTTCTCTTTCTTCGTTTTTTTTCCTCTTAATTTCCCCTTTCCATGAATCGCTCATTTAAAATTAATTTCTTACACAGGAAAAAGCATTCTCCTTTGAAAAAGATTTGGCTTAGTTATTTCCATTGTGCAGAGCTGGTATGTACTCTTTAGTTTTCTGTACAAGTTCTATTTTCCTATATGAACAAATGTTGTTTTTTGGAAATTTTTTGAAATATCATTTTGTTTTTCTATTCAAAATGCTGGTCTTTTTTTGTCTAAAGAATGCCTACATAATTTATGCTCTAAATTTTCAATTGAAAAAGATTTGGCCTAGTTATTTTCATTGTGGGACTGTTTTTGGACTATTTTTTTGGACTGTTTTCGGGACTGTTTTTTGTGTGTAAATCTGATAATATTTCAATTTGTTATTTCTTCTATAGATGGAGCCTATTGATGTTGATAATAGGGATGCAAATGAGAATAATGAGAGATATAATGATGGAATGACTCTTAACGAGATGCTTCAAAACAATGATGAAATTGAAATAGATGAAGGTGATGATAACGATGAGCCTAAACAGGGTCGAAAAAAATCAATTGCATGGCAGCATTTTGTTAGGATAGATCCGATAGAGGGTGAGGGAGGTAAAGATGCCAAGGGATCTAAGGGATGTAAGGGGGGTAAGGGTCAAGAAGCTAAAGAACCGTATGCAAAATGTAAGCATTGTGGGCAAGGAATGAAATGTGATTCTAAGAAAAATGGTACTGGGGGTTTATTGAACAATTTGAGGTATCATTGTCCTACCTCTCCCCTTTCCATAAAAAAGGGTGATATGAAGAAACAATCGACCTTATCTTTTAAACCTGTAGGGAAGGGGGAAGGTACTTCTCTAGCTACTCATTCATATAGTTATGAGAAGTGTAAACGTGCACTTGCAAGAATGTGCATAAAGGACAATAGGCCTTTTAGTATTGTTGATGATGAGGGATTTAGAGAATTTTCTTGGGAGATGAATCCATTATTTAAAGTTCCTTCAAGGTGGACAATAGCTAGAGAGTGTATGAAGGTTTTCAATGAGGCGGCAACAATTGTTAAAAAAATGTTAAAGAATCAAACAGTTTCTCTTACTACTGATACGTGGTCATCCGTTCAAAATATTAACTATATGTGTCTTACCGCGCATTGGGTTAATGATGAATGGGTTTTGGTGAAAAAGCTTTTGAATTTTTGTCCCATAACTAATCATAAGGGGTAGACGTGACCATAGCCGGTTAGCCGGTAATAACCGGCGGTTAGGAAAGTCGGTTTGGTCTAACCGTAACCTAACCGTGCATACCGGTTAACCCGGTTAATCCGGTTACCCTTTTTTTTTTTTTTTCAAAACAGATTTTTGTTTAAAAAAATAAAAAAAAAACACTTCATTTTTAAAAAAACTGACTGGAAATCGCTAAAAAAAAAACTGACTGAAAATGATGAAAAACACAGATTTCGTTAAAAAACTAACTGAAACTGTCAAAAAACTGACTGGAATTCTGAAAACTAACTGGAAAACGTTTTGAAACTGACTGGAAATGGTTAAAAAACTGACTGGAAATGGTTAAAAAAGCCGGTTTTAATACCCGTTTAACCGCCTGTTTGGTTCACGGTTAATAACCGGCGGTTGGCCGTTTTCCATAATCCCTAACCTAAACCGGACCGCTAAATACGGTTTACGGTTGATCCGGTTGCCGGTTAACCGGTTTGCCGGTTTTGACCGGTTAAAAACCGGCGGTTAGCCGGTTCCCGGTTTTTTTTTTTGCCACAGGTAACAATTGGAAAGTTGGTTTATGGATGCTTACAAGAGTGGGGTATTGATCGTGTCTTTACCGTGACCGTAGATAATGCTTCTTCAAACGATGGAGATATTCGTTATTTGAAAACTATGCTTAAAGGACCCAATGCCATTCTAGATTGTAATTATTTGCATTTGAGATGTGCTCACATTATAAATCTTGTTGTAAGAGATGGGTTAGAGGAGCATGATATGTCGATCTCTAGAATTAGACATGCCGTGAGGTATATTAAGTCATCTCCGGCAAGGGGTGCAAAGTTTAGAGAATGTGTTGAGAAAGTGAACATAGAATGCAAAAAGAAGCCTTGTCTTCATGTAGAAACTAGATGGAATTCAACTTATTTAATGTTGGAAACTGCGTTGAGGTATAAAGATGCTTTTAAAAGGTTGGAGGATATTGATTCCAACTTTACAAATTACTTTTATGTTGGTGGTGATGAACAACTTAAGGTTAAGGGTAGTACAAGAAAAAGGAAGAGAAAAGAAAAAGTTTCACAACCTCCGGATGTAGATGATTGGAAGACGGCAACGCAATTTGTTGAATATTTGAAGGTATTTTATGATGTAACAAACTTAATTTACGGGTCCAAGTATGTCACATCCAATTTGTTTTTTGGCTAACTTGTGGAAATGCATACAAGTATATCTTTAATGTGCAAGGATGAGGATGTGGGAAAGAAAAAAATGGCCCTTGCAATGAAAGAAAAATATGACAAATATTGGGACAACATGAATAATATGAATTTCTTGTTGTATGTGGCCGTGATTTTAGATCCCCGTAATAAGTTGCAATGTCTTGGGTATTTGGTAAGTCAAATTTATGGAGATAATTCATCGAAGGCCAAGGATATTTCCGAAAGAGCGGTTAAAACTTTGAATGAGTTTTTTGATTACTATAAAATGAAAGCCGGTAATGTAAATCTTGGGGAAAAAGCACCTTCATCTTCCCGTGATGGCTCTTCTTTTGCAAACCTTGTTGGTAAAGTTAATATTGAAGCAAACTTCAAGAAATACTTACAAGAGCAAGGAGGGGTGGTTGATAAGTCGGAAGTTGAAAAATATTTGTCCGACGGTTTGGAAAGTAGAGAAGAACAGAGCTTTTATGTCCTAAAATGGTGGAAACTCAATTCTATAAAATTTCCCATCCTTTCCCAAATTGCTAGGCATGTTTTGGCCATGCCAATCTCCACCGTTGCATCAGAGTCGACATTTAGCACCGGAGGTAGGGTGATTGATCCTTTTAGGAGCTCTCTTACTCCAAAGACGGCCGAAGCATTAATTTGTGCACAAGATTGGATACGCGACAAACCATTAGATCTTGAGCTTCCGGATGTGTTTGCTAAGGCTATGGCGGAAATACAAGATAAGTTAGAGGAACTTGAACTTGGTATAAACTTTTCTCCTTTCATCTTTCTTTTTTATGGAATTCAACTTAAGTTTTTGTTATTTATATTTATTCCTTTTTTTCATTATTAGATGAGTTTGGGGGTCAACCGAAGTTCTTTGAAGCGTGCATAGTTGATGATGAATGAAAAGAGAAAGGTATGTCATCTATCTATATTTTTTTTGCCACTATTGTATTTTTTTTTGCTATTGTTACTGTTTTGCTACTGTTACTGTTTTGCCATCTATTGATATTTTTTTTCTCCTCACCCATGTAACATGTTGAAGCCTCAGATTTGCTGCAGCAGCTATTTGGTTATTGAAAAGATGAAAGAAGATCTCAGCTATTTGCAAGAATTAGTAGTTTGTTTGTGTTTTGGCTTTCTGAAACATTAGTAGAACTATTGTATTTTATTTTTTCTTGAACCAGTTGAACTATTGTAATTGGCTTGACAATGTTTGTGGCTTTTATTTCCTTTGCATTTTTATGCTAAAATCAGTATTAGACTACTCCCTCCGTCCCAAAATGATATTTGCATTTGAGGCAAAGTAAAATGCAAGGGACGCTATTTTTTGATCCCAAAAGTAGCCTGCTTGTTTCAGTTTTGTACATTAATTATATACAAACTTGTGGACTTTTTATTTTGGGGCCTGCTGGATCATGTTTGCTTCCTATTCAGCCCAAACAGGCCCAATTAAGCCCAATAGCATTAATCACCAAGAAACCGACACCTACCGATACCGATCATACCGAACCCGAAAAACCGATCCTACTGTTACCGACCATAAACCGAAGGTGAGGGTTTTTGTTATTCAGAAACCGACAAATTCGGCTCAGTAGCGGTTTTGC
Source organism: Campanula takesimana (assembly GCA_026119855.1). NCBI lineage: Eukaryota > Viridiplantae > Streptophyta > Magnoliopsida > Asterales > Campanulaceae > Campanula > Campanula takesimana. The sequence continues at coordinate 913,383 of JAOWBW010000501.1, forward strand.
CAAAAAACCGAGCCGAGCTCACCCCTAAGTAAGCCTTCACTTAGCCTGATTCTTGGCATTCATTAGCCACCAGACAACAACGTCTAACATGTGGCGATAGCCACAAAGGCATGTTGTGATTAAGAAATAAATGAGCCTCTAACTGAGTTTAAGCAAATCGCCAAAACTTTTGCAGAAGGCATGTTGTGATTAAGAAATAAATGAGCCTCTAACTGAGTTTAAGCAAATCGCCAAAACTTTTGCAGAATTTTGTAGACACTCCCTATAAGACTAATTCCTCTGAAACCGCGGGTGTTATTAACGTCTCCCTTCTTTATAATCAACACTGTACAAGAAGTATTCAAGCTTTTCTCAAACTACCCTCTAATGTGAAAATCATTTTAAAGATTCAGCGTGTCGTCCCTAACAACAGTCCAGCAAGTTCGAAAAATGAACCCATGAAGACCTCAGAGATTTATCCTTATTGCAAGAGTCAACATATGTAACAATCTCTTCCTCGGTAAATAAACCCTTCAAGATTTAAATTATCCCGTTTTAAATTGCACTTTAATCAAGACGGGCGCCACCAAGACTCCTCTTCCAAGTATACTTTCTCATAAACCAGGAACTTTCTGTTCTTATTTCATCCTCTTCTACAGTTATCCGCTCCCCCACTATGATACTGGATATATGCTTTACTTTTCTATGAGATTTGCAACTTTCAGGAATTATTTTGTGTTCCGATCCCTCTATTTGAACCACAAAGCCTGAGACTATGCGGCTCATTTCCTCAGCTTTAGGTTTTCTGCTCACCTCAGATTTCTTTGATTCTCTTCTAATAAGCTCCTCCTCGGATAACCCCACTAAGCCTTTTTTCTCACCGAGTTCATAAATCTCAGCTAGGTCTCTAGCTAAACAATTATGAGCATTGCCAAACACTTCTGAATTGCATATTTTTTTCAAGTCATTCTTCAAATATTTTAACTTCGTTGCCAAAACATAACTTGGGAATAATAAAGCCACGCCTCCCCCCCCCCCTTTTGCCAGATCAACAAACCAGGTTCTTAGATCCCCATGTTTCCAAATTTGAAAGGCATTTTTCTATGAGAAATTACCCCAGTATTCAGCATAAGAGAAATACAATCCGATGTGACTCTCGGTCAGAGGCTGACATAAGGTTGTCCTCATGGGTGCACGTGCACCAAAGATTTTGTCCCCATTAACAATTTTTTTATAAGTGTCGCATTACTAAATAAAAAAAAATAGTATTAGTGCAATATTACCACTAGTTGTGGGCATAGTTATTAAAGGCGCGCCTAGGCGCGCGCCTAAGCCCCGGGCACAGAGAGGCTCAGTTTTGGAGCCTGGGTGCGCCTAGCTCCGGGTACTACAATCAACCATCAATTAAATTGTAATTAAACATAATGCGTGACTATTACTTTTCCTCTCCCATGACTCTCTCATGTACATGCACCATAACTTTGTATAAGAGTAGCAATAACTAGGAATTCCTTCAAACTAAAAATTGCTTATCATTTTATAGGATTTAGACTTAGAGTCCTTCGGTTTGAACTTCTCTTTATGCTTGTTTGATCATCTATTTATGTTTGTTTCTTTTATGACTTATAATGTATGTTTGATTTACTACTTGCATTTCATTTATTGCTTATCTCAATGTTGTATAATGTATACTATACTTTTAGTATTTTAAGGCAACTTTGCGGGCATCGTCACTCGGGCGCGCGCCCGCCTAGCGCCTTGCACCTAGGCTCCGGGCACACCTTTTGCGCCTTGGTGCGCCTAGAGCCTTTAATAACTATGGTTGTGGGTTAGGTTTGTGCATTTGGCTTCGTTGTGGCCTTTGCTAGACGGGAATTTAGATGAGTTTCCAATCCTACCATAGAGCGGAATTCAAGAGCTTTAATTGCTTGAGGTTTTTTCTATTTTAAGTTGAATCGTTTTCCTTTTATTGAACCTCACATTCGTCTTTTGCAATCCTCATATCATTACCATATTCTTCTTTCCTTATCAAGGTGAGACGGATAGCCATGAAAACTTACTATAAACTGTCAGAACTAGAAAAGTTGGTATCTTGGTTTTAGAACTAGCTGAAGAAAAGCTTATATTATGCTTCAACATTCTTTAACTAAGCTAATATTCCAAAATCATACACATGTTAGTGAAATAGTGTGCTTTCATTTGCATTGATAACTATGAAAAAAGCAGAAATCCCATGCATATATCAACAGATGTTAGCTACACCTACCAGGATCTGTAGGAGAATACTGGCTGAAAACATAAAGGCAAGCCCAGCAAGCCTGAAAAAATCACCCCGGTGGTGAAATATTAGGTTAAAGAATATAGCAAAAACGAGATGCAATCAAATAGTAAATCACCAGCTTACACTGTAAATGACAATGAGCACCATCCAATTGCCAACCAACACCGGCAGATCAGAAAGAATAGAAGTTAGTACCAGGCAGTGTGATGACCAAAAATGAAATACTCCATCCAAAAAAATTATAATCTCACTTTCCTTCCCCCACCCCCCCAAAAAAAAAAAATATATATATATATATATATATATATATATATAGTGCATTTATATGACAAAAATTATAATGCATTTCTAAAAGGTTTCAAAAAAGTAAAGCATAATCCTCAAAACTTTTGACTTGTCAAATGGGACTATTCCTTTGACATGGAAGGTATCTAATAATACAAAAAATTTGAAGCCACCGGAGAAAAATGACTGATTACAATAACTCCTTTGAACTAAATTAGTGATGCAGAAGTATCATTATACGAAAATGATATTAATAAATAACTATAATCACCTCTATCTCTGTACTTGAGCGTTATGGGGTCTGATATTTCAATTTTGTCAATTTAGGGCCTGAAATGGCCAAAATTCGTCAAAACGATGCTAGTTTACGGAATTCGTTAGAAATCTCAGTTGTGACTTGCATGTGATGAACAAATTGTTTTATTTGAAATTGTTATCAGTTTATAATGTGATGCAGCACAGTGAGAAATAATTTGTATCTGATTCCAAGTCAAAGACTAATGCCTTTTGATCAAACGAAAAGTGTCCTCGACAGATTAGGATTAATATATACTCCCTCTGTCCCATAAATAGAGATCACAAAATGGGAAGTGCACGGGAATTAAGGAGAGAGTTTATTTATTTTAAAATATTGGTAGTAAAGTAGGTGTTGTTAGTATGAAATGTGAAGTGGGAGAGAGAAAGTGGGGGTAGGGAATAGTTAGTGAATAGTTGTTGTGACTATGACAAGTGGGTCCAATCAAATAAAGAAGTATTATGGAGTATAAAGTTTCCAGTTTGAGTAATGCGACATATTAGCAGGACACCCAAAAGGAAATTTGTGCCTTTTTTACGGAGGGGATATTGCTTAGTTTCCAAATTAGGATTATCATTATTAATTAGTTTCCTAGTTATTATAGTAGTATTTAGATTTCTTAGTCTTCATAGTATTAGCATTTTATTTTCCTATTTGCTTATATGTTAATGTTTCCTTCTCCTAGTACTGTCAAGATATAGTTTAGCCTATAAATAATTGTGTAACCTTCAGATCTAGGGAAATTGATCAATATTGAAGTTTGTTCTTCTTTTCTCTCTCTCCTACTTCTTCTTCGGTATTCTTTCTTCTTAGCTGTATTTTTATTTTTCTCTTTTCTCAACTTAAATTTTTATATGCGCTTCCGCCTATGTTCGCCATAATAAGGATTTAAATAAAATTTCTCAAATTTACAGGTTTCAAGAAATTACTGAACATTAGAGGTTAAAATGTATTTAATCCCTTTGTCTTCAACGTTATGACCCCAACAATCCAGTGCAATCCACCTCTAACCCTCCCCCCCCCCCCAAAATCCCCACCACCACTGCTCTTCAACCTCCTCATGTAATAAAGCCGTTGGATCAATATAACCCGACGATAATTACGTCAACTTTTCTTAACTTCATTTCCATGCTTTTTCTTCCCCCCCCCCCTCCCTCCCTCCCTCCATCCATTTTATATACATTTCCCTTCCTACTTTCTTAGATCTATGTGACTCATTGTATGTACCTTCCATTTTTCTTTCAGATCAGTTAGATTCCGATCTACGTTTTGGTATGAATTCCTAGTGGTTTCGAGATTGTGTCGCAGACGGTTCTTCTGATTCCAGCTGCAAAGCAGGACAGTTTACATGTTCAAATTGATAATGTAGTACGACATAGGTTTGCTTGATCTTCCTTTTGACCTCGATGAGGCTATTGGTTATGGAATTAACTGACGATCAAGATCTGAACCAGTAGGGCATCACAGATTATGTTCAGCTAACGTCCTGTTTAATGGCATATCCATTAATTTGACAATCTCTCTCATCGGCAGTTTCTTGAGCAAGAAATGGGAAATTACTGTCGTTGTTGATCGGATTTGTGTGATAAGCTAGCATTCATAGACTTGATGCAGCCGGAGGACCTACTTTAGATATGAGAATAAGAATGGATTGTGTGCGCTTTGAATCCGTTAATTAATTCCATGATACTAGGTGAACTTATAAAGAAGTTGGGGGTTTAGACAAAGAAGAGTGAGTTGACAAACAGTGTTTTTGTAGATGGATGGGGTGGGGATGGGGATGGAGGTGGAGGTGGAGGTGGAGGTGGGCTGAAATGAACTGTTATTAGAGTGCTACGGTTGAAGAAGATGAAAGTTTTCAATACATTTTGCCCCCAATTTATAGTATTCTCTTGAAATCTTGAAAATTAATAATTTCCATTAAACCCTTATGAACTAATAACAATTTCAAATAAACCAATATATCCATCATGTGCAAGTCTTAAAAGAGGTTTATAACATTTTCCGTCAAAAAACCCCATTTTGGCCATTTAGACCCTAAACTGAAAAAAGTGAAATAGCATACCACACGTTGGGAACGCCATCTTCAAATAAAACCCTATTTTGTCATTTGCCTTAACAAATATAATACTTCTGGTATAAAATTAAAATTAAAAATAAAAATGAGGAAATGGGGATTGTAGCTTCAATTCTGAAATTGAGACTACTGAATGTCCGGCAAGGAAAGGTAGGGCTTGCAGTGATGTGGGTACATGATGCTTCCCACAAGCCACATCTACAACCATAGCCAGATTTATGACTATGCATTTTCTACTGCATCAGATTCAACGCACAGAAGAATTCCCTAAATTACTAAAACAGTGAAGCATCAACAGAAGAAAATCGGGATGGAAAACTGAAGAAAGTAAACATAATAGTGAAACTCATAAATTCTAACCTAGAAATGCTTGTAAAACCAAACTAGTTTGAGGAAAGAGGGATTTGTCGTACCTTCAATAGTCATCGCCATGACTAACTAAGAAGTAAAAAAGGGAGACAAATTTGATGGATTTTGGAGATGTGCGGGACCGATCCGGGCGCCGGGGTTGTTCCGATGTTGATTAGAAGCCCTTGATCGAAATTGAAATTGAAATCGAAGCGGAAGTATTAACAGAAAGCAAGACCAGGAAACAGGATGAATAAAACAAAGAATCTATGAAAGCGAATCCTCGAGGTTTTGAGCTTATAAATTTTGTCTTGTGAGATGCCAAGCACTAACTTTGGTTCTTTTCTCCCTATTTTTAGAGTGTCAGTTGTTCACACCAGTAAATTTAAGGCTAAATCACAAAGAATAATGAGTAAACTATCAAATTGACCCCCGTACTACTTCATATTATCATATTTACCTCTGTACTATTGAAACGACCAACCTAACCTGCGTACTATTCATTAATTACTCAAATTAACCCAAATCATTGATAATTGTTATAATTGTTAATAGGCGTTACAGATTTAACGGGTATTATTATAATAAACAATCACCCCCCATAAATATAAAGTGGTAAAATGAAAATAATTTGGACATTAATCCCTCTTTATAAACAACCCAGCCTTTTACAAACAGCTCATCCCCAGCTCTCCATCAACATTTTGAAAACCCAATAAATTTCTCAATCTTCTTCTCCGGTTACCCCATCCCCTCCGACCACCTGCCGACCACCCTCTCCTCCAACAAAGTTCTTCCCCATTCCCTTCCCCACCTTCGCCACCCAAGAACCCGTCCCATTGACCCATCCCCATCTGATCTTTCCAAATTATTGGCACTAACAAAAACCTTCCACTGAGTATCTGCCCCTCCCCCAACCCACCCCTTTCGTGTCTCATCTCCTCTCCGACCAAACCCAGCAGAATTTTTCGAAGTGCTGAATCAAACAGCATACTTCAGATCCATTCTCCTCTCTCCCCTCTGCCCCCTCCTCGTAAGTCTCCCCCTCCCATCTCGCCCCTATCTCGTCTCACACTTCCATTCTTCTGCACATGGAGCTCCAACAATGGAGTTTGCTGCAGTACCCTACTTATTCCCTTTCTCTCTCTCTCTGTTTAAAATTTTCCGTTTTTAATATGAAATTTGATTTGAGGTTTAGTGTGGTTTTTCCAGATTTGAACCATTGGAGAGATTTTATGAATCTAAATACTAAATCTGAAAATTTTGGGTTATTGTATCAAGATCTATGAAATTAATGGTGGTGGTGGCCGGTGGTGGTGGTGGAGATGATAGGGATGGTTTATGAAAATTAATTCTATGCTTTTACATAAGTTTCAGTTAATATAAATTTAATTTTGTTTTCTAAACCTTAAATATTAAAAGAAAAATTGGAAAAGAAGTGTTAAATATGTTAAACTAAAGTAAATTTAAATATTAACTAGGCTAAACAGGACATTTTAACACATAATTAAGCGAAAAAAGAGTCTGCTAGGTTTTGGGGTAATTTGTAAATGTTAATAGTTATATCCGTTAAAAATTTAATGCCCGTTAACTTTTATTAACATTGGTTGACGATTTTAGTTACTCTTGTAATTTTATAAAGAGTACGCGGGTTAGATTAGTTGTTTCAATAGTACGGAGGTAAATATGATAATCTGCAATAGTACGCTGGTCAATTTGGCAGTTTACTCAAAGAATAATATTAGGGCATCAAAAAGTCACAAAAACTTGAGATGGGTGTTTAAGTGCTTCCCATCTCGTAACTCAACCCCCGAACCTCATAATAAGAATCTCTGTTTTCGTACCAAAATATAGGCTAAATATTAGGTTTTTCTTATGTTCCTCTAAAACATATGTGGCGATTCTAAACAAATAAAACACGGTTAGACATCCTAGGACCCTTCCACCACTCTAGCCAAGCATTGGTGCTCCCGGGGTATCTACAGTGGCGACTCCACTGGGGACTGCTTGAGGGTTAAACTTGCGTTTTGTTCATAGTCTACATTTTTTTCCAGGGCATTCTGGTTCCTGATGGGGGAAGCGTGCGCCTCTGGCCTTCTTGGCCTAAGGCGCGCGCGTCCCACATCAGAGACCAGAATCGCCCGCCTCTCATATGTTCTTCATATTCTTCTTTGTTTTCTGTACTAATCATCTTCGTAGGGGTTCCAATAGACATTCAGGACTAGGGCAATCCCCTGAGTCCAAAGTCTCTGACAGTCTGACAGGTTTACCCAGAAGCAGGCGCCTCCCAAAGACATTGCACAATGCGCGCGCATCCCACAACGCAGGCCAGAGCCGCGCGCTTCTGGGCGGTTGTCCAGAACAGGAACAATTTCCAGAACAGAACAGAATGAGGGGGTGTGGGCACAGTTGCCTGCATCAGGACTGATTCGGACCATTTAACTGTGTTTTATTTTGTGTGTTTTTTATCAGTCACACGGGTGATTCGAGAGTTGTAAATTACGTGCTTATTTGCTTTTCATTTGCTAAAAAAAAAGTGAAAAATATTTTATCACTTGTTGGACCTCACACTACGTGCACAAATTCTTATAAATTGCCACTATCGAGTCGCACAAGTTCATAACCCCAAACCCGTCGAGGCCAGTCCTAGAGAATTTCAAGCTCCACCTGACCTTGACTCTTTCGAAGCGGTAAACCTCAGCCCGTGGCGTAGTTCATGACTACATGCCGGGGGTGACCTTAAGCCTCTCTTTAGCCGAGCACAAGCCAACACAATTCTAGTTAAGGTCTAACACTCCGTGACTAAAGTCGGTTTTCATGTGCCGAGATTTCCCTAAACTAATGTCTTCAAATCATACATGTCGTTTCCAAGAGGAACAAATGGTTATCATGGACGAAATAAAAATCCGTCCCTAAGTGGTTATTATGGACGAAAATAAAAATCCGTCCCCGCATGTATGCTTTACTACATTAATTTAGTTTAATCCCGACACATGTAGGAATCACAAACATGGTGGAATCCGATGAGTATATGGGACCGCGAGAAGGTTTATATACTAGTTTGACGATTCCACTATTTTTCTTAGAAACCCCAAAAGGGACTCCATCCCTCCGCTTATAAAATAATAAAAAAAAAGAGTCTTTTCTTTATGTGGTTTGAGTCGTGTTCCCAATGTGTGTCCTAAGCCTCTTCATGGACCGAAAGTGTTACTCAAGACTGACAAGGGCCTCTTCTTCAATTTAGGTCCAATTGGTACTTACCGCATCTACCGAGATTCAACAAACCGGCTAGTTCGTGAATTGATCACTCCAGCAGCTCCGACAGCATCAATGGCCGGTGACTCCAACAGCAACAACACTATGTCTCTTGAACAACTTTCGGCTATGGTCCAAATGCTCCAAGAAAAAATCTCCACTCTCAACAAAGAGTCCCAAAGCAAAGATGACCTTTGGCAATCCCATCTTGACAATCAAAGGGAGGCTCATGAAGCCGAGATGGACCAAATGAAGGCCAAGCTCACCAAGCTTTCCAATGGTAAAGGCAAGATTGATAACGATGAGTCCGAGTGGACCAAGGGTTTATTTGAAAGCCCTTATGATAGTGCACGTACCAAGAAGGTGGGGGAACCAAGCACCGAGAACAGTGATCACAAGATGGTTGATTCAATCATGGCCTACATCGACCAACGTTTCAACGGTCTCAACATGGGGAAAGTCTCCGACACAAGCCTTTATCAGTCATCCATTCTCATGAACACAATGGCCGCTCTCCCCGATAAGTTCAAAAGGCCCGACATCAGCAAGTTCAAGGGCAACTCTTGTCCCATGGCACACATCGAGACTTACATATGGGCTATGGTTCAGAAGAAGGTCTCTCCAAAAGTAATGGCACAATGCTTCCCTCTTACTCTCGAGGGGGGCGGCAAAGGATTGGTATACAACTCTCCCGCTCACAGTCCATCTCGATTGGGACGCCGCCATGCTTGCCTTCAAAAGTCAGTACCAAGGTAACACTACTCACCGCCCGACAAAGAAAGAGCTCGAGAACACCCACTCAAAGGGACAATGAGTCCTTTATTAACTTCACGAGAAGGTGGAATGACAAGCTTGCTGAAATTGTCGAGAGGCCTAATACCAAGGAGCAAATGGACATCTTCCTCAAGTGTCTAAAGATTGATCTCCGTACCCACCTAAGTGGGGATTGCTATGCAGATTTTTCTCAAATGTATGAGGCAGGGGTCTGAATGGATGACTTACTCAAGGAGATCAAGAAAACTGCTCCTAGCTTCCGATACAAGGCCACCTCTAACTCAACAAAAGAGGCTTCAGTCAATGCCGTCACTACCGAGAAGGGGAATTACAAAAGGGTTCCTCCACCGCAAGGCAAGAGACCTCAAAATGACCGTGTCTACACTCCTCTCCAAGGCATGACTCACACCGAGGCCTTTGAAGTTCTCAAAGCCAAAGGGCAAATCACACCTCTACAACGGTACCAACCCAAGGCAATCAACGCCAACCATGCCCATCACAAATACTGTGGCTACCACCAACATAGTGGCCATCTCACCGAGGAATGCTTTGTCCTCCACAATATCATTCAAAACCTCATCGACAAAAAGGAATTCATAGTTCCTAGTGGGGGTGATTCAATGTAATAGAGTTAGGAGAGTTTGAGGAAACCACTCATTCAATTCCCATTGTGAATGAGGGCTCTAATGTTATGAATAAATTTGACAATTCTTGCTACGTTGTGACTTATGATGAGGTAATGAAGGAAGTCTTAGAGAATAGGAAGAAGCAAAACGAGAACGTTAACATGCTAACTCGATCCGGACGAGTCATAGCAAGCAATCCCACTACTTATGCACCAAGCACCTCTTCTCCAAGATCGCAAGCTCGCGACACTCCTGAAGATCCTTTACTAGTTCAACTCAAGAAGACTCAAGCAAACACATTTGGGACCTCATTTCATCTTCAAAGAAGCATCGAGACCTCATCATCAGCAATCTCGACGACACATCAGTCTCTCCAGACACCACTCCCGAAGACCTCACTGCTATGATAGGCCACATACATTTTGGCAATGTCATCACTTTTGCCGATATGGACCTTCCACCATTTGGGTCTGATCACAATGAGGCCATTTATCTCAAAGTGAGGGCAAGGGGGAGACCTATTTCAAGAGTTTTGGTTGATGGTGGTTCCGCACTCAACTTAATGCCTGGCCGAATCATGGGCATACTGGGGCTTAAAACTTCAGATCTAAATCCTTCTACTCAAGTGATCTGAGGTTACGACAACACTGCCCGCACAGTTATGGACATGGTGGAAATAGACATTGAATTTGGGAGCATGTTTATGTCCGTCCCGTTTTAAGTGCTCGACGTCCCCTCTTCATTCAATTTGCTCTTGGGCCGATCATGGATACACAGTTCCAACGCCGTCCCTTCAACTCTACATCAATGTGTCAAATTCCAAAATGGAGATGAAATAGTTACCGTCATGGCAGAAAACGTCACTATCCACAGCAATGGGGAACCCGTCCACCAAGTTCAGCATGGGTTAGAGGACTCCACCCTCTCCGGAGTCTCGATCAACGCCATCTACAAACAAGGGGGAAACGGATCATGGACCCTCGGCAATCACAAAGTCCTCCGCATGATGAGGAATATGAACTACTTCCCCGGTTTAGGCCTAGAGAAATATCAACAAGGGAGAATGCAACCCATAGAGGTCCCATTTGTCAAGAACAAGTTTGGTTTGGGATATGGGCCTTCCGAAGATGATTTGAAATACGAACAAGCCGTCAAGAATGAAAAGGCCCGAGCCCGCAGGGAAGGCCGTCACTATGAAATTCCCAACTTGAGGCCTTATCGCAAGACACTAAATGGCTACTTTGTCCGTCAAGGGGAGGATGTCCCGTACATAATTTTTCCCGAGCCATGGATCAACAGTAAGGGCATCAGAAAGCCCGATCTCAAAGTCTTTGCTGATTGTGAGATTCAGAAACATGGAGAGGAACCAACTCCAATGTCACCCCGTGAATGGTGGGGGAAGAAAGTGACTATAGAGTCTGAGACAGAGATTATCATGGGGGAGGAATCAACTGGTTTAGCCTCCATGTTCGAGGAACTTGCCATCATGGACGAATGCCAAGTAAATGCTATCTCCGACGACACCGACAAGGGAAGTGCCTATCAGTGAGATCAAGCCAAGCTCCAAGCCGATCAACAACTGGTATTCAACGAAGGGACCCGTGGTATCCGAGGAATTCCTGATCGAGAAAATGGGTTGCATTCCGCGCAAGGTTACAAAGGAGGACTTATTAACATTTACTTTCAAGTCCGAGAGTATTTCCGACACCCTCACCCAAGAGGATATGGAGGCAATAGACGAGCGTGTGTTCCTTTTCTTTGCTAATGAAAAATTTAATCTTTCTAAGTACCCCGAGATTGCAAACATCATAAATGATGAATTAACTAATAATGAATTTAATCAACTTGTTAATAACTACTCAAACAATGATGAAATAGACCATAAAAACGCAACATACTTAAATGAACTAGCTCAACAGGTCCGTAGTCGTGGTGAAAATGGTCCAGGGGCTGATGAAGAATTGCATGTTGTTAATCTGGGTACCGATGAGGAGCCGAAAGAAACCAAGATTGGAAGCTTCTTCAAAGGGGAAGAGAAAGACAGATTGACTGCACTGCTCAGAGAATTCGTGGATGTTTTCGCATGGTCATACAAAGACATGCCGGGTTTAGACAGAAAGGTCGCTGAAACAAGATTCCGATCAGAGACGACGCTAAGCCAGTTAAGCAGAAGCTTAGAAAGATCAAGCCAGAATGGTCTCTACAAGTCAAAGAAGAGATAGAGAAGCTTCTCAATGTGGGCTTCATTAAAGTTATTGAGTATCCAACGTGGCTAGCCAATGTGGTGACAGTCAGAAAGGCTAACGGCAAGGTCCGTGTTTGTGTAGATTTCCGGGATTTGAACAAAGCTTCTCCAAAGGATGACTTTCCACTACCCAACATCGACATGCTAGTCAACTCCACTGCCGCCTACGAGGTGCGCTCATTTGAAGATGGTTTTGCTGGGTATAATCAGATTCTCATGTCCGAGGAGGATCAACACAAGACTGCGTTCACAACACCGTGGGGCTCCTTTTGTTACACAGTCATGCCATTTGGGTTAAGGAATGCTGGGGCTACTTATCAAAGGGCTGTGACAGACTTGTTCCATGACATGGTTCACAAGGAAATCGAGGTCTATGTGGATGACATGATCATCCATTCGAAAGGAACCGACGGCCAACACTTGATCGACCTTCGCAAGTTCTTTGAAAGGCTTCGACAACACAAGATGAGGCTCAACCCCACCAAGTAAACTTTTGGGGTTATCTGAGGCAAAGTTCTTGGCTACATGGTCACTGAAAGAGGAATTAAAGCAAATCCCTCAAAAATCAAATCAATCATTGACATCCCTCCTTCAAAGACATAGAAAGAAATCAAAGGTTTCATGGGCAGACTCCAGTACATCAGTCGGTTCGTGCACCAACTCACTTCCATGTGTGAGCCAATCTTCAAGCTACTCAAGAAGAATGTAGCTCTAGAATGGACCGATGCTTGCCAAGAAGCTTTCGACCAAGTGAAGCATTACTTGACATGCCCTCCAGTCCTGGTTCCACCACACAAGGAGAAGCCTCTCTTGCTCTATCTCATAGTGAATGATGAAGCCTTAGGGCTATGCTAGCACAAGAGCAACGAGACTCCACAAAGGAGAATGCCATTTATTTTGTCAGTCGCCGATTTTAAGGAGGTGAAAAGAACTACTCCGTCTTGGAGAAGTCATGTGCAACACTGGTTTAGGTCACTCAAAATCTCAAACATTACATGGAAGCTGTTGGTCCCACAAGGGCAACAAGGGTATGAAAAATGCTAGAGGGGGGGTGAATAGCGTTTTTAAAATTCTTTTCAAACCCTTTTACAAAGCAATGGCGAATGCGCACGACTCTTAATTTGGCTAAGTATAGCGCGCAGCAAGAGTGTGAAATGCACAGCGGAAGTCTTAAAGCAATCACTTATGCGCAGGGAGTATGCGCAGAAGTGTAAATACGCACGCACTAAGTTTTAGCTTAAAGATAGGCGCAAGATGGAACTAAGGCAAAAAGCACACAAACACAATTCGAACGATGCAAGACAATCTATAAGGATCAAACAAAACAATATATGAGTAAAGCTTAAATGTAAAATGAAAAGCACAAACAATAGATAAGCTATTTGGAGAGGTTCGATCGGGAAAAGATCTACATCCTCTATCAAGATGGTTAGTCTTGGATTTCTAATGGAGATCTTATTATATGAGAGAGTTTACAAGTTACAGTGAGGTAGAACAAAACTAACTCAAAGATCTATAATCTATGAAAGAACAAAATCCTAGACAATAACCGGTGTATCTCTAGAAGTAAGATCGATGAGATCGAAACTTCAAGAGGTGTGTGTGTGTATCAGAAATCTGGGCTCTTTGAATCTATGAGATGGAGAGCACAAGATTCTGGTGTTACAAAGGCTTTATAGGATCTGGGCTTGGTGAAGTATGAAGGTATGAAGGTTGATCTTAGAAATCTGGAAATCTTGTAGGCAATCTTCAAATCTTCAAAGTTTCTCTTTGGAAGCAAATCTTAAGCAATTCTCAAGCAACACACCAGCAGCTTGGAAGATGAGGATGAGCATGCTATTTATAGCTGAGCTCCAAAAACTAACCGTTGGGGAGCAGAGCAAGGACTATGTGCTGTCGCTTTGTGATTGGCGCGCCGCTGTCCTTCATAGCCGTTGGAGACATCAAGTTGACAGCTTTCAAAAATCTTCAAGAGTCACAGCTGTCTTCAGATTTGAATTTCAAACAAGGGGAGCGTCTCCATCTTCGTGTGTGCTGAGTGTTCTTGTTTTGTCGTTTGTCCACATCAGCAAATTTGGCTCATTCAAAAACGTAGCTTGTTATGACGCTTTCCAAGCTTCATAAGGTAAGGTCAGAAAGTGAGAATTAAGGCAAGTCTGAGTGCGCATGAGATTCATGCGCATGGAGTGCGCAGAAGGTGATGCGCTGCGCATGAAGGGATGCGCTGCGCATGGAAGGTGTGCGCACCAAGCTTTGCCTTTGCTCTATTTACCATGAAATTATAGCTTCAGCCCTAGATACTAAGCCTAGTCTATAAAGAGGACTTAGCTAAAAATTGAAGTTACAAAACTTCTTACATAGGGTCCTAAAGTCCTTAAAATAAACACAGGTGATGGTATCAATCAATTCTAACATAAGTAGGAGGGTTAAGTGATAAGCATACCCAACAATCCCCCCTAAATGATTGATGCCATTACCTACTATAACAAAGGCAATTCATTGTACTTGATAATAACATGTCCATAAGAATAAAAAATTGTAAATCATGTCTCAAGTCAATGTACACACTAGCCATTGCTATAGATTTCTAGTCTATCAAAAAAAAATTAACTTACAATATAGGAAAGACAAATATCATTCAGAGCATACAAATAATATGAGTTTAAGTTTAGTATGCGTTTAAACTGAATGTTTAAACATCATGCAATGAAATATGAGCTGTTAAGGATATGCGTATGATGTTTATAAGATATGCAATGTTCCACAAACGAAAAGTTTGAATTGAACAAGGTTTTGTGAAAGCGCAATGATGCATTCTTCTCATTAAAACTTGAAAGGTAAGAGTTACAGGGTACAAGTTTTACAATGGAAGAAAAAGCAAAAGCAAAAGACCTTGTGCATCAAAAACTTACAATTGCGCAGCAAAACAAAAAGATTACAAAGTCTAGTCTATATGAATTCGCTGCATTGCTTCACGCATCTCATTCTGCAAGTTGGTAAAACTTGTTCATCAACTCAATCTTCAGTTGCTGAAACTTGGCATTGTATTCCACAACTAGATTCACATGAGTCTTCATACCATCGCGCATCAGCGCATTATCTCTCTGAATGTCTTCAGAAATCCTGTTAAAGCAATTTTCAAACGCCCCAATCTGATTTCCAAACGATTGAAGGGACGCAGCTATGGAGTCCTGAATTTCTTTCTGCGCATCAACCAAAGTCTTGGTTAGCTCTACCTGAACCATATTCTGACTGGCTTGCATATCTAGCATAGCCTGGTTCTTCTTCCATTGAAAGTATCACTGAACTGAACTAAGCAGTTAGTCATATGAGATTTGAGCGCATCAATGGAGGAGGAGCTGGAGGCAGTAGGCACAAAATTGTCAATAGACTTTATGACTTTGGCAGACTCAATCTGAATGATTTCTATGATGGTTTTGTCTAAGGAAAACAAAGCTTCATTCAACCCATGTACAGAGGGGATCTTAGTGAGCGCAGAAGAGATGATGCCGAAGTCATGCTGGATATATTGGGCAGTAGATCAAAATCTTGAGAGGGCGCAGCACCAGAACCAGATGCATGCGCAGCAGCAGAACCTGAGGGAGGAGGCATAGCTTCAGAACTGGTTGCCTTTGTTGCAGAACTCTCCTCCTTAATGGCACAATCAATAGCCTGAAGGAAACTGGCTTGCGCATCGAGCCTTGCAGACTGTGCATCCAGTTGCTCTTGAATCTTGGTTTGCGCAGTGACCACCTGAAAGTGCTGGGTTTGCGCAGCAAATTGATTAGCCTGGATAGTCTGGAGCATGGCCAAGATTTAATGCATGTCAGTTGTTGAACTTGAGGGATCTGAGGGAGCAGTTGCTGGAGTTACAACAGGAATAATTGGAGAAGTCTGTGAAGCTCCAGTAGGTTGCACAGGAGTGAGAGCAGCAGCAGGAGTCTCTTGCGCATGAACTGGAGAGTGATGCGCATGGATAGGAGAACGATGGACCTCATAATCTACTGAGCTTGAGTCTTCGCCATCTTCAACTATAGGCGCATCCTCATAAACAGTAGGATCAGGCGCATCATGAGCAAAGCCTTCACCATCAATGAAGACTGGTGGGGCTTGCTGCGCAACGTTCCTTTGCGCAACTGCAGCAAGTCTTGCTTCCCTTGCTATATCACGCGCAGACTTTTCAGTGCGCGGAGGAGAATGTCTTGGAGGATCTGAATCAGCATCAGATAAGTCTTCAATGGTTCGCTTTGAGGCGCGCTTCTTGGTGGCAACTTTCATTACCCTGCACGATGGAGTGCCTTCTTTGCCGATAGTGGGACTTCATCCTCACTAGAAGTAGTATTACGCATGGGCTTTGCAGTCTCCTTTTGTTGGGTTTCGATCAAACATGCGCAGCGGAATTTAGCATTTAAAATTTTGAAACCCAAAGCCATGGATCCGTTCATATGATTAAATCAAATACAACATAATAATAAAGGAATAAACTAACCCTTGATGACTATCAAATTCTCTTGGTCTTTGGTGGAGGTTTGAAGACTTGATCACAATCACAAAGCTTGAACACGAACTTTGAAGATGATGATTTTCACCCTCTAGCGGTATCCACACTTCGAACGAATATCAAAGGAGCTTCTTTGATCTTGGTTGCTAGACCAAATTTGTGAAACACTTTTTCACAATCAAAAGAACTATATGGAATTTATTTTGTGTATTATTTTGTTCTTCAACCAAGAATGTCTTGGAACAAAATAAACCCTCTCTCAAACTCTTTGAGACTCACAAAATCATTAGCTTAGAGTGCTGGCCGAATTTGGTCTTTTATACACAAGTATGACCTATTCCAAATAGGAAACTTGTGTCAAAATCCGTCCAAAATTCGTTTCCTAATCAAATTAGGAATCTGCCACCGACAGTATTGTGCGGCCGTCCAGAATGCACTGTGCGGCGCACAACTATCTGAAACAAAACTGGTATAAAAATGGGCTAAGTGTGCGGCCGCCCAGTCCATACTGTGCGGTCGCCCACTTCCCCAGAATGTCCAGAATTTCAAAATTCCAATATAGTCATTTTAAAGATTCGTTCTATTGTGTGTGTGACCCTCTAGGATTATACTAAGTTGGCAATGGGTTCAAACATGAAGCCATAAGATATGATTAGGTTCTAGCAAACCGTCATACCTACCCAAATAGTATAACTAGATACAAGTTCGCATTCTTTAGAATATGTCATAATCCTTTTGTCTACGATGTCATTGAACACAAGTCATGGTCAAAGAGTCAACTTGTTTTGTTCAATACTTTCTCGATTCCGAATATGTTGATAATCCAAATGACATTGATCCAATCAATTCATTTGAGTCCGCCGAACATTTCATCAACATCATTCCTACGAGAGGCCCAAGCTTGACATCTCTCCGAGGAGGGACAAATCCATTTAGCTTATTATTCTTCCCTACGTGAATCCGATTATGCCAATCATACCCTTTATAACTACTCGGTTAAAAGTAGCGTTTGAATATGTCAAACATAATGTTCATCAAGTGGAAGACTATAATAACTTCATGTCTAAGGATTCAAATGACATAACTAATATGAGATATATGTATGACATAGACCATGACATAAATCTCATAAGCGGGTCATGTCCAGTACCTTGTTCCAAACAAGTACCCATAAATCTAACATGATCATCCCATGATCATTTAGCCTTTATACTAGTGCTTAACAAGTACTAGGGACGGAGATTATTATAAGTAAACATGAACAACAATGATAATCAAAACATTTCTTTATTGATATGAAATAAATGATAACAATTACAACGTTTATTAAACGTGCCTAGGGCACCACTACCAACAATCTCACACTTGCCCTAGGCCTAATCTCCCATGTATCTAATACCCATGGACCTAACATGACCATCATGTTTAGCTTGTGGAAGTCCCTTTGTTAGCGGGTCCGCAACATTGTCATCAGTAGGTACTCTGCATATATTTACGTCTCCCCTATCAACGATCTCTCGAATGATATGAAAACGCCTAAGTATGTGTTTGGATTTCTGATGTGCTCTTGGTTCCTTTGCTTGAGCAATAGCAATAGCACCATTATTGTCGCAATAAAGGTCTATTGGACTAGCAATACTAGGAACCACTTCAAGTTCAGTTATGAACTTCTTAATCCAAACAGCTTCCTTTGCAGCATCCGATGCAGCAATATACTCAGCTTCTGTTGTAGAATCAGCGGTTGTACTTTGCTTGGAACTCTTCCAGCTTACAGCTCCACCATTTAACATAAACACAAAACCCGATTGCGATCGGCTATCATCTTTGTCAGTTTGGAAGCTTGCATCCGTGTAAGCATTTACAACGAGATCATCTTCCATTCCTCCATAGACCAAAAACGAGTCTTTAGTCCTTCTCAAGTACTTAAGAATCGCTTTTACAGCTATCCAGTGATTTTCCCCAGGGTCGGATTGGTATCTACTTGTCATGCTCAAAGCATAAGACACATCCGGCCTAGTACAAATCATGGCATACATGATGGACCCAATTGCCGAAGCATATGGAACATCATTCATTTTCTCACGCTCATCTTTTGTCTTAGGACATTGAGTCTTGCTTAGAGAAACTCCATGTAATACGGGCAAGGTGCCTCTCTTAGAATTTTCCATACAGAATCTTCTAATGACCTTGTCAATGTATGTACTTTGGCTTAAACCAAGTAGCCTCCTTGATCTATCTCTATAGATCTTAATTCCAAGTATATATGCGGCTTCACCCATATCTTTCATTGCGAAGCACTTTCCTAACCAAGTCTTCACAGACTGAAGTGTAGGAATGTCGTTTCCAATGAGCAATATGTCATCCACGTATAAAATAAGGAATATCACTATGCTCCCACTAATCTTCTTGTATACACAAGGCTCATCTTCGTTCTTGATGAAACCAAACTCTTTGACCGATTCATCAAAACGGAGATTCCAACTCCTTGAAGCTTGCTTCAACCATAGATGGATCTTTGCAATTTGCATACCTTAGAATCTTGTTCAAAACCTTCTGGTTGTGTCATATACACATCCTCTTGGAGTTTTCCATTCAGGAAAGCGGTTTTGACGTCCATCTGCCATATTTCATAGTCATGATATGCGGCAATGGCAAGCAAAATTCTTATAGACTTGATCATTGCTACGGGTGAAAAGGTCTCATCATAGTCAATACCATGAACTTGCCTATAACCTTCGCTACAAGCCTAGCTTTGTAAGTATGCACCTTCCCATCCATGTCAGTCTTCTTCTTGAAGACCCATTTGCATCCTATGGTTTTTACACCTTCGGGCGCATCAATCAAATTCCAAACTTGATTGTCTTGCATGGATTGCAATTCGGATTCCATGGCTCCAAGCCACTTGTCCGAATCAGGAGAAGACATCACCTCTTGGTAGGTTGACGGTTCATCATTCTCAATGATTTCTACCTCATTACTATCCGTTACGAGAAATCCATATCTCTCGGGCTCGGATCGTAACCTACTAGATCTGCGAGATGCTTGTGTATTTTGAACAGGTTCCACAACTCCTTGTGGTTCTTGTTCTTGTTCCACTATTGGTTCAATGTTATTTTCTGGGTCTCGAATTTCTTCAAGATTTATTTTACTCCCACTGATTTCTTTGGAGAGAAACTCTTTCTCTAGAAAGACACCAGTTCGGGCAACAAACACTTTGTTGTCCTCTCGGTTGTAAAAGTAATATCCTTTAGTTTCCTTAGGATATCCCACGAAAATACATTTATCAGATTTGTGTGCTAGTTTGTCAGAGATAAGTCTCTTGACATAAACTTCGCAACCCGAAATCCTCATGAAAGATAAACTAGGTTTCTTTCCACTCCACATCTCATATGGAGTCTTTGAACCGATTTAGTTGGAATTGATTTAGTGTGAAAGCAGTGGTTTCTAGAGCGTAACCCCAAAAGGATATTGGAAGATCAACTTGACTCATCATTGATCGAACCATGTCTAACAAAGTCCGATTCCTCCTCTCGGACACACCATTCCATTGTGGTGTTCCAGGTGGAGTCAATTGTGAAACTATTCCACAATTCTTTAGATGATCATCAAATTCTTGACTTAAGTATTCACCACCTCGATCTGATCGAAGTGCCTTTATACTTTTACCAAGTTGTTTTTCTACTTCATTTTGAAATATTCTAAATATCTCAAATGCTTCACTTTTATGTTTCATTAGGTAAACATACCCAAATCTACTATAATCATCAGTGAAGGTTATGAAGTATTGAAATCCTCCCCTAGCATTGCTACTTAATGGTCCGCATACATCGGAATGTATCAACCCCAATAAATCGCTTGCCCTTTCACCCAACTTGGTAAAAGGTGTCTTAGTCATTTTTCCAAGAAGACACGACTCACAAGTATCATATGACTCTAAGTCACATGAACCCAAAAGTCCGTCCCCATGGAGTTTTGAGATACGCTTCTCATTAATATGACCAAGACGGCAATGCCACAAATAAGTATGATTTACATCATTAGGTTTAGATTTCTTATTTACATGATAGACATTATTTTCATTCTTGACATCCAAGATATAAAGGCCATTAAATGAATTAGCAATACCATAAAGCACATCATTTAAATAAATAGAAAATTTCTTATTCTCAATAAGAAACTTAAAACCTTCATTATCCAAACAAGAAATTGAAATAATATTTCTGCTTAAATCCGGAACATAATAACAATTGTTCAAAACAAGAATTAATCCGGAAGGTAAAGTGACTTCATAAGTCCCTACGGCTAATGCAGCAACTCTTGCTCCATTCCCCACGCGTAGATCTACCTCACCTTCTTTAAGCAGTCTCCTATTCTTTAGTCCCTGCACATTTAGACAAATGTGAGAACCACATCCGGTATCCAATACCCAAGAATCAGTGGTAGAAAGGAGAATATCTATCATATAGATACCTGAAGTCGACGCAGCCTTGCTGCTCTTCTTCTTCTTTTGCTCTTCCAAGAAAGCCTTGCAATTACGTTTCCAATGACCAATTTCTTGACAATGGAAACAGATTGCATCCTTTTGTGAATCGGGTTTTGCCTCAGAAGCCTTGGCAACCCTTGCCTTGCTTATCTTGGGTTTGACAACTTTTGCCTTACCCTTGCCTTTGGCACCAGGCTTCTTCCCATCATGAACCAAGAGCACGGGAGAACCTTTCTCCACAATTTTCATCTCTGCAGTTTTGAGCATCCCATGCAACTCAGAGAGATTCTTATCCATTCCATGCATGTTATAATTCATTACAAACTGATTATAACTTTTAGGCAATGAATTAAGAATGAGATCCGTGGCTAGCTCCAATGGGATTGGATAGCCAAGTTTCTCAAGGTGCTCTACATAACCTTTCATTTTAAGAAAGTGAGGACTCACTTGTTGCTCTTCATTCATTTTACTAGTAGTGAATGCAACAATGGTCTTGTACCTCTCTTGCCTAGCTTGCTCTTGAAACATGGTTCTCAACTCCACGCCTATCTCATAGGCTTCCAAATGTTCCAAACTTTGTTGGAGTTTTGAACACATAGCAGCAAGCATGAGACAACTTACATCTCTAGAATCATTACGATGTTTCTTGTAATTGTCTCTTTCTACCCTAGGGGCAGTAGGCGGTGGTTCAGCGGGGAGAGGCCCATCGAGAATGTACAACTTATCTTCTTGCCTAAGAACGATTCTTATGCTACGGATCCAATCCATAAAGTTGGTACCATTCTCTTCGAGCTTATCCTTCTCAAGGATTGATCGCAACGACATTGATTGAGTGTTATTAGTCATTATCTACAAATATGCAAAAATTTCCAAAATTTAATAAGTACCGATTTTCATTAAAGAGATAATAATGTATTTTTCAAACAAAATACTCCCACTAAATTATATAACCTTCATATACATCCAATGTATAATATAATTTAAATGGTTAAGATCCAACTTTAATTTAATTTCAAGTCCGCTAAGGCGGATTACACAAAATCAAATTAATTAGGTAGACAACTCATGTCAATCATATCTCATATGACTCTTAGTTCCTTTTATGAGATTCTTTAAGAAATCCAATTTCAAAAAGCATGTTAAACCTCATCTTTGCCTAGGCCCAAAACTGTTTTGACGCCTTAAGTCTAACCATTTTAAACGCATAGTTAATGTGTCCCGCTAGGGCGTGCCCAACAACTTATCTATCTTGCTCATACATAATAAAATTAATGCACCTCGCTAGGGCGAATCTACATTAGAGTCACTTATGTACTAACAAGTGTTTTAATCATGGCATGGCATAAAACTTAAAACTTTCTTTGAAGGTTCATCACATATAGCATATAACACATTTATGAGCACATAATATAAACATGTTACACATCAAGTTTAGCCACTAAATTAATCCCCATTAATTTAAGCATAGTATTATGTGTCATTAGTTTCTCTATAATTATGAGGATGAGACTATTTCAACTTTGGTTATTATCTCCAAATCAAGACAACAAGAAGTGCGGTCGAACTAAGCCATTAGGCAACCACAATCCCGCACTAATTCAAGAAACCAAGAAAGTAGTCCATGTGGCCGAAACTAAGCAATAGATGGTCTCGATGAACGTAGGCCAATTGCATTCACAATTCCACATGGATCTCCATCATTGAATCAAGAACTTTGTTTCTCAATTTTAGCAATTATGAACTCTTCATAATTCTAACTTCGTTTTATCTTTGAAAACTTTGATTGCGATCAATTTTGGGAAACACAATCTCGATGAACGCAGATTAGCCATCCAAAACTTGAACCAATCTAGGAATCACAAGACTAAAACAAATAGGAAAATCAAACCCCAAATCCACACACAAACCAACTACCCAAAACCCATTCCAGATCAGCAAGTCTGGACTGGTTCTGTTGAATCTTTCGAAAAATTCGATTCTGTTTTCAACCAAAATCAGACCTTCTGATCACCTTGTGCGCCGCCCAAAACCCTTGTGCGGTCGCCCAAAACTGTGCGGCTGCCCAAGGCGTTTTGTGCGGTCACCCAGTGCATCAGAATGTGCAGAATTTTTAAGTTCGAAAATTTTGTCTCAAAATTGTTTTTCCCGATTATTAAAACTTTGATCCAATCAAAATTAATAACCAACAATTCTAATCCAATCCACCATAATTTATTTATTGCGATTGAATCGTGCGATTAAAGTTGTAAAACAATAAACCACATAAAATCACATAACACATAAACATCACATATTCCAATATTCATATCATGCAAGGCACATAAACAATTTATATACACATAACATGATCTAGGTATTGAAATAATCAACATGAATGGGGCTCTGATACCACTGTTGGGTTTCGATCAAACATGCGCAGCGGAATTTAGCATTTAAAATTTTTGAAACCCAAAGCCATGGATCCGTTCATATGATTAAATCAAATACGCATAATAATAAAGGAATAAACTAACCTTGATGGCTATCAAATTCTCTTGGTCTTTGGTGGAGGTTTGAAGACTTGATCACAATCACAAAGCTTGAACACGAACTTTGAAGATGATGATTTTCACCCTCTAGCGGTATCCACACTTCCGAACGAATATCAAAGGAGCTTCTTTGATCTTGGTTGCTAGACCAAATTTGTGAAACACTTTTTCACAATCAAAAGAACTATATGGAATTTATTTTGTGTATTTTTTTTCTTCAACCAGAATGTCTTGGAACAAAATAAACCCTCTCTCAAACTCTTTGAGACTCACAAAATCATTAGCTTAGAGTGCTGGCCGAATTTGGTCTTTTATACACAAGTATGACCTATTCCAAATAGGAAACTTGTGTCAAAATCCGTCAAAATTCGTTTCCTAATCAATTAGGAATCTGCCACCCGACAGTATTGTGCGGCCGTCCAGAATGCCTGTGCGGTCGCACAACTATCTGAAACAAAACTGGTATAAATGGGCTAAGTGTGCGGCCGCCCAGTCCATACTGGCCCGGTAGCCCACTTCCCCAGAATGTCCAGAATTTCCAAAATTCCAATATAGTCCTTTTAAAGATTCGTTCTATCGTGTGTGTCCCTCTAGGATTATACTAAGTGGCAATGGGCTCAAACATGAAGCCATAAGATATGATTAGGTTCTAGCAAACCGTCATACCTACCCAAATAGTATAACTAGATACAAGTTCGCATTCCTTTAGAATATGTCATAATCCTTTTGTCTACGATGA